>BMAU01014919.1:0-600000 GCA_019973935.1 Trichonephila clavipes
CAGTGAACTACTCATTTGTATTTTTCTTCAACGTTCCAGTTATCAGTCGACGGCATCAGTAAAAGTATCTAATCACGAACATCTATTCAAGTTAAATCTATTAAATAATTTCTAATTTTCCCTCTTTTTAGAGTCTCAATTAATTACATGGCTCATTAATGAATTTATAAGGACTTCGTCTGATTTGTGGGGGAAAAAACCCTTTCGTTATTAATTTACTTTTCGTTATATTTTTACACTATACCGTATCTGTGCATAATATTCAAACTCATAAAGGGATTAATGATATTTATATTTTAAATAGCATATATAATATTAAGTAATAGTAAAAGTTTTAAATGAATAGATATCAGAAATAAATTCGTTAACTTAATGCTCAAAATAATTGTGTAAGGTTTTCTTCTTTATTAATTGTATTTTTAACGAAGCGTGAGTTTGGTACATACATATTCACAAGATTTTACTCGACAATAGTTATTTTTATCTATCGCTTTTAAAAGTTAAGATTATACACGTTCGAACTTTGATAGACCACGTAATTTTGAATCTCGGTCAAGTGACAAGGACGATACCTGAGCTGGCACCCTCCTCTCCAAACTATCACATCACGTCAACGGGAAGACTTTGAACCTCGACAGATTTTATGTGCAGCGTCCCCTCTACAGGGTAGGTCTTCAGAGGTATTAGGGTTCAAACTTATGATATGCCACTTAAAGTTCGTGAGTGAATATTAACGTCGCACTATTCAGCTACTCGAAGGCTTTTGGCGACGGACATCGTAATTTTGAACCATGGGCAAGTGACGAGGACCAATCCTAAACTAGCACTACCTCTCCTAACTTCTACACCACATCAACGGGAGGACGTTTAAGCATCCACAGATTTATCGTGCTTCACCCTCCTGCAAGACAAGTTTCCAGCGGTTCAGGCCAGTGCCGATTTAAGCCATTTCAAGCCCTAGGAGAGAAAGATCTACAAGCGTCCTTGGAACTGGCGGATCGAAACTTATAACCAGAAAATCTGTTTAAGTCCAGATTATCCGGGCCCTTCCAGGCCTCCACCTCAAGCGCCCAATGTATAAACCGGCACTGTTACCTTGACCACTAGGCTACTGCGGCCACGCGTGATGTTAATGAAAATAAAATCAATAGAACAAAATAAAACACTAAATGAAAAATTTAGAAATAATAATGAACCCCTAAACAATTATTAGATTAAAAAATAAATTACTCATACCAATTTTCATTAAACTGTACAGAGACGAAACGAACGGAAACGAAAGGACTTCAAACGAAAAGAAACATTCTGACTTAATACCAAAATACGGAATCCATTTGACAAGTAACAGTGACAAGACACAAATCCATCTGAAAATCTCAACAGTTTCCATAAAAGCAGAGACTCTGATCTTAAATCGAAGATTGACATTCACTTTCTCTAATTGCTCTGATAATTCGACAGCATTTTCAAACGAAAGAAAACATTTGTACCATTTAAAACACAATAAAAAAATACGCAAAAAGTCAATATGAAAAGTAGCTTCACAGACAAATCCCCAATTTTCGACCCTCGATAAGATAACAACTGTCAATAAGATTCCTATCGTTTAATTTATCGTAGGAGCTCATGTCACATACTTTTTCCTCGAAAGTTCAAATTGACCTTAAATCGCAAAAGGACGACGGGACATTACCCACTGGCGTTCACTTTCGCTAATTGCTCAGAACAGTCGAGTGCGTCTCAGTGTCGGCTCGACATAATTAACTTACAGAGCCAAGTTCCAACAAAGCAATTTAATCAAATTCGAAAACAGAGTTTCTTCTTTCCATCGACTGTCTGTTATCTTCTTTTCATGCATCACTATTTGAGTTACATCCAATGGCGTTATTTTAATCCACTCTCTCCGAGACTCGTTCTGGAAATTCACTCAACGGTGAAACCGGCTTAGAGTAAGCAAATCTACATGGTATTAAATAAATACGTTAAAAATAGTAACGTGTACGGTTAAAGTAACTTAAGTAATCACTTTTCAATTCAGTTTACATTCAAATACTTTTGAAGTAGCTGTGTGAGAAACATAATATAATTATAGGGATAATTATATTAGAGATATATATAATTATCTTATATATTCAAGAATATATAAAATAATATATTTTCGAATATCTTTGAAAGTATAAATTTTCTAATTTCAGACAACATTAATAACATATTTAAGTCTGATTATAAGAAATAATAGGCCCAGTGGCAGTGTTACGCGCTTCCACACCACAGGTTCGGGTTCTATTTCCGGACTGGGTAAGATTGAATCAGCCTTTCATCCCTACTGCAGTCGGTCGATAAATGAGTACCAAGCTTGTCTGGGGACTTAAACACTAGAGGTCCCGCTTTAGACTGATCACCTGATCAGGGCATCTGCTCATGCCCTGGATGCCACTGGGATGGGCTGTTTCGCCACTGAGTTTACTTTTAATGTTTTAACTAATGTTTGGTGCAGTTTAGCCAGATTTGGCTCTTGCGCCATAAAACCCAACATTCACTCACTCACTCGCCACTGAGTTTGAGTTTATAAGGAATGATAGTTTCACTTACATTAGAAAAAAAATTATTTTTTCAGTGAATTAGTGTTCTTTAACGCCTCACTACAAAGCAACGTGAGGGTTATTGGTGACCTCGACATTTTAAACGAGGACAACACTTGAGTTGGCTAATCCCTCTCCGAGCTTCTACACCACGTCAGTGGAAGGTCTCTGGGTCTGAATACATGTAACAAGCGTCGGCTCCTCTACACCACAGGTCTTCAGTGGCACGAGGCTCGAACTCATAATACGCCAGCCATGTCATCTTGACCACCTGATTACCGGTACAGATGTTGTTGTCGTGTCCTTCCCGAAGGGAAGGAAGGAAAGTTGCCTGACTCTGAGACAGGTTGCACTTCTATATGTGCACCTTGCGTTGACCGTAGCCTTGAACACCATATAGGTGACAGTACGATTTTTAGCACGATTCCACCCCAATTTAGAGGAAGACAGGGGCCTCCCACTTTCACCAACCCCCGAGATGACTTGCGGCTGGACGGCTATTTAAAGTACCCCATGCTGCAAAAGCACTATACATTTACAAACATCCATGTCTTCCTCGAGGTTCGAACCTACGCCCTACAGTTCGTAGCAGAAAGCGTCTATATATACCGAACCACTACACCGGATGGGTGACATTTTTTCAGCTATTCTTTATAATTAAAATGTAGCAAACAAACTCTTATTTATATAATGAAAGTTTCAAATACAAAATAAATTTTTGAGACTTAAAAAAAAACGTATAAGTCGAAAGTAGAATGAGTCAATAGTAACAAAGTAAAAAAAAAGCCACAGTTTCATCGATTTAAAACAACGTAAGAGTTATTATTTCCATATTTCGTTGCTAATAGACTCAAAATGGCAGCTTTTATTTAAAATGAAGTTATGTGATAACATTTAACATAAATAATACACATAAAAAATTATTTGAAAGAAATTTTACATTATTTCTAACTATAGTACTGTAACGGCGTGGCACATAGTACACTAGGAGGCCTGACACATAGCACACGATAGACTAGAAAGAGGGCGCTGCTGTGAACTGTTTTGGCCTTTGAGCGGGAAGGAGAGAAGAAGAGGAGAGTCTCGAACGAAAAATGGAGGAAGCTGCCTGTAGTTCCCTATGATGTGACTTTTAATTGTAAATGAAAATATTAGTATAGTGATGTGTTTTGAAGGAAATAAATAAAACGGTAAATCCGGTTAATTAGAGATGATTAATTCAACTACAAGACGATCTTACAGTACCAATGAATTCCAAAATAAAATGGCGTCAATAGATTTTATGAACATTATTCAGATTGATTCTCACCTTGCAAACTCGAGCCACTCTAGAATAGATGCTCTTTCCACAATTTATATATTCTACGGCACTTTCCCGGAAGAAGAAGTACACGTGTTCGCCGATGTCATAGGAACCCACAAAATTTGGCTCTGGAAAAAAAAATTTTAATAACTTGAAGTGATAAATACCCAAACATGGAATGAACGTATCGCACGATACATATTTTCAAAGATCTAACCAGTAGAAATACTTTCGCTTTAAAATAAAGTACTATAAATGATTATCAATTTGTTCTAAACGCAATTATGAAGGGTGATCAGAAAAAAGGTTACACGCCTCGGCATTTGAAAACTATATATGTAGGAAATTTTGCTTCCCCAGAGTGGAGACAAATGACGCTACTTGTCATACAGCTGGTTTGAGGGTAGGTAGAGAAAGTTCCCAGATGGTTCAGGACGACTGAAATGGCAAGACTCTTAGCAAATGGGTCTCGTTTGGAAGTGCGAGCAGTGATTTAATTTTTATGGGCAAAGAATGTTTCCGCATCTGCAATGAGCCGACAACATGTAGCGAAATTGCGTAACTCTTTTCAATCAGGGCAGACGGGATGTCGAATGTCGTAATATGACAGGGAGTCGCCGGCCTAGTTCTTCAACGACAGAAACCACCACAGCGCGAAATTGAGAAATAATTCAAAATGATCGACGGATAATTCTGCGTGAAATCTCGTCAGAGCTGGGACTCAGCTATTGGTAGCGTGCAGCATATTGTTTCTGATGTGCTGCGATATTTCAAGACAGTGATGTGAAATCATCCACCGAGACTGACTCAATGGACAGAGACTTGATTTCGACAAGACGGGTTAAAGAAGTTGGTTCTGCATTCTGATAAATGCCTAAATAGACTTGGTGATTATGTTGAAATGTGATAGGCACGTATGCCTCTTAATTCCCGTTTGTATTTTCTGTATATTACTAATAAACATTTCTTTATTCGACGTGTAACCTTTATTTCTGATCAGCCCTCGTAAAAGAAATCAGTCATAGACTAAGTATAAAATCTATAGAAGAGTATGTTTAAAAAGTAAGACATCCACGTAATAATGCAATACAAAAAAATCTTTTTTAAAAAATTTATACGACTATAAACTATAATATTATGAATAGTAAAAGAAGCCAATGAAAATAATGCTAGATACATTGTATCAGTATTAGATACATTGCGTAGTATTCACTCAAATACTACCCATATATATTTTATCAATTGAATCCAATCCCTAAGAAGGAAATTAGACCAAGATATCACGGATAATTTTTTATTGTGATACACTGAATTGATTCCATTATCCATCAATGATCTTGTTCAGTGGTCCGAAGAAAGATACAGGAGGAGATAAGAAAACACTAGATCTAATCTATAAAAATAATGTCATAAGTTGCTCTTTTCCCTCAAAATGACATGAGTTACGCATCTTCTGGAAAGATACACAGATAGCGAGTGATGTAATGAGATCAAAAGTCATTTATTAAGCAATTTGTTAATTGTTTTTTCCCTTTTATATGGCTCTATCTATCCATGAAAACTAATTTTGTAGATGAGGGAACGAAAAGATCACTCACTGTCCAGCCACTTGGAATCGTATTTGATGGTCCTCTTGAAGGGGTGTAGTTCCATCCTGGTGGTGAGATTGTAGAGGTTGGTCCTGAAGATGACCGTGTCGGCCTTGGTGAATTCCGCAACAGTACCGCTGTACAAGCCAGCTAGACCGGACGGGTTACCGTGCTCTGTTTGGGATAAAAAAACAAGCATGTGTTAAGGTTTTTCCCCAAATTTTTTTTCTTACACATTTTGTCACAAAGGTAGCATTTTCAGATACTCACCCACCCACACGGCAGTGGCGTTGTCTTCCGGATCAAAAGGGCATTTGGCGATTCCATCTCCTATGCCTGGGAAATACTCGTGCTTTGCCAACCGAGTCAGGTTTGCCTGCAGAAAACATACAAAACAAGATTTCAGAGTTATTCTCATGAATATTGTCATCGCATTAATAATAAATAATTGTTTAAAAAACTAAAAAAACACGATTTTTACACATTTAATCGAACTAAGAAATTGCTGACGCATTCTCCTCTTTTTCACACACTTTCTTTTGTTTGTTGTATTTGTGTTAACCATAAGCGTTTTAAGCTTTAGAGTAGTAACTTAAATTTTTAGTCGCCAATTTGGATATGGGAAATAGTTAATCCTGATTAGGACAATGGAACGAAATTATGAAATTATTCTATTGGCATTGGTCCTTGACAAGTGAGCAAAATTTCGAATTAATCTGACCTTTTAAAGTCGGTAAAAATCGAGTTCAAAGATTCTGATACATACAGGTGAAGCTAATAAAAGCGTGTTAAAAATGTTTTGCTTTATAAAAGGGAATTTTAATACTAATATATAAACACATCACACTTTACGTGAATAAAGTATTATTAGGGATGGACCTTCTGATTTTCAGCAACGATAGGATAACGAGGACAACAACGGATCATGTATTTGTGATTGACATTCACTTTCAACTCATTTTTCAATTCCTTCTATTATCTCACACTCTCTATTTATTTATTTATTTATCTTGGTGGAATTTTCAATCGTTAATAAAATACATTTTAAAGCGCTCAATTGAGCTGAAATTTTATATACATGATTTTTTTGGATGACAATACAATAATTTAATTATAATTAATAAAAAATTAATTGATTAATACTAATTATTCAAAGAATTACAAATACAGACACGTTGGTATCATTTTTGGTGACTTAGCGACCCTTTTGGCGACTTGTGTCAAAACTTGAAAATATTTTTTTCTCTAGATTTTAAGCATTCAGTTGAACTGAAATTTTTATATATACGATTGTTTTGGATGACAATACGATACTTTAATGAAAATTAATTACCACTTAATGTTGTGATTTTGTCATATGTATGTACAAATTTATATTAATTGTAACTATTTAATAAAAAGTAGCTAAAATAAAAATTTCCTTTCTTGATTTAAGTAGGAATTGACTTAATTTTTTTTATGTTACTTGTTATATAACTTAGAAACTTAATTTTAAAATTAATGTATGGTATTTCTCATTACCTAACGAGATTTTTAATATAATTAAATGTTCCAAAGTGAGGGAAGCATACCCCAATGATTAAGCAGACTGATGCTTTGGGTACGCTAAAAAAGTTGACGCTTGATATATATGTAATAATTCCCTGTTTAATTATTTTGTTGAGGGATTTTATTTAATTATGTGGTGAAGATTTGGAGACCACCGCATTAAGCTGTAATTCGCTCCAAGATACTGTCATTCCATCATGAAAATCAGTTATAGGATTCTCATAACTTTACGATTTATACACTTATAATAGATTCAATACAAAACTAATAGTTCCATGAATGTGCCGGAAATCTTGAAAGAAATAACACTAACTTTAAAGGGAGTAACAATTTTATTTATTACAACAGAAATGTAAATTAATCTATTTACTTTTCCTTATTTTGCTTGTTTTCAGTTTACTGCAGGGCTTATTTCCATGCATTTTTATTTGAAAGAACCTGCGCACACTGCATTTTTAAAGTAGATTCTTAAAAAAACTGAACATTAAAATAAAATAAACTCTCGTCATAAGAAAAAAAAACGTAATCTTGAACATCCCAAACACAAATACAACAAATCAAATAAAAATGAGTCACGTTCCAACGAAAGATCGATCATCTACCAGTGTTTTGCAAAGACGAAAATAAAATTCAAGTTAAGTAGGGAACTGAAAAAAAAGCCCCTTTCAAAATGCCTTTAGAGAAAACACCCACATTCTCTCCTCTAGCTTTTTTTAGAGAAGTTTGCTTTTTAACAAAACAATCTTTTGCCCACTGAAGGCATCTGGTTCGATACTGGCGCACCAACTGTTTTCGGGACAAGTCCCCGCAGAGCTCAGATGCTATCGACTAAAGGATGCCTGTCGACAGAAGAAGTGTGCTTACCCCCACTTTATTTTCATTTCAACCAGACTGAGCAGAAGGGGGAAAAAAGGGAAAATAAAGAAAAAAAAAGGACTGCAAGGAAGAATAAAAGTAAGATAGTTTTCATGAGCGGAAGGCCAAAGGATAAAAGAAGAGAAAGGAAAACACCATCCCACACACACAAAAGTTTGGAGAGTTCACAGACAAGAAGCATTCGAATTCTATTATGTATTTTGATTCCGAGAAAAGTCGGTGAAACGGGGTTTCAGGAAACACAAAGAGAAGTTTTATTTTCCCATTATCATAACTTATTCAAGACTTTTAATCTAAATAATTCAACAACAAAAGAAATATTTTTATTCTCTTTTTTTTTTTAAGTAAAAGAAAAAGAGCCGACGCGGTGAAGATTCTTTAAACTTTGCAGAAAATCTCGACTTTGCCGATTTGGGAAAAGAGAGAGAGAGCGTTACAATGTTTCTTTTCCTTTATTTCTTTTTAATGCTCGATCCAAGCAAGAAGCAACGAGTGTTGGCAGTATTCCCCGTGAGCTGAAAATACCAGTAGAGAAGAACATTGATGATATGAACTGTCTGATTTCAAAAGGTTACAGTGATGAATGGGTTTCGGTTGAAGGAAAAATAATATAAACATGCTTAAATCAAATATTTAGTTTCGTTTTTGAGGAATATATAGAAATTATGTTAAAACAAGTGTATTGCTACCCTTTAAGCTCGAAAGCTATTTTTGTGTGAATTACCTAGCTAATCAGCAGATTAACTGATTTGCTCCGTTAAAATGCGGAATCAAGAATTTAGCGCATTTTAACTAGGCAATCTTCACATGGGCAGTTTTCGTATAGTTAACCCGGCACTTCACGCGCAGGGTGTGTCATACCCACCGTCTTTCTTTTTTCAATGCTCCTTCTAAACATTTAATGTAAAATGGATAGTTCCTCGTCTAGCTGACTTAAAGGTCATATCCTTTAAAGCAGCGACAATCAACCTGCGGTCCACGGAGCCCTTTTAAGTGGCCCGGTCATGGCTAATTGCTCTGAGAAATTTACTTATTTAAGAACATTGTATTAAAAATTTGGTGGGAAATTCTTAGTCAAGAAATCAAATATATCAATTTTGCCTTTTTCTGTCGGTGTCGAACGGCTACTTTTTCTATTTGGAACAGCTGCAGTTAGTGATAACAGACAACAGTGGAGTAGCGACAATTTTACGGGTGGAACTAATTTTTAACAATCTTTCGTATCTTGCAAGTGAAAAAGAAAAGAAGAAAATATATCGTTTCAAGTCGATTGGGAGGTTGACTAATTTGTTGTGAAAAACAAACAATGATCAGTAATTGTTTGATTTATCTCACGAAAGTGCTTTATTTAAAAAAAATACCAATAAAACGGAGTCATTCAATGACACTTTTCTTCGAAGATCTCTTGCAAAACGGCATAAATAGGCTTTCTTGAATATTCTTTGCAACAACAACAAAGTGTTTTGCCAATGGTAATATCACTTCGGTAACAAAGACATTCTTTGAAGTTTATTATATTATTGGTAATTATATGAAACCGTTTACTGATGCAAGAAATTGTGAAGGAGTGTTTCTTAAATGTTTCTAATTTAGTGTAGGTGGCAAAAATAAAACAGGAGTTATATAATATTTGGATCAATTTTCCACATTTTAAATTTCGAATGTCATCTCGATCTTAAAGCATTTCTTCCCTCCCTCCCCCATTTATCTTCATGTTGCGGCCCGTCTGAATTAGTTTACATACGTAAACCAGAAAAAAAGGCTGAGTACCCATGCTTTAAAGTGTTTCAGCTTATAGGCGGATTCTGAATATATATTTTTGGATACCACCATTTCGGATATGACATACCCTGCGCGTGAATTATCATTACAGTTTTCTGAATACATAAGCACTCTTTAAAATCTTTCTTATGCTACCGCGTATTATTGTAGTACTGATGAAGAAACTCTATATTTAAATAATTAGATGGATACAGTATTTAATAGACATAATACTACAGTATTTTGGGATGAAGAAAGTTTCTTTGCGATTTCAGCCATCGTTGCTTTCACTCGCAATGAAGGCTAAAGGAGTGTATAAACGATGTATTGCCTGCCTTAATAAAAAGAAAGAAAGACTAAATTTACGTGAGTGAAAAGTGTAATAAACATATTATACTTCCGATTTTTCTTCCTTTTTCACTTTTGTATATAAATTTTATTGAAAAATAGAATGCAAAGACCCTTGAGTATGAGATACTCTGCGCGTGAAATCCGTACGATTTTCTCGCAAGAGTAATATCGGGTCAAAGTTCAAAAGTTTGTTACCCTCATTTTCTTTCTGTTAGACATTTTGATTGAACGTTGACTCATCCCAGAATAATTGATCATAAGCATTTAGAAATAGAATGGTAGAGACAGTAAATACATTCAATAAAAGATTCCTTGAATTAATTTATAATAAATTAAATATTACGCGACGACTAGTACCTTCAGAAAACAAATTAAATACTAAAAGTTTCAATATTACAAAATACAGGATTCTTACGATATAGAAAAATAAATACATAACATTATGATAATTTCCTTAACTGCAATAATATTTTAAAATGCTTGATTCTTTGTATTGTAGTTTTTCGATTGATTGATGATAGATTCTGAGTGGTAGTGTTTCGCGCTTTCACACCACTGGTCCTGTTTCTATTCCCGGGCTGGGAAAGGTCGACAAAGCCTTTCATCCCTACTGCAGTGGGTTGATAAATGAGTACCAAGCTTGCTTGGGGACTTAAACACTGGGGTCTCGCTACAGACTGACCACCTTAGAGCCCAATGGTTACGTATACTGGGATGGGTACAGTAGGCCTGGTCCTCATGGGCTGTTGCACCACTGAGTTTGAGTTGAGTTTTGAAATGATTGATTCTGTCATATAATGTGTTGATTGTTCGATTGTATTAACTTGATGCTTTGGATATAAAAAAATAAACATTTAATTAAAACGTACAGAAACGTTACTGCTGTTCCACCAAAGGTCTTACTTTCGCTTTAACGAATGACCAGATAGTAATGTATAGATTAACGAGTGTCTAGTAGGTAATGTGCAGATTATCTAGTTACTTTGAGATATGAAAGGATGTTCCACACTTTAATGGATCACCCTAGTTAATAAGCAGGTTATTTAGTAATTTGGAGATTAAGAGATACTTGCACTTTAGCAGTAACATGTATAATAAAAACGAACAAAAATATTTTTTCGTAAATTAAAAGTCAGACAAATAGATTAAAAATTTGTTTTTAGAAGGAAGATGGAATTATTTTGTTTAAAATCAAAAATTTCTTTTCTAAAGAAAATTCTTAATCGAAATAATGTTTCAGCAGTCCCTTTGGCACATCGTAAAAACTTCCGCTCTTAATTTCATTTCAAAACGAGGAGGAAAAAAAAAAGAAAAATTATATGAATCTTCAGAACTCTTCGTAACTTTTGTCAAAAAGAAGATTCTTTTTAATTAAAGAGAGCTCAAGTTACTTTTTGGGTGTTAATGAGTCAGACCTAAGAACCTCTTAGAAAGGAATTAATTCTTCGGCTCTGTGTTTGAATAGTGTTGCTAGTCTTATTCTTTTTGACACGGAATATATATTTTAAAAGAATAAGCAAATTGAATTACAGATAAGTAACTATTTCAGAACTTTGCCGAAGGAGAAAATAAGAAAACAAATAAATAAAAGCTGATTTTTCTACAAATTCTAGACACATATGTTTCAAATTTGTTCCTGTTTTTGAATAATATTGAGGAGAAAAAATGAAATAATCTGTAAAGAAAATATAAGATGAAAAACCGAAACTCAAATTCTATTTGAGAATTTGAATATTCTTTTATATATTAATACTTTTACTTTCATTTCATTAAATATGGTGTAGATATTTAAAAATACTTTGATTTGAAAAAGGGAAAAATATTATTTTCTTCTCAAAGTTTACTAATTCAAAAATGATTCAGTCTGTACTAGCTTGAGCGTCTTAATTACTCAATTGTACGATTACAGCTTTAAAGTATTAGTTACTTGCATGGATGTTTTGCAACTTACACATAATTAAGAAACTCAAAACTACTCTTCAAATTTTTCCGAATCTATACAATAGTTTAGTAAAAAAAAACCCCATCACTATTTCGATTTTATAGAAAAGGAATTACAATACTATTATCAGACAGGTCAATTAGTTAAACAGAGAGAGAGAGAGATGGCTTATCTAATCTATTGTCAAAACATTAAGAAGTTCGTTATTTAGTCATTTACTTTTTTTTTTGTTGCCGTTCATCCGGTATAGTGGTTCGGTAAGGCATAGGTTCGAATCCCGGAGAATATTTGTCAAGATATTTGAATGTTTGTCTAGGAGAATCGATGGCTGTAAATATATAGTGTTTTTGCGGCATGGGGGTATTTTAAATAGCCGTCGAGCCGCACGCCTTCTCGTTAGATTAGTAGGAGGCTCCTGATCACCTCCAAGATGTTCTCTCTCAATACTGGGGTGGAACCGAGCCCAAAATCGTACTGTCACATGCATGGTGCTCAAAGCTACAGCTAACAACAGGCGTACAGCTAGCCCCTTGCGACGATGAATTTCGTGGGTCTCGATTCGACACCGTCGATCAGGTAGTATTAGCACAACAACAATTTTTTTTGCAATATTATGCAACATTTAATGTTAGGAAACACAGCATGAATATTCATAGTTGTATGAGAGAATAATATAAAATTTATTTTTTTCTATTTTGTAATGAATATTATGTCAAAATAAAGGTACACAATGAAATAATAATGCATTTCATTGTAGGCCAAATAGTCAGGAATGCAATAGTAACAATAGCTATCCGCGAGTCTATCCTTTCCAACTTGGGGTTTCTTCCGTTCAGCCACATTGACACTTTAACCCTTTATCGACCGACGGTACTTACAAGTACCACTCACTTTAAAATTACATAGAATAATCGTTTTTACGAATACTCTGACGATACTTAGCAGGAATTTTCTTTGAAATCCACTCATCCAAGATATATGGCAGCACGGGTTCTATGATGAGTATTTTAGCGGTGAAGGCGAATAGTTTTAAGCAGAAATTGCATTTTCAGCGGATTGCGAAGATTGTCATTTTTGTTCAGAAAAAATAGTTAATGTCAAAAGATAAGACTCTTATTTTTTTGGTATGTTAATGAAGACCTTAAAAAACGATTTGACTATTTATTTTAAGAGGACAGTGTGTGTAATTAATTTTATAGTTGAATATTTTTAATTAATTAATTAGCTCTAACTAATTTAATTCCCCAAAGTTGAGTATTTTTTTATGTATATCCCTTAGTTTTCAATGTAGTGACTAAAAAAATTATTGCATTAAAAAAAACTGCAATAAATCATAATGCGTTCGATAAAGGGTTAAGCTAGAACAACGTCTCAATACAAGTGAACGTCATTACCTAATAATATATAGTTAGCGAAATGATAGTAGAGATTGTAGATCAATTGTGGACGACATTACCCCATACTGATTCGTGCTAATGGATTCTAAAGTCACACTGTAGTATCAAATTTTGGAATTCAATATTATGTTTTTTATTAAATAATCAAAACCGAAGGGCTGCATCTTGTTCAGATAAGTAACAAAATTTATCTATACACATTAATTTGTATTGCCTGCGTATCGGGAAGTCGTTTTAAGTATCGGATTAATAAAAGCAAATCTAATATATATTATAAATGTGAAAGTTTGTGAGTATCTTTGTGGGTCTTTCACGCAAAAACAACTGAATGGATTTTAATGAAACTGTACAGTAATATAGCTTATACATCAGAATAACACATAGGCTAAAATTTATAAAGATATTGTGAGAAGTTTTCAAAATATAACGACAATTGTCAAGAAAGCAGGAAAAAATTCTGCCATTTGCAAAAAAGCCCGTGACAGCATTCATCTATCTTTTTTATCCCTTCTGTTTTGTGCCTCAGTGCGCTTCCACTTTTCATTGATTCCATTCATCAGTGTCGTCACTATTTTTATTTCATAATAAAACTAGATTTCGAAGGGAGAAGTGGTGGCAAGATTTTAACATAAAATAAATACAACAAAAAGTAATATTAATGTATTACACTTCCTGATATAAATTATTTACACTATTTTAAGCGTTCATTACACAAAATTTGTAACTATGACAGCGGATGGAAAGCTATGAAATTAAAATAAAATATCAAAACGGTTTTTTTCCATTTAGTTTTTTTTTCTTTGTGAATGTTTTTTTTTCAGTACATGTAAATATATATCTACGCTTCCCCCCATACTGCTTTTTTATAACTTATATATGTATATATATATATGCTTTTTTAAAAGTATTTCTATTAATTCATTACTAAATTAATTATTTGTTAATTAAAAAAGTACATTGTCTATTATTTTTGATAAAAATACATTTTAGAGACATTTTTAAGCTAACTAAATAATCGTTTTCTTTTTATTGCTTCACATTAATAATTTTTTAACTAATGCAATATTGTTTTTTAAAAGTCATAGATCGAAATTTGAAGCTATATTTTACCTGTGAGGGGGAGGGGAAGAGGAAACAGTAATTTTACACTAAAAAAACCGTGTTATGCCGGGCTAGAGGGAGGGGAAAAAACCTGTCTTAAATCGAAAATATGTGGAACAAATTTCGAAAAAGGGAAATTTAATGAAATAATTTTAGAAATCACTCACATTGCGCGCGTACAAACACACTCATAATTGCTGGCGTCATGAGGGAAAGAGAAAGCCCTTGCAAAGTCGGGCCATGCAACTAGTAATTCATGTTTCTTGCTTGTATTCATTTCGAGTATAATTCGGAGATTTCTACACCCATGCTGCATTCGGATCCCCTCTCCCCTCGGGAATTCTAATGAGCGAAATTTTCACCTCAACCAACATGAGGAAGTACCGCGACAAAACTTCAGCCTTTTAGTTTCCACACCAAATTAACAGAGGCTCCTTGTATGGTGATGCAGCTGAGCTGAAAGGCGGAGTATCTCGTTCAACAAAAGTGGCATGAGTCCCCAGCACCCTGCCTCGATCTGTTGGAGTTACGTGTTTTCGTTTACTTACTGGACATGATTATTTGCAGAAGCATTTACATCGCATTGGAGTAAGGGATTCGACTAGTTGCCCTCTCTGCCACCAGGGTGAAATGGATGAGGACCACCTCTGTCACTGCCCTATTGTTATAAACTGTTTTGAAGACAATTCTACGAAGGCTAATTTTAATTCTTTTTATGCTTCGTCATCATTTTACTGGGCTGCTCTTCGACTAATGGCAGAGATGCTGAAGATGAGCGTAGGATTAAAAAAATTACCACATCATGCTATGTGATTAATTGAAGGTTATTTAAAATTCAACTTGCTGTAGTGTCGATTTTTCCAGATAATTCGGAATCGAACAGAAATTCATCTGAATTTGAACCATTTCTAAAGCCACCAGGTCACCTTAGGCAGAACATATAAACAACAACAACAAAAAAAAATCGAACTTTTACTTATGCATTTTTCTAAATTATTTAGAAAGAAACGCGCCATTCATTATTTTTTCCTGGGACTAATCAGGGTAACAAAAATATATTGCAAAGCGTACATGAAAAACACAATTTTCTAAAAAATTACTTCTCTAAGCACTTTTAAAAAAAAAATGAAACATACATTCTCCCTGTTCCGAAAGGAAGAAAAAAAAAAAAAAAACAGACTAGATCCATTACTCATCGGAAGCATCTTCTAAAATTCTTAGAGTGAAATAATAGTTTTCTGCGTCACCGCTCGGGTAACTAAATGCAGATAAGTGGGAACACTACAAGGTTTAGATAATTCTTTTTTTAAAAAAAACCCTCTCCTAAAGATAAAGACCAAAAGGGCTTTTAGTGAAAGCTTATCGCTCATCGAATTCTAATATCGCCTCGGCCTGTGTTCGAGGTATAATCGAAATTGCTTGAAAACTTTACCCTGATTACACTCTTTTACAGGCTGGGGAAATTGCTAGACCATAATAAACGATCGATGGTTAGATATAAATGAATGACCGGTTTCTGGGCTGCAGTCAGACAGAGAGAGAGAGAGAGAGAGAAAGAATAAATTAATGAAAGAATATTGAATTTTATCTCCTCCAAGAGCTTTTCTGTTTCTCAAATGTTTTTAGAAAGAAACTTAAAATCTTCCAACTTTTCAAGAGAGTAAAAAAGAAGGATGAGTATTGAGAGATGTACCGTTTCACGAGTGGACTCAAATTGTAGAAAACTTATAACTTTAAACTTAATCATTAGATATTGTGTATAAAATAATATCATTGTTGAATGAAATTTATAGATATAACAGTCAATATATAGATAACTTAACTTTTATTTTCGTTTTTCAATACTTGTAAGCCTAAGTTTAAAACAAAGAATCGAGAATCTAATCGATTCGCAACATTTGTATTTGTAAAAACATTGGAATTCACGCTCTTGTAGAGAATTTCGTAAACTTTTTATATTTCATATATAAGAATTTCCTTTCGGGATTTATTGGTAAACTGAAATGAGAAGACACATTTTTAAGATAGATAAATTAAGAACCAATTGGGAGATCTAAATTAACAACAAAGTAGTAACTTTGCAAATCATATTAGTATTGATAACATTCAAATACTTTCCTAACAGTAGGAATATTTCTACGTAGTAGGATTCAAAAGTTCCCGGACTGAGTCTATAACTTAAAAAATATTACCAGTTAAGTTGTTGAAACACATCTTTCTTCGAAATTTGACCCTTGAGTAACAGCACACTTTTTCCATCGCTTATAAAGCTCATTGATACATTTCTGGAACCCATTTTTAGCCATGTCCTTTAATTCAGCCTGCGATGCACTTTTAATTTCATCTGCAGATTTAAATCAACGAACCTGCAAGTGACGTGGCAACAAGAAATATTCTGAAGTTTCAGGGGACTAAATCAGAATGGAGTAAGAAGGATGTGGCAAAACAGTTGTTTTCATCCCCCCCGTCGTTGTTTGAAGCATGTTCTTACGAACCACCGCAGATAACTTTTCAATGTTTTAAGTGGTGTGGGAAGTCTGTGGACGTCCAGAGCTTTCGTCGTCTTTGACACTTTCCCTGCCTTCTCTGAAGCATCGATGGCACTCAAAATCTTGCGTTCGCGGCGTTAATGTATCATTGCCTTGAACATGCTCCAACATTTCGTAAGCCTTCGTAGCACTCTTTTCCAAGCCAACCCAAAATTTGATACTATTCTCTGCTCAACAAATGCAATTTCTTTCAATCGCCGGCTATTAAATGCATCCACCTACAAAATACGATGCCGGGGCAAGCCACCAACCACGTAATTTGGGACAAACTGTTTTGGAAAAGGGGAAGAATGCAGTGACACAGGAATGTTATCGTAGTCCCTCTACTGCAAAAAATGTTCACGTTACGGGCTCAGTTCGAGAAGTTTTGAATCCTACCTTGTATAAAACTTATTTACAATTACCAGCGACAAGTTTAAGAAACAATTGCTTATTTGAGGATACATTTATTAGATGTAATTATTTCGAAAATTTCTGACTGAATACGTTTCATAAAATTTTTAGCAGAATTTCTGAAGAACTTGATACTTTTTTAATATGTTCTTAATGCTTTTTCCATAATATGTGTGTATATGCCTTAATGTTTATATCTCTTAAATGATGTTAGGTGCAACTTTGTGGTTCTAGCAGTTCGTTATCTTCTATGCTTTCTGTAACGTGTTTTTTTTCTATAGTGTGTATTTCTAAATACATTAATAAATTATATATTTTGAAAAAGAAATGAATTTTATAATATTAAAGTACTATTACTTATACAAAGCAGAAGTTATTACGACTTTCTTAACTAGGTGATGTACGCATGTAAAAGCAAATTTCCAAAAATAAATTTCAACTATTTTCTTAAAATCTATTTTTAAGGTAGATATTATATATTTTCAGGTTGAATATATGGCAAAACATAATTTCTATAAACATACATTTTTCGTACAGTAATACAAATTCATAAACTGGTTTTTACATTATATGTATTTTATAATTCCTTTGATTTGGGAATAAAAGCGTAAAGTATTTTTCATCTGATATTCGATAAAAAATAGCATTTCATCTAAAAGTATTGAACAACTGAAAAGGGTTCCTTAAGATAATTCTGCACACAAAAAATTAACATTCTAAAAAAAGAGGTTAACTATAATAAAAAAAAATCTCTAAAATAACTACCAATACTTTGATAAAAGCCTTTTTTTCTAATCCCAGCAATAAGCAAATCATAAAGTACACATTCTCTTAGTTCTAAGAAAAAAGAAAAAGGGATTAAAATGTCACATCCAGATAACAGGGAGTGCTTAAAGCTTGAGAACGTCGAACGTGCAAATCCAAGGCGGGGATTAACGTCTCTCGCAGAACTCCCATGGGAGTCGATTTGGGATTATACAAGATAATCCCAAAAGAACGGGAGAGCCCATTACAAACCCTCCCCTGCTTTTTTACATTCTAATGCGCGCTGAGTGCATTATAGAAACATGATCCACTTAGCGAGTCTAGAACGAAAAATCGTGCCAACTCTTTTATATGTATAACTAAACCTATCATTAATTATTGCAAACTATTCTCTCAAGACCTGGATGAATTGGGGAATGACCTCTTTTTACCACCAAAGTTTACGTTCGGTTTTTATATTATTTCTTTTAAATACAGAAAGCTATTATTTATAGAGATGAATAATCAAATTTCTTAATCCGTGACAGTAACGCTAAATATAATGCTACAAATTTTGTGTAAAATAGTGTAAATAATTAATATTTGGATATGTAATATGTTTGTATTAATCTATGTTGTATTTATCTTATGTTAAAAATTGTAATATTCGCAAGCAACGCAGTTCCTTGCATTGTAATGGCAATTCAATGGAAACTTGGCGATAGAGCCAAGTTGACGTCATTTTTGGCGACCAAGTTGGCGAGTTTGCTACTCTGTGGATTGTTCTGGAAATTAGTGGAAAAATATACTAATATCAAGATCTATGACGCAAGCGGATCTTTCTCGAAGGATCTGCGAGGCCTATAAATAAAGAGTAGCTCGCCGAAACTGAGTTAGTATTGATTCGACTAGCGATTAGTAGTCTTGCCTTGACCGTTGAAGAGTCGACCAGCGAAGAGTGATTACTTCGGTAGTTGAACGAGCAAGTGCTTGTGAATAATCTTCTACATACTTATGTATTAGACACAGATAGTTATGTCTCAGTGCTGTTGAAGGTGTGGAGACCTTCTGTTTATTCTACGAATACTGCTGTTGAGTCCAGTATTTCAAAGAATTTTTTTCGACAATGAATTCTCATTGCTCTTAAAGAACTGTCTTATTATTTGCGACTGATTTGCATAAAATTTTTGAGCCCCGATAAACATAACAGTATGGACTTGAAGTCGTACATTTCAAATCCAGATTAATTTATTTACTTGATTACAATAAAATGTATCTTGAGAAATGAAGAAAATATACAAAGTATAAATTAACTCGCGTTCTTTTTCGATTTAAAAACATTCCTTTTGAAAGTATTCAATCCTATACTTTGACTTAGATCAAGTTTTGTTCTGACTCGGAAGTCGAAAGGCAGATTTATGTTTTTCAACCCTATTTTCAATCAAATTGATAGTGAAGTTGTACATAAAAGACAAAAATTCAGCCCATGTAGGTATAATTATTGTACATAATGTGAAAAATAAATAATTTGAGCAATGTTGTTTGTACTGAATCAGTTCGAGGAAATTTGGGAGTACACCAATACAATTATTTTTTCCGTTTAAGGTATCCGAACACGTTCGGAGCACTTTTTAACAAAATAACATATTTAAACATTATAAAGGCTTTTTTAGGACTCAATACCAATAAATACTAATATTTAATTAACAATATTTAAAATAAATTGCCTAAATTTCACAGAAATCACAATTATAAGTGAAATTTTAGCAAGATTTTTGTAAAACTTCAAAGCAATTAAAGAAAAAGTAATAGACTTATATTATTAAAAATATTACCAAAACAGTCTAGATGCATTTATCTAGAGACTGTACTAAAATTTTAATGTTTTATTAAAATTTGAAAATTTTAGAGTTGATTGAGTAAACATTATATAAGAAAAATCACATTCTTTATGTGACCATTATTTAAATAACAAGCCCTAACTCAAAAAATATTCATAGAATAAGCAATATTTTAGTACATTCTCTAGAAAATAGCATAAATATCAGGTTCAAAAAGTTTTATAGAAATACATATGTAATATTTTGAGTAATCAGACTCGCCATGATAGATTTCGAGTAATTTAAATGCCCACTTCTGGTAGATCAAAGACCCACTTCCAGTTTTTCTAACTTAATAAAATTGATTGTAGCTTGGCCTCTAGGTAGAGTAGAAACAAAACAAAATATGTTTTATAAAGCTAAAAGATGGCTCTATTCAATAAAAGAGAAAACAAAAATATCTGTCTTGACCGAATTTCGTCATTTTCAACGTGTTCGGATACCTTAAGCAATTTTCATTCATTTACTGTGATCGTAAGAACGGTCTGTCTTAAGTCGCAAAAAAAGGTGTAACACAAAGTAATACAGCAAAAGAAGTCTTCCAAAACATGGAAAAAACTGAAAAAGGTGAAAAGAGTTTCTTTTTAAAAAACCTCATAAATATATTTGATTATAATTAAATAAACACACAGAAGTGTGAGTAAAACTTTCAATGAAATGTTTATGCTTTGATAAAAAGAAGATTGGAATCATAAAAACAAAACCCCAAAGCTGAATATTTCCTTGAAATAAAAAAAGGCCTAATCAATACCATTTGTTTATAAATTCGAATATATATGTGAACCAATTTTTTTTTCGTGATAAAATAAATACAAATAAACACGAAGTCAAACATGAAAATAGTAAGGGCAGTTATCTACAGCAATTCAAGCCACTAATAAAGGAATGCAGGAGGAAAAAATATTCCCCCTCGGAGGTAATTTAATAAAAAAATTATATTTTAAGCTAAAGCTTAAATCGTTAAAAATTGAAGAACCATGATTAAAATTCTTTCCACAGTTTTTCCTCTGCAATCGGTACTTAATCGTACTGTGCCACAATATCATTTTTCAACGCGTGACTCAATTTCATATAAAATCCGTACGATTAATGTCTCGCTGCCAATCATTTTCCGTTCAATTCGGGGAAAAGAATAATGTCCAGACTGGACGACACATCCCGACGATGGTCAGTCATTTATTTTAAAAACCTTTTTCGGTCTTAAACGGCCCGGGGTCAAAAAGAAAGGGGACGCGATGAATCCATCTCAGAAAATGGCCCGTATCGAAAATAAAGAAGGGCACCTTATGAAATATTTGTTGCGGGACTTTTTTTTTCGATTTGTCACCCTCTCTTCCTGAACCGAAAATCTGGTGATGGACGATCCGTCGGAACCGTTTGTCATCCGGTCCCCCAGCTACCCGAACGATCCCGATTGATATTAATAGTGGGGCGACGCCAAAAGTTCCTTGTTTCTTCGGAAATCCTTTCACTCCCCTCCCCAAACCCTAGATATCACCCTCCCCCTTGCAAATACACATTCATGCATGGTCAGTGACGTCAAAAGGAAAAGACGAGTTCTCTATAGAGTTTATATAAATTAATAGCTCTTTTCCTTATCATGAGTTTCCTAGTAATACTGGCCGGACGCAGGATAGAAGGCCGTAACACCCGTAGCTACTCAGGTAATCTGATTGGTCGGATTTCTATTTCCCCGGATGTGAGTTTTCCATTTATTGTCGTTACTCTAGCACTCCTAAAAAGTGTAAAGTTTTCAGCGGCCATTCTTTCTTGTATACCAGGAGGAAAGTGTTAAAAGGACAGAAGAAAATCTCCGATGGGAATAGCTGAAGAACATTTCGACCCAATATGAGTTTTCTTGTCAAGATCTTTAATGGCGTGGTTCGCTAGTAAAAAAAAGTTGTGGAAGACATTGTCTGGTTAAATTTGTCTCGGATGTCTGCACTTAGACGAATAAAGCTGAACACTAGATATATAGATATATATAAAAGAATACATTGTTGTGTATGAATTTAAAAATGTCTCCTTTAACGCTGTGTTTGAAACTAAAATAAAAAAAAGAAAGTTTTGTGAAAAATTTTTTTACTAAAATTTTTTAGTTATGAGATTTTAAAAACGGAATAAAACTACAACATAAGCTCAAAACTTTAAAAAAGTACAAAACGCATTATTATTTTTTTGTATGTATGTTTCGCATTAACTTGACAATGGAATAGCAAAATAAATTATTATCCTTAGCGATATCATGTTGCGACAGGTCACTGAAATACATTTTAATGTAGTTACAGCCATTATTAAGCATGAAATAATATTTTTGAAACCATATATAGGATTTCTAACCCTTGATTTGAATAAAATTTCGCGAATGACGAATCTCACAGCCTTAATCATCAAATAATTGACAGTCCATGGTTGTATATCACTTATAATTTAGCTTGCGAATTTTTTTTGTTCATTTAATATGTATAAAGAAGAGGAAGCATTTAATTATGATATGCCTGAAACCAATCAAGGCATACACAATAAATACAAAAAGTTTTTAATTCAAAAAGTTAGCATACAAAAATAGAGTTTGCAAGTATTTTCTGAAAATTATAAATGCTGAGAAATCTAATAATTCATACTAAATAAAAAAATCTAAAACATAAAAAATAAACTTCGCGTTAATACAAAAACGCAAAGTGGAAAAGAACTCCCCCCCCCAAAAAAAAAATTGTACAGAAGATCTACTGGTGACGAAATAAATGAGTTGGACACACACACAGTCAACGTTTATCTTCACTAAAAATTATTTAAAACTAGCCGTTACTCACCCGCTTTGCTGAGTATTTCATGAAGATGCATGGCAATATACATATTTTTTAAATTTACTAAGATGTAAGTCTTAGCACTAAGCTTCCGATTGCGTTCATAAAACATTTTTATAAACCTCATTTCTTGATTGAAGTAGAATTATCTTTTACGCTCCCGTAACCATCTCCCCCCAAAGTGGATTTCCACAAAATTCATTTCTCGAGGATTTCTACTCAACAAAAAAAACATGATTACCAAATTTTAAGTCTGTAGGGGTCCAATAGTTCAAAAACGAGACTTTTTAAGTATAATAACCTCAGAACCCCACGTTGAGAGTAGATTTTCGCAATACTCATTCTTAAACGTTGCTAAATCAAAAGATGACGCCAATTGTAGGAACGCTTTCTAAATATGAGCGAAAATAATTTAAAAATATATAGGAAAGATGTCACACACACACACACACACACATCCCACCATTTGGCAACTTCACATATAAATCTTCCTGAAGTTTTAGAAAAATAATTCTCAAACTCAGGGGTGCAACAACCCATGAGGGCCAGGGTCTACGGTGCCCATCCCAGTATATGTGACAATTGGGCACTGAGGTACATGAGCAGATGTCCCGATCAGGTGGTCAGTCTGAAGCGAAACTCCCAGTGTTTTAATCCCCAAGCAAGCTTGGTACTTTATTTATCGACCCACAGAAAAATAAAATTGAAATTTTTTTTTGGCAGAAATAGGCTTACGGCTTTTTTGAAACATCAGCGAAACTCCCTGCAAAATTTTGGAGCAATACGGTCAACGGTGTGAATTTGTATACATCAAAAACAAATGTACAGACATTGAAACTTATGTATAAAATAAATGAAAAACATGATATTAAAAAATGCAACGTGAATAACATAGTTTAGGTAAAGTTTCTAGACAGGTCTGAATAATTTGAATTCTCAGAAAACATAAAAGCGATCATATAAGACCACGCATGTGTACCATATAGCATCAACAACTTAAGCTCTCAGGGACATACTTATAAAGTATAACCCTTTCTGAGCTTATTCACATCTAAAATATTAATAACGCAAACTTTATGTTTTTGAAAGCGCAGGAATGCGAGTTTGAATCTACTAATGAGAATTATTCGAATGGGAAAAAATCGCAGAATGTATAATTTGCAGAATTCTAATGCGGACAAGATAACGAGAAATGAACCAACTTGTTTATCATTTAAAGTTTCGTCTCTATTTAATGTAAAATTAATATTCCAACTCATTACGCTTGGAACAAACAACAATAAGAGACAAAAAAAAGAGGGGCAGTCCAATTTAAAGAGAGCGGGAGCTAAACATCAAAACGTCATAAATTCTGTCCTTAATTTAATTTTTGTGCCGTGCGTTCAATTTTTGCACTATTTAAAAAAAAGTAACCTCAACGGCTTCGTCATTTACACAGGCTGCTGAATACTCCTGATTAGTTTTTAACGACATCGCGATTCCATCGCTTTTTTTATTGTTTTCTCATCCTTTTTTAGGATGATGTTACTGATCATAATCATTACTTTTCTTAATGAGTAACTACAGATTGTTTTGGATTTTGTTAGTAACTGACAAGCGTTTATTAACTTTCACAAAATACCGAAGGTTGAAAAAAGGAGGAATGCCTGTCCTTTTCTTTTTTTTTCTCGCTGCCGTTGTCATTTCTTGAAGTCGAACCCACCGAGGCCATTTTTTTTTTGTTTTGTTTAATTTATGCGCCTTTTGCTTTAATTATGCGTAGAGCAAATTAAATTTTTCGATTAGCTGAAGCTTGGATTATATTCTCGCTGCAAATTAACATTCTAGATTACAAATCCTGTTTATTTTTCATAAACATCGTTTCTTTTTTGGAAGGGGGAACTCTTTTTAACGCTTTTTCTTTTAAACAAATTGCTTTCTAGTTTCTAACAAATAATAATTTTTCTCCCTTCTTTGCATGAGAATGACATTTTTCAGTATTGAAAAATAAGAATGCATTTAGGTTTTGTGCAACAGCAGAATTGAAGGCATTTTCAAACTTTCACATTTAGTACAAATATAACGCATGATGTGTGTCAAAAATTATTTTCGTGAATCGACATCTATTCAAAAAAAAAAAAATTCTTTTCAACTATTTTACTGCATCTCGTCTTAAAAATTCTTTACTGCAGAATATAAATTTCTTTTAATACAGGATTTTTACTTTCAAGACATGAACTTAGGTAAGAAAAGAAATCATGCAATTGTTCATTTTTAGGGGGAGGCAACTAAATATGGCTTGAATTCCTTTTAAAATGTTTGCAATGAGTCTCAGTACAATAATTTTCATCTGTCGTGAAAAATGAGGCATCGCCATTTCATATTTTTATTGAAGATAAACAGCAATACTGAGCCTTCTTTTAAAAATATCACTTGATTGTATTTATTGTGTTAAAAAGAATTCATGTATAAGGGTTAACCAAATGAAAAAAAGGGACATACGCGATTGCGTCAGAATGAGTGCAGCTATAGCAGAGCCACCAAAAATGGACAAGAAGGATGGTAGGAAGTGTGCACCGCATACGATGTTTAACAGTTAAATCTGTTAGTGGTAGAGGAAATTATAATCGAAAACAAAAGTCGTGCCATATAAGGATGCGTGCAGACCGAAACAATACGTGGCAGTACAGTTTCTGATTGTATGAGGTGAAGTTTAATGCGGGCGGGCACCCACAGACGAATATTGGCAGTCTGGCGAACCCTGTTTAGGTCGAATGTCACCGAACAGTTGTTGCCGAAACGATAGGACCTGTGTTACAACCCCCAGGGCGATTTCTTTTGATTTACAATAAAAATCATTCTTTTTATTGAACCTATCCACTTTTCATTTGGGCAACCCTTACATTATTTTATTACATTTTATTTTCCATTTAATAATAAGCGATGAGATATAGATTTCGCACTATCTAAATCTTAATGGAATCTAAGCTTACTTAATTGAAGCGGCTTTATACAGGGTGTTTTTTTAGAGGTATAGAACTTTAAATTGCAATAAAACAACGATGTATTATACGATTGACATGAATTTTTTTTATTCGAAAGATAATCTTGTGGCATTACATTTTAAATATGATTTCTGGCATAGGACTGGCTCGGATGTAGTCCAATCTGGACGTCCAATTTTCGATGACTTTTTCCAACATTTGTGGCCGTATATCGGCAATAACACGGCGAATGTTGTCTTCCAAATGGTCAAGCGTTTGTGGCTTATCCGCATAGACCAATCACTTTACATAGCCCCACAGAAAATAGTCTAGCGGTGTTAAATCACAAGATCTTGGAGGCCAATTCACAGGTCCAAAACGTGAAATTAGGCGGTCACCAAACGTGTCTTACAATATATCGATTGTGGCACGAGCTGTGTGACATGTTGCGCCGTCTTGTTGGAACCACAGCTCCTGGACATCATGATCGTTCAATTCAGGAA
Source organism: Trichonephila clavipes (assembly GCA_019973935.1). Lineage (NCBI taxonomy): Eukaryota > Metazoa > Arthropoda > Arachnida > Araneae > Nephilidae > Trichonephila > Trichonephila clavipes. Next base: position 26,290 of record BMAU01014919.1, read on the forward strand.
TGAAAAAGTTAGTAATCATGGCTCTATACCGATCACCATTGACTGTAACGTTGTGGTCTTCATCGTTTTTGAAGAAGGATTTCACCAGCCCATAAAGAGCACCAAACAGTCAGTTTTTCTGAATGTAACGGTGTTTCGACATACACTTGTGGGTTAGCTTCACTCCAAAGGCGGCAGTTTTGTTTGTTGACGTAGCCATTCAACCAGAAGTGCGCTTCATCGCTAAACAAAATTCGCTTATGAAAATCGGGAACAACGGCAATCTCGTTTTGGGCCCATTCGACGAATCTACGCCTTGCTTGATCATATTTAAAATGTAATGCCACAAGATTATCTTTCGAATAAAAAAAATTCATGTCAATCGAATAATACATCGTTGTTTTATTGCAATTTAAAGTTCTATACCTCTAAAAAAACACCCTATATTAACGGAACTTAAATTAAAAATACTTAAAAAAATATATTGATGTGTTTCAGCAGCATTTATAAATCTTACATGTTTTAAAGAGGGTTTAGAACTTCTTGGATTCTTGATAACACGCGATGATTATGTTAAAATACTTAACTCATTTTTAATAATTAAAACCATCTTCTTTTCTTTATAAAAGATAAACACGAACTAAGGATATAATGCTACAGAATATTATAATTAGTTATAACATCAATTAAAATGAATGACTAACACCCAACCCATCTTTTCAATATTTTTATCTTTAACTGTTTCATAGAATGAGTAGTTATTTTTATTTCAAGAATAGTGAATTATGAAACACTAATAAACAAAACATTTTGTGCATTTCGAGCATTCCATAAAACTGCAAAATGAATTCAGAAGATAAACTATTTGGAGGTAGTTTAATGAAGCCTAGGTTTGAGGTATAATGACTATACAACTATGCGACGAAATTTATGGAAAACCAACACACACTGACGCATAGATAAGTTAATTTTAATATTTCATTAATTGCGAAAAAATACTGAAAAATGATAATAAGTAGTTCTGAATTTAACAAAAAAATATAATATTATAGAAAAAATATAACAAGATTATTAATATTATCTGCATATAAGAAATATGTAATAACAGAAATAAATTCTAAAAGTAACGTAGATATAGATGGTAGAAGAGATATGGTACCATAAATATTTATCTGAATTTGTTTGAAAGACTTAATAAATTTTTGGTAAAAAACTTGAAGAGTTAAGATGTTAAAGAGCTTTTTGAATTTTAAACCATGATAAATGCAAAAATTGAAAACTTTGAAAGATAATACATCTTCAATATTTATGAATATATCAGGATGTAAAATGGATCGGCTAAAAATATTCAATATAAAAATAGGAAACATATTTTTTATCCCTTAAATATAAACTGACACAGTATATATATATACTTCCTATCTCTATCTATAACTGAAAACCTCATCATTTTGCGCACAATCGAGATATTTCTAAAAAACATTTATTTTATTAAGTGTTTTTATACAATATAACCTATAAATATATATATATATATATATAATATTCTATCTTTTTAATTTTCGTTATATACGTGTCCACCAAATAAATTCAAGATTATTGACGTTTTATATTTTTCTGTTTTATTTTTCTTATTCCTCAATACTTTCACAAAATAGGGCTACAGTTTATTTTTTAAAAAATAATTTCATTTAGCGTCACTATGAAATAATCCTTGGTATTTTCTTTTAAAATAAATATTTATTTTAAATTTCTTACATGGTTTTCCTGTTTCCTTAGTTATAATTTGTTTTAAGTAATAAAATTGTTTTTATGTTCGATCCTGTTTCCTAAAATATAGCAAATTTTTTAGATTGTTGGTTCTTCAGTGTTTGGTAAGTAAATTAATGTTTTTACAAGGTATTTGGTATCGGAAACTATTTTATAGTATTTTATATAGTAATAATTTTTTGTTAATAATCTTAGAATATTTTAATAATTAGAATATTTTAGAACCTTATTCTTACACTATTTTCTCTTCCTTTCAGCCTCTGTGGTATAGACAAATATTGGGGAAGGCTGGATGGCCTTAAAACTATGTGTTAACTCCATAGTGTTAGTTTCTAAGACCTAGTGTTTGCTTTAATACTACCATGGCCTTTTTATTTTGCCATAAACTGTCTTGTTATATTTCAGTTTATTGTTTAGCTTTAAATAAGATTTATGACAATTTAGTACATGCGATTAATGATTATAAACATATTTATTTGTATATGTGTGTATGTGTTTATACATATTAGAGAAAAAAGGGGGGAGGGTGACAGTCATAATATAAAACTGTTTTTCTTTCCCGAAAACCCATTTTTTTTCATACGCTAAAGATTTTAGTTAGAACAATGATATTTTTTTCTTTCCTTTCTTACTATAAGTGTCTATTAAATACTTATAAGTAACACCAAAGACAAAATAAAAATACTAGGAATGTAAAATTGCTGAAAAAGATTTTTAAAAAAAGAGAAGAAAGACTATATTCAGAATAATAAGTGTACTCACGTGTATGACGTAATCCATGGGATTGTGGGCGTTGGTTCCACAGACGTAGAGCCGATTTCCATCTCCAATAGGTTGGATCACTCGTATGTGGTTGCGACAGTCGTAATGCTGAATTATAGAAAAGCATAAGAGTTTAAGTAAAATAGATAAAAAAATTTCTACAATTATCAGTATTTTTTATACATATTTATAAGCAAAAATACATGAATAAACTGACTATTTCTGATATATATTATTTTTCACAATTATTTACTTAGGTATGATTAAATACAAATGCATATATCAATAAGCGCAGAGGTAATTGGTTTAGTTTAGTGTTGTTGTTTATTTCTTTAGAGAAAGGCGGGAAGGAGGAGTATCAGGACTTTTTGAGGCCCTGGGGCCCTATTTTAAAGTAGGCCCTACCTGTGACCTTTAAATTAGATTCTGTATAGCATGCATTGTCAAATACGCCCACAAACGGTAGTTTGAAACATAAATGTTCTTGGGGCTCACAATCTCGCAAATTTCAGCTTGACCCACGGCAGCATTTCGAGTAAACGAGTGTCTAAGTCTAAGCATCGACAACGGTCATCACATAACGGTCACGCCACTGTTACCACTTGACGCGTAGTTTAAAACTCCCTGGTTTTCAAAGAATATGTACCGGAATAATATTCGAACACATTAAAATTATTCAGATCATGATCTTATTAAGGATGAGTCAAAACGAAAGGAGGGCCCCACCAAGGGGGAGTCCACGTGCCCGGACCTTTGCCTTAAGGCGCCCCAGATTGCATATTTGGATTTTTATTTTTTCACTGTCAATTTAATTATTATACATTTGGTTTTCCAGAAATAAAATTCATATACATAATTCATTGTATTTTATGTATATGAATTTTATTTCTGGAAAACCAAATGTATAATAATTAAATTGACAGTGAAAAAATAAAAATAACTGTATTTGTATAAAAATAACTGTATTTGTATACAAGTGGTCATAGAGCCATTGTTTCACGAAGGCAGATATTCTAACATATTTCTAGTTAACAACATATTCGATTATCTATCATACAACTGTGATTGCATGTTATATTCAGTAGTGTGATGAGCGTGTTTGATTAGGAAGAATAAGGGATTTAAATTGTAGCCCCATAGAGCACATGTTTCTGATATTTTGCTTCACAAAGTGATCAAAGTATTTTAAACCTTTGCTCAGAATGAAACTCTTGTAATTTTTGAAAATTTTTTCTACATATAAATAAATATAAACTATAGTCCTGAAAGTGAATTAATTATTTTAAATTTTCTAAAACATAACAATTTAAAATGTTCAAATTTTGTGCAAGAAAGATCAAATTCCACCAGAAATATTTCCAGAATATGTAGATACGACGGGTAAAAATGTATCTGTGAAATAGAATTTTTAAAGCATCATTGCATGTCAACCATATAATTACATTTTTGTTTATGATAGAATTATATTTTTAGTACAAATCAGAATATACATAGAATAAAATTACTCATTCGGAACTGAACCGAAAACCGTTATTTTTGGAGGAAAGAAAACCGGAACTGAACCAATATAAATATTTTTTTAGTTAATCCGGAACGAGAAAAATTACGGTTTGAAGCTCTAGATATACTAACACATTAATCGACTTCAAGCTGATTATAAGGACTAATTTTACTTTTTGAATCTTTCGCAGAAGATACAAACTTTAAAAAGAACCTGCAATAGTAAGATTTTGATAAAACGGAAAAATGCATTTAAATGTTTAAATAAGGGGAAATAGAAAAATATAGATCAAATTCTAGCTTACTTAAGCAGTCATTTTTAAAAAAGAACTTCATAATACTTATTACTTTTCAAATCATCTATCAGATGAGATGGAGATCATTCTGTGAGTCTTACTTCATTTACGAGATTTTCCTTTACTTAAACCAACACTTTCGTCGATTCAAGCTGTTTCACACCGTAGGAGGACAATTACCAAGAGATCGAAATGGTTTCCCTTTTCTATACTGTCGAAAATGTCTGCTTCGAGACAAGAATAAGAAAAATCCCTCCATTTGTATTCCTTTTAATTATGGTTATATTTCACCTCGCTATCGAGAGGGAAAAATAGTGTTTTTTGAGAAATCTAATTCCGAGAAGCTCCTCTCACCAAATTAGATTAATTAAAAGCTAAGTGGTCGCCTCTTTTCACTTAATTAAAGACGGAATCTAATAACCCTCCGTTCGAAACAAGAGGCGCAAAGAATGCGTCCGTTCCCAGTCAATAGCGATGTTCAACTGAAGACGGAACAGGATTAGTTGAAGATGCGAGAATGACTCGCGATTCCTTTTTTCATTCCATCCCAGTAGACTGATTGCCAGATATTTTAGCCGAGATGATGTAAACACATTTAATTGGCAATACAAACATTGTAGTTCTTTGTTTGCGGAATGTTGAGGGGAAAAAAACTCCCCAAATTACGCTTCTATTCAGTAACTATAGCATTTTGGACTGAATTGTACAATTAGAATGGAAAAGTAGCGAGTTGAGATACATCAACTGGGACCGAAATCTCTTCACTTCATGTACCTTTCTTGTAAAGCAAATATATGTTTCTTTTTTAGAATGCATGTGTGTGCTAATTAGTTTGATTTTTTTAATTATTATTTTAAGGTTCCTATGAGGTATAAATTAAGATAACATACTTAAGTCGATTCACGAGTCTTTAGGGGCATATTCTTATCGATTTTTAATTTTATTTTAATAAACAGAAGTATTGCAACAAATATGCATGATTTGATGAATTAGTTACAATTTTTATTCTTCATTCTATGGGCGGATATTTTTTTTAACTCTGTGTTACTTCATTTCTCTGTTTAATAAAAATTAGCGAATAATACGAAGAGATAGATAGATAGATAGAGAGAGAGAGAGAGAAGACAGTGGCTCTACTCGTCTTATACTATAATAAAAGTTGAATATGTATGTGTGACGCTTTCCCGCCACACAGATGAAAGTCGATTTTTTTGTTTGTATGTGAGTAGGATAACCACTTCAATGAACACCTTCACCTTTCAAATATTGCGCGTCCTTGTCTTTGGGCACCGTCCCGGCAACCTTTGACACACCTTGAAGACCCTCCCCCACTACACCCACGAACCGGAAGTAACTCGCGCTACCATCCCAAAAACCCTAGAGAGAGAAGACGGTTTGAAAACTTCGCTACGAACGGATGCAATCTCCTCTCTCACAAATAACAGAATTTGAACTCTAAGAATCAAAGCAATATTTTTAATAACTTCAATGTATATACTGTAGCTGTGACGTAAATAAACTAAATATTTAAATTTATAAATATCACGCTACCCTTATTTATCTCAAATGTCACAGTATGGAATTTCAATAAGGTTTTACAACTTCCACCTCTGTCCATAAATATGCACAGGTTCATATGAATGAGAGAAACAATGGTTATTTAGTTTGTGTTATTTAGACTTAAAAAACTAAATTTCAGTAATATTGATAATATAGCGAAAAATTTGGCGAATAATTGCGGACGAGAACATACACTCCCCATTAGGTTTTGAAGTATCTGAAAGTAGAAATAATCTTTTAAATTTTTTTAGAAAAAATCAAATTGTACAAATAAATAATTTTGAAAAAAACTTTTTTTCCCTTTAGAGTTAGCTAACATCTTAGGTTCCCAGTGAATGTGATTTCTGATCTCAAAATAAAGTCATATTACTTTCAGAAAGCATATGGCACTCGAAATACCTGTTTATCAATTTGCATAGGATTATTTTCGTTCTGCGTAATTATTTTAATGTTAAATCAATGAAGTATGTGAATACTTGTTGCGGCCTTTATATTAGGCTCGCGTGCTTGTAAAAATCCATGCACACGAATCTAACAAAATCCAAACAAGAAAACTCGTAAAGATTTCAAAGTAACAACATGCTTCAATCGTCAGTATTATCAATAAGTTATTTGAGTAAGAAATTTATATATCTACCCTCTATACCAGCAAACGAAGACTCGTGTTTGATTTTTCATCTCTGATAGATAAATAAGAAACTCAAATGACTATCACTTGAACTAAGCGAGAATAATATTCGAGTGCTACTCTGTAAAGCTTTAACTTTCCATTAATCTCCTGCACCCGACTATATAAACCCCAAGAGTAAACACTCATCCCAATAATAGTTACAGTTGACTCGGACTTCAAAACAGAAACTGGATCATTCACTAGTGGGTGACCCACCAGCGGTTGCAAACGACTCAATCGAAGCAGATCTTGAGTGTTTCCACCTAAAGCGGTCTGAATGGAAAGAAGGAATAACTTCTGTGCGCCCTAAATCAGGTTAAGTGCCCCCAAGGAGTGATGCGCGGCTTCCCGCAACGATGACAAATCGCTGCGCCCCATGGAAGCGAGGGCCGCCCTTGCGATTCGAGCAGAGGTAGTATCTGCACGGTAGGTGGGAAGAGGCTGATTATGGGGAGGGTGCTTATTGAATCTTTCGGTAGAATTTTCGGTGGAACCCAGACAAGTGGAGAGCGGGTGCGTTCTATGAAGTTCCATTAGTTCAGGGTGAAGCGATTCATTAGTACGTTACAGACTGGAACTTCAAAACGTAAAATGTATTTTACTGTGCAAGAATCTTGAAGTTGTAAACAGACGAAAGGTTCACAACATAAATGAAGGAAATTGGAGGCCAAATGTCTTTAAAAACACTTTCATGTATAAATTAGTTAGATTTAATTCATTAGCTTAAGTGTTCAGGTACTTTAAGATTTGGAAACAATTGAATTAATATTTTAAATACAGTAATACCTCAAACTTACGCGATAGTGGGACTGACTGATAACGACGTAAGTCGGGTGGGGGGTTGAATGATCTCTCTTCAAGACAATACGCTGAGAGAAATTCCAATAAGATCTGGTAGAATAATCTTAAAGATCTTCCCATGTGGCCAAGACGTAAAGCAATTGCCGAGTTTCGTCTGACCACTAGACACGACTGTCTCCGGAAACATCTACATAGAATTCATGTTGTACAGGCCCCTTTCTGCACGCTCTCCTCGATTCTCGGGAGGACATGGATGCTGACCACATTCGCCGATGCCCATCCCTAAAGGGCTCCTCTCTCTGCGACCTTTATTGACCAGCTAGAGACTTATTGGGTCCATAGATTTTTCTCGCCATTTTTATTCCCCCCTTACTTTCCTTTAACCCTTACGATGTCCGGTATCAACTATCCAAAAGAGGACAAGAGTAATAAGAGGTTCTGATAGATACAGTTACAGGAGGTTTTATTTTAGTCCTGAGTGTAGTTACTATAAGTTAAAACATACGCTTGTAATCCCCACCAACGGTAGACTATTTTTTGAAGAAATTGGCTTGCTGAAATTGACGATTCCTTCTCTTACATTTCACTCTCATTTGATATAATAACAAGTAATTATGTCCTTAATTTCCACTTGTTTTGAATCTTTTAAGACTTAAAATAATATATATATATATATATATATATATATATATATATATATATTTAAAGAGAGAGAGGCGACATTGGAGAGAGGGGCAGCATTTTCCATTTTTTTTGTCCGGAGCGGCAAAACTGCTAGAGCCGGCCCTGGTTATATTAACTCACACTATAAAGAAACACATGGGCTACTGGCGACAGACCACGTAATTTTGAGCCTCGGTCAAGTGCAGAGGACGACACCTGAGTTGGCACTTCCCTCTCCCGAATCCCACACCAAATATAGATGAGAAATCAACGACAGCAAATGTAAGCATCGAAGTTCTATATACATTAAAATAAGAGAATATTTCAATGTTTCTTTCTCAAAACAGAGTCAGTGGCTCACACAAGGGAGTCCGGACCCCCCCCAAAGCCCTTGATTTTTTTCCGATTGATTATAATTCTAAGTATATAGTGCGCAAAATTTAATTAAGTATTTGTTATTAATGATTAATTTTATTAATTAATGCTAATTATTTATTGAATTAGTTTTTTATTCTCGAAAATCGACAAAATCAAAAGGAGCATGATACAAGAATGCTGAAATTTCGACCCCGGACCCCCAGAAAAATTCCTGTGTGCGCTACTGAACAGAGTAGATAGTACCTCATAAGAAAATAAAAAAAAATTAATATTGAATATAAATTAAGTGGTTGAGCTCTAATGTTGAAAATATTTAATACGTACTTACAGAACAAGGAATGTTCAGAAAGAGCTATTACAATATAGCTACAGCAAAATTAAGATACATTAGATAAAAAGATTACATGTCGGATCACGCAAAATAAGGCTCTGTCAATAGCGACGGAGTTGTTAGTTATAAGGATGAAGTCACGATGGCAGAAAATCGACCAAAGACAGAGAATTATCACTAAAAAGACAGATGTCTTTGGGAAGAATAGATTCACATTGAAAGAATCGAGGAGCAAAAGACCATTTGCAGTTAATTCTAACGTAGGGGACGAGGACAGCAAAGATCCATCACCAGAACCATACCATTATGAGTGACGAAGCCGAATGATAGATTATGTGCATGTGCAGATACAGCAGATAGAAAGAAAAATGTTACATCTGGTACATAAAGAATATGAAGTACACGTACATACGGGGTTTATAGTGAGCCACAAAACCAAATTTAATTTTTTAAAATTATTATAAAATATTCACTTATACTATAAGATGCTTGTTACATGAAGGTAAGGAATTGGATAACAGAATTCGAAAAAGTGTTCAATTTAATGAAAAATACAACAAAAGCAATTTTAGAACTATTTGTTAGAAAACCCTTGAATAAGAAATTCATTTGATGATTTTACAAATTTTGCACCCAGGTTTTTCTATTAAATATTAGTTTTATTTCAAGATTCTCTTGATTTTTATAATATTCTTCCAGAAAAAAGTTGTATAATTGTCAATTATAAGAACATGTTACTCTCTCTTTCTATTTATATGTGTATATAATTCTTAGTTTACTTCTAAGAACATATTAGGAATCACGAATAGATGAGAAATACATTCTTATATAAGGGGGACCTAATTTAGAACAAATTAAAAACAACTAACACTTTCTTTAGAAAAACCCTCCTTATTTAGGCTAATAATAAAGGATAATAGCTTTCGCTGTCATATAGTATATATCACTTTTACTTTTTATTCAAATAATATGAAATAAAAGCAATAGTACAAAAAACTCGTCAGAAAAATACCCGAATGTTTAACTCGACTTAGTACTTGACAAAATTAAAAATCTATAGGAAATATTAGAGAGTTAAAATAGCATAATTTTAAACCTAAATAGTCACTTATCATAATATCCATCCATAATCCATGAAAAAAAACATGAAAATTACGTATAAAGCAGACTTACTTTTTAGGATTTCAAGTATACATTTCAAGTTACGAAGCGAATGGATAAAAATTTCAATAATTATTTTATAAATTTTTTTACTGGTTCAAAAATACATTTTGTTTCTAAAAGAAAGTTTCGTACTGTCTTAACTAAGCTACCTATTACATTTCATGCGAATTAAAAGAGAATTAGATTATACTATTTAAATATATATTCAAATGTATTTTCTTATTTGAAAAGTTCTGGGTATTCAAGAAAAACACAAACACCTTTTTGTTAAAAAATTATGTAGTTTGTTCTCTGTGAATTATTTTCAATGGATTTAGATTAAAGAAAGAAAATAAACATTTCAAAATAATTGAAATGTCATTGATATTTCAACCAGAAACTATAAAATAAGACAGACGAATAAAAGTACCAGAAATACGTTAAATAAAAAAATAAGATGCTAAAAAAAGTGCATTTTGTCCCCTTTTTAATCTTTTAGGAAGAAGCATATAAGTTTACGAAGCTTTCCTGCTCTATTTCAAACTAGTAAAACATCTTTTGTTCAGTTAAACGAAAAAGATGTTATTTCATAAATTCCAAAAAACGCCATTTTTCGCACGACTTCTCATATGTCTTAATATACGTGAAAGCGTCCACTACATAACCATATTTCACACTATATTCCACGTTACATACGCCAGTAAACAAATAACTTGAGGCCTACGAGTATATATTTTTAAAAATATTTTATTTATACTAACTTTTTTCTCTCCCCATCTCACACTCAATCTTGATAAATAAAAGACAAGGTGGATAACTACGGAGGTATGTTCGTAGACCATCCCTTTTCATTACCTTCACATTTTTAGAACGTTTTCGTTCTCCAGGTTGTTTACTTAATTTACTGGCAAATCTTAAGGAGATGTCACTTTTAAGGTAGCACGAGAACGAAGTCTGGAACACCAAAACCTTACAACAAAGAGAAATTAATTTTCGACGTTTGAAAAAGAGACGACGATGAGAGAATTCCCACTTAACTTCTATCTCTGTCACAAAGAAATTCATAAAATGTTCATAGAATTCAACATCTAAGAGATAAAGAGTTACCTTAAAACTGTTTTTACTTTTTTAAAACTTCTGTATAAAGATAGTGCTACGACAAGCTTAATTTATGCTTGTGAAAGCTAGAAACTGAATTTACGATTAATTTCTTTCACTGTGCACGAAACAGCGAGCACGCTACTTGCGGTTACAGATATGTATCGTGAGAAAAGTAATAATTATCCAATTATTATTACGACTGAAATGATATCCGTGTACGTGACAAAATTTACTGACTTTCATGAATGCTAAGAAGTAGACATAAGTTTGAATGAATAATGTATAAGAAAACATTTCATCATTATTATAGGTCGATTATTTTCAAACAACTTTTCTTTTATCAGTATTGAGTCTAGCAAAGTGTTTTACTTTGCACGTCTACTTAATTTCTAGACGTCGTTTTAGTCGGCTATGTCGATAATTGACGTTTCAATTCATAAAAAAAGACTTGTATACTAGATAAGATATGTTTGTTTTTAAGTGGCATAAGAAATAGTATTACATTCCCCCTCATCGAACAGACTTGGTGATCCAAACTAACAACATTGAATCACAGCATATCCCTACCTGAAACAGTAAACTGAATAATTCCCTCCTCAAACTATACGAAGTATAATACATAATCTTCAGATAATTGTATGACCACGATAGCCGAATGGTCATGGTAGCGAACTTATGGCCAGCGTAGTTTCTTTCGAGTCGTCAGTTCGAGTTTTTGTGCCACTTAAGATCCATCGTGTAGAGGGACTGATGTATATTAAATTTCTTGATGCTTAAAAGTCCTCACATAGGTGTGGTGCTGAAAGAAGGGTAGGGTGCCAGCTCTGGTGTTATCCCCATCACTTGACTGAGGTACAAAATTATAAGGTCCGTTGTCAATAGCCCTTGAGTATCTTAAAAATGCCAAGGCAATAAAAAAATCAAGTAAAAATTGTACTTTAATTTCATGATGTCCAAGCCGCATTACTTAGAAGAAATTCATGATTCATTACGAAATGGATATGATGGTTACAAATACAAGTAACTGATCTTCTGTTATCTATCAGATACAAGACCTTTAGGTTAGAGAAGTATCATTCACCCATTCCGACTCAAAGGGGTCAAAGTTATTAGAAAAAAAAGCAGCCACTACCTAAGCTGAGTAAACATTTTCATTCGAATTACCAGACCATGTGTCTATGGACTCAACACAGATATCAAAATCAATGGGTAATGTCCTTGATTCCTTTTAGTAGAGAGAATTTATTCCAATCTTATATGCGTATTTCAAACTATTTGGATACACTTTCTTACTTCATAATTCGGTTAAGAATTTAGTCTGTTGAATGCCGATGAAGAAAGTATTTATAACGAATATTGTAAAATTAGGTATCGGACATAAATAACAGCAAATGAAAACACTTTTATTCGGTAAGAATTTAATGCTGATTAACTGGCAAACACGATAGAAACATCCAACAGAAGATATGTAAAATGAAATAAAAAAGAAGAATTAGAAGTTTCTAGAGATAAAGAAGCCTTAAAACTCGTACAGCTTCATAGTGGCATAAAATGATGAACAAAAGATTTTAAACAGGTTTTGCAGTACATTCGGGATAATTGTATTTATGTTGATACTGAAAATATGCAAAGAGTTTTAAAGTTAATTGAAAAATGTTCCAGAAAGATTGATAATATGCTGTTAGATTGGTCCTATATTTAAATTAGAAAGGAATATTAAGTTTTTAACGTTCCAAGACGTGATAATGATGATTCTTAGAAGTTTATTCTGTAAAATTGAAAATTTCCTTTTATGTATTGATGTTGTTCATCCCTTCCAATTACAACATATAAATACTACAACTTAAGTTAAACCTTATACTTTTTGTACAAACATCATTGCATTCAGAAAACAATGCTTTAAGAAATTCTTCCAAAACCGAAAGTTCAATAATTCAAGTAATAAAACGAATTCCCATCAGCATTGGTTGTTTTGAAGTAAATTATAAAAATACAATAGCTAAAAATGTTGTCAATATTTTGCATGCGCGATTCACATTTATTTTCTTTATTTACTTGAAATATGGCATTCTTCCTATTTACTTTCATTCCTCCCTTTTTTTAAAAAGCTCAACAGTCGGAGGAAAAAAAATCATTCGAAGACGAACTCAAATATTTACAAACTTCCTTAATATTCTTAGCAATAAATAATATAAAATATGCAAATATTTGAGCAGCTAATGAATTACGGAAGAAAAGAAAAGATTATGTGTATTACTGATTGTTGTCCCACGCGAGTAAGTTATTCTTTATAAGCATTGTTTACTGAAAAATGTTATAAAAGGGAGGGAAGATGAAAGAATTTTTCGAATTTGAATTTATAAGACATTTATTGAAGAATATTAATCGTATATATCAAATAACATTCAAAAGGGAAAAATATCTTGGAAAAAGCGACATTTATGGCAATTACAATCAGTTGATAAGGAAAAGATATGTGACATTTACAAAATAGTGTCTCTTATTACCTGAATCATCTGGAATAATTTACAAAATGATATTTATTTCAATTCATTGATTGGAAGTGCCAGTAGACTGGTTGTAATGATGTGAGTTTATTCTCATCTTTGATTTCATGGAAATATCGTCGTGGGAAATAACGAGTCGTCGCACTTTAAATTCGTTAGGGATTACGAGGTTCAATTGGATTAAAAATGGAAATTTGAAGAGAGAAATATTATTTGGGGTGCTTAGTGCGTTAGTTGCGAAGTACATTTATTTGTAGTTTATATAATTCTCTTCTGCGACGTTTATTAAACAAATTCAGAAGATCGAACAGTTTATTTTTGGCTGGAAATAAAAAAGAGAAGCATACAGACTCGTTATCTAGGAAGTTTCAGTAGTTCGTCCAATTCCAAAAGCGCGATTCAGTAAAAAATTCTTATTGCGCGCTCACAGAGATAGAGAATTTTTTCAGTCTGAAAACAAAATAGCTAATGCTTTATTTTTCCATATATTAAGTGAAAACTGTCCTAAAATAAAACAGATTTTAACCACGCGTTTGTCTTGCAACTTGAGAGAGATATTAATTCAACAAGTTAGATTACTCACACAAGTCATTATCAGCTTCCTTTTTTTTAGTGCTTAATGATCTTCGAACTGAATCAGAAGTTCCGGCTATAAGCTGTTGACTTTGGAAAAATGATTTGAAAGGCCAACCTACCGATTTATAGTTACGCCGTGCATATGGTCAGGAAACGGGTGCTCAACTTTTTTCTGCCGGGCCATGAGGGGGGTGAACGCTATAAAATCAAGGTAATTTAAAATGCAGAAAATTGATCAAAATATTAAAACTCTTAATTTTGGATTTTATTTTAAAGCTATATTATACTCTACCAAACTCACTAAAATAGGTTTTATGCATTTCCCCCCAGTTATGGAGTAATTTTGATTTCCTTTCATCAATGATCCCAAGCTCTTTTGTAACGGGTTCTATTCAGGCTTTCTACTAATAGTAGTAGTAAAATAACCGATAAAAAGAAATTTCCATAAAATTCGTATTTTTTTGTACATTATTTCAGTTGTTTGAAAATAAATTTTGTTAAAAAAAAAGACATCGAATAAAATTAGAATAAATTTTTCATCCTGAACTAAGCACTTTAGTCGCTCAACCGAACGCATCCATTGAAATATACGATGAACTAAAAGAATTAATATAACGAAAAAAAATATATACTGTAAAATTCGGGGTATATATATAACGTGCACCTATACTTTCAAGCTACATTTTTTAATTTTTAGGTATATTCGCCATATAACGCGCACCCCCTATTTTTACGAAGGAACTTGAAATGTACGTATGCAATATCTTATGTTTTGAAGTCATTTATTCGTGATATTATCTAAACTTTTGAAAGTATAGCATATTTCTAGAACTACAGTTCTTTAAGTTCATAAGATGTATGTCATTTCTTTTAAATTAACAGTATTTCGATCTATGCAAATGTCTAATTTTTATTATGTTCATCTCTTTTTTTATTTTTAAAGCTATCATTTTTATACCCGGCATATAACGCGCACTCGTATAAATTTCGATATTATTTTTTGCGTTCAAAGTACGCGTTATACGCCGGATTTTTCGGTAATTAAATATAATTATTCATTGAACGTGAATAAATAGAGAATACATAACACAAACTAATGCAGATTGTTGCACACGCAAAAATAAAGCATCTGAAAATAAGTATCAACATACTTTTTAAACAAAGAATAAGTACATAATCTTATAGTAGGAAAAATACTAGAATATACCAGACGAATGCAGTACTAGAAGTTTTCTCCGGTATTAGTTTCAAGAACATCAAATTTTGAAAAAAAAAAAAGAAAAGTCACAATAAGTATATCATGTTTCACTTGTAAGATAACCCAAGGAATGCATCAAGATTTCTGATGTTTTAATTTGTAATTAATCTTAGAATCTGATTTTGGAAGTTTTTTCCTTCTCTTTTTTGATTGTTTTTACAAGAATAAGAACTATTTATCATTGTTAATGATATATTAATTAACTGAAACACATTCTGTCATGATGATTACAGTTTCTAAGGAGCACAGGAGAGTTTAAAAAAATCAAACGGAGTATCCTGATAACAAAAATGCCACACGCCCATTAGCAGATCCGGTTAACAGAACACTATAAAAAAAGGAGACTTGTCAATATCATTAAAAAACGCTCTTAGAAAATTCGTACGAAGCCCCTTTTTTTTCTTCTTATTTCTCAGCTAATCCTTTTTCGTAAACTCTAATACCTTTTCAAGCGCTGAATGAAGAATTCATGGTATTTTCACCTTTTTTCTTAACCTTATTTTTTTCCCCTTCCTAACGAAATGTTTATTTCTGTACCTGGATAAACGATAACAGTTTTCTCCAAAAGAAATTCTCTCTCGACGGTGCTTTAAAAACATATAACTCCTTCTAGGTTGTCTAGAAAAATAAGCGCATAACCGGGTAAGGGTGAAAAAAAAGCGGAAAGTTAGGGAAGATCGCAGGCACATAAAGGATGAAAATCCCTAAAAAAAGAAGAGAAAAATCTCCACGCGGGGCGATCTTCCTCTTTTTTCACAGCTGGCTGTCCGTCACAAAAATGTTGTTAAGAACCGATGTATCAACGACTTTTTGGAAGAGAGAGAGAGAGAGGAAAGTAAAAAAATAAAATAAAAATTAAACGGTGCAGGAAAAAGAAAAAGTTTTTACACCCGCCCGAACCTCGTTTCTTTTAACATAATAGCACTCTTACTCTTCTTATGAGAACGAAATAAAAAGGAAAAAGAAAGTGGAGATACACCCCATTCAGCTCACCCTTGGAGCGTGGTCTCTGCATGGACCGAGATAAGAAAATGGACCACTCTCCTCCCCTGCCACCCCCGGAGAAATCTTTTATACGAGAAGGGAAAAAAAAGGATAATAGTAATAGAATAATAATAAAAATAGCGAAGGGAGCGTTAAGAAAAAGCTTCATTTCTCCAGCAAGAGAGAGACCTAGTAATTTATTTTTGATCTGCTGTGTCTAATGCTGCGGAAAGAGATGGCAAACTTTTCCTCTCTCTTGCCCCGTTAGTGATGGAGAAATGTTTTAGCTTGATTGAAGACTTTTTCAAACTATTGGAGGGAGGAATTGAGAAAAAATTGGACCCCCTTTCCTTGAAATATCGGCCCGCGCGAAAAGCGGAAATTAGTTACCGAAACGGGATCTTCGAAGTCATTCCCCTTTCTGGGATTGGACACGGCTCTGTGATTCGGAAAGGTTCAGCTTCTCACATTTGTAAGGAATGAAAAACATCGAACTCGTTATAGAATGGCATTAAAGACTTAGAAACTTAAATCTTGGATACAAAAAGAAAGAAAAAAATCCACAACGAGTAGAAATTGGAAATTTAACGCTAGTGTGAAATGTAATGGGAAAATTATAATGATTTATCTCATCTTCAATTAACGTTGAACTGATTTTTTACAGTGGACTAATGATGGCGGACTTTTGCAGTACTAAGTCGCATTCAAAATACAGTCGGACCTCTATTTAACCGAAAAAAGTTTCTTATATGGAAAATTCATTACATAGAGGTTCACCTTTCAATATACTTTATAAACCACATAAACAAATTTTAAATTCATAAACATTTTTATTAAAAAAAATAATTATTCACACCTTTTTATAAATTGATATTTATTTATTTTATGTATATCTTACCCATCAAAAAAAGAAAAAGAAAAACTGCAGGGAAAACAAGAAAAAAAGAATGTCGAGTAATACACTGTATTTTCAACATTAAAAAAATAATTTTTTATTAAAATTAATCATTTTTAAATATATTTTTTAACTTAAAGCACGCAAATAATTTTAATCATAGATTTTATAACTAAACTACTAAAATGTGTTGTAAGAGTCTTGAAATGTCCAAAAATATTTTAAAAATAGGGAGAGAAAAAAATTGAATCACAAGAGAAAAAGTTCGTTACATGGAAAATGCACATCGTTATTGAGGGGTTATTTTACTAAGGAAATCGTGAAATGTTCTTCGTTATAGAAAAGAAATTGGGAACACAGAGGTTCTTAATACGGAGGTTCGACTATATTTTTATGCAGACTTATCTTTTTTTAAATATATTTCTCACATCCCTTATCATGCCTTAAGAAAACTTCTTAGATGCTTCTTGTAGCTTTCTCTAATCACCATTAAGGCCAGAGGCAACTCAATAGTTTGTGAAGCGAACTTTTTTATTATGAGCAATGAGTCTAAGTACCGATTCCCTTAATAAATGTCGTGTAGAATAACTAGAATGCCATAAGTTAACAAAACTGGCCTTTAAAATCTTCAAGCATATTATAGGACAAGGATTTTCGAACTCAAATAGTGTTCGTTTGTTACCTGATTAAAATTGGGAAAATAGAATTCTATAGCCTGAGATAACTAGATCCTTCCAGAGAAACCAGTTGGGTCTCTGGTGTGACATTGTGATTCTGTCTTATTTTTAAACTAACACATAGTAAGGGTTTTTGTTGATTTGTTTAGCTAGTTAATAACTTTTTAAATCATAAATCTAACCAACCTGACATATAGTCTACATTGATCTTAGTCACATGGGATACTAAAGTATTAAAAATAATTCTCCCATAACTGAAAAAAAACCCACCAAATTTTTTTTTTTTAAATTTTAGTTTACTTGTTAAGTTTTTAGCTAATATATCATTCTTATATATAAAATTAAAACTGGTTAATTAATACCATTTTAGTGGTGGTTTAATTATGTAAGATTTTAAGACATGTTGTCATTTTTTTAATCTAATGATAGGATAACATTTTGAATTCAAAGAACGGACGAGCATATTTTTGAAGTTAATAACTGCTCTATAGAACTGACAGGTAGACTTTTATGAAAATCAAGTCAATTGATCTTGGTTAACACTTTACAGACTTGAATTTTTCAAATATATGTAAAATTTAATACAAGGTATGTTTAAAAAAGTTTGATGAATGGAAACATAAAACAAAACATGGGAACAAAGAACCTTTATTTATCCTCAAAATTTGTAACAAGATTTCATGTCGATCCGTTACTCCATTTGATACGAGTTTCCTCTCACACGCGCTTTTCAACTACTTGTAGCAGTTTAAACTAGCTCGGCTAATTGCGTCCTTTGCCATGAATCTTCTCTCCGCGCATTTTTAATTTTTTTTAGGTACATATGCATTTACCGAATTTTTTAAATGCACCTTACACATTACCCCTTCCCTTCCTTTATAGAAGAAATTTAAAAATGATTTTTTTTTCATTCCTGAAGCCCTAGTTGAGTGAGTGAATATTAAGATCACACTGTTCAGCTACACGAGAGCTTCTGGCGACGGACCTCGTAATTTTGAACTAAGGCCAAGTGATGAGGACGACATCTGTGTGTGAGCTGGCATCCTCTCTCCTAACTACCACACCAACGGGAGGACGTTTGAGCTCTCGACAGATTTAAACGTGCATCACTCTCCTATATGGTGGGTCTTCAATGGTACTGGGCTCGAACTCATGACACGCCAGCCACAAGCCCGTTACCTTCACCGCTAGGCTACCGCGGCCACGACATCCTAGTTGAAAAGCATAAGTTAGTTTTCCATTAATTCATGAAATCTAATGTAGATGAAATATTCAGTGTTTTTCTTATCTTGGTACGAGTAAAAAAGTGCATCAGGTACATGTTATGAAATTTTATCTTTCTGAGAATGAAAGAAAACAAGTTATCTTTCTCTTTTTTTTTCTTCTGTTACTCTGACATATATTAAACTTACAGATTCCTAACACATAAAGAATAAAAATTCTGAAAATGTTGGGAATAACAGTTAAGAGAAGAGTCCGCTTCACTGGAATGCAGACAGAAATCACAACAATTTATCACTGTGCAATATATTAGTCTCGGTATGTGAAGAGCTATTCAAACAACATACATAAGATATCTGTTAATAAGAAAAAAAACGCTCTCTAATGTTATACATGCAGACAATGGTAATTTTAGTAAACTAAGCGACAATTTATCATATTTCTATGTTATAAGATATGTATACGGATATAATATGAGAAATTAGAAAAAAATTTCTATTTATAACTTGAAGAGCTTCATAATTTCTGAAGGAAATGGAAAAGTTGCTCCAGGGCAAGGGTGGCGAAGCTTTATGGGTCAACGTGCCATTTTTTCTAAAGAAGTTTTTTATGAGGTATATACGTGCCATCAAATAATTTTTACTTGTGATTATTGGGGGAAAAATAAAACTAAATACTAACAACACAAAACTCTTTATTTACTACAAATACCTTTTGCAATGTATAGTTGTGAATGTTTTAGTTATACGTGTGATTCAAATTAAAGTAACATTAGTGTCACACTTCTGTGTAACAAATAACTTAAGTTGTTACTTTTAGTGAAATGCATGCCGAATTGGAGTATTTTTTTGACTAGAATATATGTGATTTAATTCAAAATGCCATTTTACAGACGATGTTCTGCAAACCACTATTCCAGAACATAAAAAACACACCGCTTTGTCGCCCTTACTAATAATGTCATATTTCTAGATTCATCAAATTTGAAATTCTCCGTTACACTTACTATCTTGCACTTTTTATTCTTTTGTTGAACTAGTCCTGTTTAATAACAGTTAAAATCGCAGATATAACATAAATAAACTTTAAAATACAGTTGTGTCAATGAAATTGACTATGTGATGCGTAGACAAACTTAGCACCATAAGCAATTGTAGTCCACGACGTAACTAAGGAAAGATAATAGCAAAACGAGTGTGCTCTCCGTCACCCCCCGACCGATCACTCGCGTTTGTGTGTTCGTAATACTTTATAATGATGTTAGTTATTTTGAAATAAAATGTAAATCATTTTGATAGCTGGCGTGCCTAAAATATTGTGTCGCGTGCCATCAATGGCACGCGTGCCACTGGTCGCCATCCCTGCTCTAGGGCCAAACATTTCTGCTCTAGTGCTAAAAATATTCCACAGTGACATCAGGTTTGTGTAGTTAAATTAGTACTTCAATAATAATAACCGAAGAATTTTTTTTTAAATTTCCTTTACGATTTTGAGTTCCAATGTGTAAAAGCCTCTGTCGCGTATTCAAGATATCAGTCCTTGCTTTCAGGTTTTTAAAATATTTATTATGACGACACACCAAACAATTAAATATAAATTGAAAACTACTATTTTGTGGGTAGGTACACCCACCGATTTCGGGCGTTCCGCTATCGGCCAAAGTTGTTTACAGACAAACTGAATCCCCCCATCGGTTAGGGAAGTTCACACATATTTCCCTTTAGGGATAACTCAGAAGCAAACCGCCACAGCCTCTATTACTCAAGACAACAATCTTTTAGCAGCATAAAAGCTAGCATCTATAAGTTCGACTCTTATCTATAAGTTCGACTCTTATCTATAAGTTCGACTCTTAATATCGCCAAAGAATCTTGTAACATTTAAAGTCGTTTTCTTAGACTTATTTAACAAAATAGATTCGTTTCCAGAAAAAGAAACAAATTTATTTTCGCAAGCGACAACCGAAACCCTCTACAATAAACAGTCGGTTCCATAAAGGTAAACAATGAGTCTTGTTGGCATATAAGAATCAGAATCTGATTCATACTTAATTTTTTGAAAACATGAAATTTAGTGAAAAGTAAATAAAAAAAACACTTTGGAAGAGTACTTTCATGATAAAAAAAACAAGTTTTTAAGTAATAACAAACAATCCAAATTAAAGCGTGAGCTTGTATTCGGAAAAGAATTCCACCAATACCAACATCGAATAGAATAAAAGGCACATAGAAGGTTTTTCACGTTATTATTCTCTGAATGGAAACAAACAGAATCTTTCTTCTTCTTCCTCAAAAGATTTTTGAGGTTGCTTTATTCTGAAGTCACTTTTATGTTTCAAGGCGGATGGTGAAACGGAATAAAGGAGCTTACAGAGGAGATATTTCACTGCGAAAGCTGTAAAGGTGGTCTTGCAGACACTCAGGGGAAAACTCCACACTGAGGGAAATGGAATGTAATTGAATTCTGAGTCAACGAAAGGGAAATATTTGATCTTTTGGATTGTTCCTTTTACAGAATAAAGCATGTGATGGTTGCATATGATCACACTAAAAGAATAGAGATTTTTTTTCCCTTCAGAGATCGAGAATCGACTTTCAATATTTAAATTCACCAGTTTGAAGAAAACTTGCGTTCAAAGAACAAAGACCTTAAGATATTCCACAGGTCAATTCCATTGATTGGTTAAAAATTTCAAGAGAAATTTTTGAGAGAAACTAAGTTTTATACGTTGGAAAACATTAGTCAAATCAAAAATGCTTAGTTATAACAAAATAGATCATTTTAAGTATTTTCATTCATCTTAAGGTATCCGATGGTTGAAGGAGTGATTTTTAGAGGTCTGATCTTAGGGCCATTAGAAAAAAAAAGAAATATAAGTATTGAGGAGAAGAAATAATATATAGAACTAGAGTGTTGTTTAAAATTTGTATAGCATTTGCTTTATCTAAATCAGCGTTTCTTAAATGTGGCGCTCGCACCTCAAGAGGGGTGTGATCACTCTAGGAGGAGGCACGAGCATATTGAAAAGGCAAAAACAAAAGATAATTTTTAAAAAATTATTAATTTACTGAAAGTAAACAAATGACACATTCGGACTTGATAAAAAAATAAGATACACATCCGCACTGATATAATACACTTATAAATGTAATAGTAAAGGGTGTTTTTTAGAGGTATAGAACTTTAAATTGCAATAAAACAACGATGTATTATTCGATTGACATGAATTTTTTTTATTCGAAAGATAATCTTGTTGCATTGCATTTTAAATATGATTTCTGGCACATGACTGCCATGGCTGGCTCGGATGTAGTCCAATCTGGACGTCCAATTTTCGATGACTTTTTCCAACATTTGTGGCCGTATATCGGCAATAACACGGCGAATGTTGTCTTCCAAATGGTCGAGCGTTTGTGGCTTATCCGCATAGACCAATGACTTTACGTAGCCCCACAGAAAATAGTCTAGTGGTGTTAAATCACAAGATCTTGGAGGCCAATTCACAGGTCCAAAACGTGAAATTAGGCGGTCACCCAACGTGTCTTTCAATAAATCGATTGTGGCACGAGCTGTGTGACATGTTGCGCCGTCTTGTTGGAACCACAGCTCCTGAACATCATGATTGTTCAATTCAGGAATGAAAAAGTTAGTAATCATGGCTCTATACCGATCACCATTGACTGTAACGTTGTGGCCTTCATCGTTTTTGAAGAAGGATTCCACCAGCCTATAAAGCGCACCAAACAGTCAGTTTTTCTGGATGTAACGGTGTTTCGACATACACTTGTGGATTAGCTTCACTCCAAATGCGGCCGTTTTGTTTGTTGACGTAGCCATTCAACCAGAAGTGCGCTTCATCGCTAAACAAAATTCGCTTATGAAAATCGGGAACAACGGCAATCTCGTTTTGGGCCCATTCAACGAATCTACGCCTTGCTTGATGATCGTTTTGATGAATTGCCAAACCAAACTGAGAATAAATCGCTTGACAGCTGTTAAATCGGTCGCCATCTTGGAAAGTAATGCCAACTTAAACTTCTATACCTGGAAAAAAACACTTTTTAGTATTATTGAGTTCAATACATTGTTATTTTTTAGAGGGGGAGGGGCGCGATGAAAATTTTGATTGAATATTGGGTCGCAAACATTGAGAAGCACTGATCTAACTTCTAAGAATATTTTTTATTGTACTTTTTGAAGAATGAAATTTTCACGATAAATTATGCACGAAAAACGTGATATCTCCCATACAACCCAATCAAATTCAACGAAACTTATTATGAACCCTTTAGAGTGCAACTAACTGCAGATTTTTAAGATAGTTACCGTTAATCACACGGGTATTTAAAGGATACGAGAAACTATGACTCGAATGATTTTTTTTATTTATTATGATTAAAAAAAACAATTCCAATTTTTGCCTTTATTTCTATTGAATTAAAGTAGTATCACACAGTGGGGTATACATACTACGTTTAGGGAAGGGGTTATATTTTTTAAAAAATGGGCGAAAGTGCTGAGATGTAATCTTTATGCTAAAAATTAAAAATATGTCAGTCTATGGGAGGCGTTTCAAATTCCAAACCTCACCCTTGTGTAAGCCATTGGTGTTACAAATGAAGATGACAAGCAACTGCGCATCAGTAGATCACCAGATTTTTACACTACTTACTAACAATCTCTTTTAAATATGAATTAATTTCCGAATTGTAAATACAGTCGAACCTCAATATTACGAACCTCTATATTGCAAATTTTTCTATATAGCGAACTTTTTCCTGGAACCAAGAACATTTCACGATTTTCTTCGTAAAATAACCTCCTAATAGCGAAGTGCATTTTCTATGTAGCGAACTTTTTCTCTTGGGATTCAATATTTTTCTCTCCTTATTTTTAAAATATTTCAGAACATTTCAAGTTATTCTCTTTTAACATACTTTATGCTGGTCATAAATCTTGAAATGGTTTTATTAGATGTCTAACTCGCCCAGAGCAACAGAATTCTGGTCATTTCATCCAAGAAGTGCAAACTTAAATCCCCATTGTCCAGTTCATTGTAACATCTTCGATATCCTCTTTCACCCTCAGTAGAGTTGTCTCGTGTTCTTGAACTAGTCTCCGTGCATTTGTAGGGTTGATCAGCCGTGCTGGTAACTTCGTTTCTTGTAGCTCGAAAAAGATAAAACGTAAGTGACTGAGAATCAAAGAAAAACATTTAATTCTCCAGGAAGAGGATAAAGGTGGCAAGAAACTTTCCTTGCACTTTTTCTTTCTTTCTTTTTTTGATAGGTAAGATTTAGAAAAAAAAAGTATATATTAATTTACAAAAAGGTGTGGATAGTTATTTTTTTTAATATATAGTGTTTTAAATTTTTGTTTTATGTGTTTTGAAAAGAAAATTGAAAGATGAACCTCTATATAGTGAATTACCCATATAACGAACTTTTTTCGGGATTTAGCGACTTCGTTATATAGAGGTCCGACTGTATCATAGTTTTAGAAATGTTCATTGAAAGAAAAATTAACTTTTTCTGCAGAAGATAACATTTAGAGTGTTAGCTCCATTCGAGCAGAAGGAGGCCAGAATGAACCAATTAGCCCCGTCACATGACTAGGTTGTCGGAAGAACACGATTCGCAGAGATCTCTCCTCCACTCTCCATTAGACGGGGTCCCAGACCAGGGGAGTGTTAAGTCTCGTCCCAGTCTTCATTTCACACTCCGGCTGACACCCCCAGCGGATCAAGCGTCGAAATTTAACGACTCCCCAAGACGACGAAAGAGAGATGATTCTTTTTTTTACCCCCGCGTTATCCCCCTTCTAGAAGATGTACAAACCACCATTAGTGACTCGCTCGAGATTATTAATGGAGTTTCCGAGTGCGAGAAATGTGTCAAAATCAGCAGTTTTCGACAATTTTCCACGCTCGGCGGACGGAGGAAGATTAGTTTTTTTTCTTCCTTCTTTTTCTTTAAGCGTCTCTCTTTTCTGTTTATGGATTTTGCTAAGTTTTTAAGAAGTACGTGCCGGGAAATATTTCGGAGTACGTAGATAGAAAACTTAAGTCTATCATACCCTGAATAGTTTTAATTAACATCTGTTTCTTTTCGTGCTTTAAAACTAGAAACATATTTTAAAATGATGTTTAGTTTAATGGGAGTTCGTTGTGTTCACATGTACGTCTGATGTAAAATATGAATTTATCTTAGCATCTTGTTAAACTGTCGCTTTTGTTTTGATTTTATTTCATACATAAATTTAAGTTCTTACTGAGAATATAAAACAAAAAAAATTATAACAATAAGCTGAAATTGAAACTCAAGAAGCGATAATCGGATTGTTAGCAATTAATCCTTCCGAGTTTCGTCTGATGAACCATCTTCATTGCAATTGATTTAGTTTTCGGCGAGTTTTTAGTTTTTTTTTTCAATTCCTACTATTGGCTGCACTCTTTGTATATTTATTTATTTATCATAGTGGAATTTTCAATCGTTAATAAAATACATTTTAAAGCGCTCAATTGAGCTCATTTTACAGCTCAATTTTATATACATGATTATTTTGGATGACAATACAGTAATTTAATTATAATTAATAAAAATTAATTGATTAAAACTAATTATTTAAATAAGTACAAATACAGCCACGCTGGTATCATTTCCGGCGACTCGTGTCAAAACTTAAAAAGGTTTTTTTCTCACGTTTTACAGCATCCAGTTGAACTGAAATTTTATAAACACGATTGTTTTTGGATGACAATACGATACTTTAATGATAATTAGTAAAAATTAATTACCCCTTAATGTTGTGATTCTGTCATATGTATATACATATTTATATTAATTGTAACTATCTAATAAAATAGTTAAAATAAAATGTTTCTTTGTTGATCTAAGTAGGAATTGACTTAATTTTTTTATATATTACTTGTGTGTGTGTTTAATTTAGCTGTTGACCTGGTAGGGGGTGTTTATTTGAACCAATAATCTAGCAGTCCGCAGCTACGCCGTGCATGCCTTAGCCGACTAGGACAAAAGAAATCCCTATTCGGTCCAGTCGTTACAGGTTATATCACTCCCCACACAGAGGTTATATCACTCTTCAATCTTCCACACTCGTCAATTGAGAACTTAGATTCAATGAATAAAATACCTATTATTTCATAGATTTTATAAGCTGAGCAGTCGTAATATTAAGTACTGTTAATCTCGGAGCAATGTTATGGCATGATCAAATAAAATAGTTGAAATTCAGCTTGTATCCTTTTCCAAATTTTCTCAACTGGCCAAAGTAAAAATTGGAAGCCGAGTTAAACTACAGCAGTTATATCCTTCCTGAATATATAGTTTAATAAAATCGAGCATCGAATCAAAGCTTTATCGCCAAAAAGATCGTTTTATACCAATCGGACTAATTTCGAACCTTACAACTATTTCATACAAAAAAATTTTAAGATTTCGAAACTTCCGACTTTGCTCTTCCCATCCTTTTGAATTATGATAGCCCTGTTAGCAAGTCTACGAACTTCATAGTCAGTGATATTCAGATCGAGACGCGTGTTCGAGTCCTGTTCTCATCGAAGACACATAGAAAGGAAGGAGCAAAGCGGGAGATCTACAGGCTTTAGGAATCGGATTATTCATTATGAGATTTTGGAGACCTAATGTAGAAGTTATGAGAATGAGAAACAATCTCTCTCGTCACTTGATTGGGGCTCAGAACTACGAGATTACTCACCAATAACATTGGCGTAACTTAACAGAAATTTTATTTTAAACTATACTATAATTCTTTAACTGTTGAAATTACCGTACTGTAATAAAAGTTAAAATGCAAACTTGAGTTAAGTTAAAAAATTTAATCAAGTGTTATAACCGCTTGAGTGAGTGTTTATTAATGTCGCTCTCCAGTGGCGCACACCGAAATTTTTCAAGGGGGGACGGGGCGGTCCAGAGTCGATAGGCCACCAACCTTGTGTATCATACTCCAATACGCTGTGCAGCATATATTCCTTTTATTTTGTCGATTTTTGAGAAAAAAAAAAGTAAAAAATTAATTATTAATAACAAATACTTAATTAAATTTTACTTATTATATACATAGGATTATAATCAATCGAAAAAAAATCAAGGGCTACGGGGAATAGGTCCGGCCCCGGGGGTCCCCCTTCCTTGTGAGGGCCACTGTCGCTCTAAAAAGCAATACGAGGACTATTTTTGACGGACTTCGTAATTAGTGAAGATGACGACACAAGAGATGACATCTCACTCTCCGAGCTTCCGCACCACTAAAGCGATAAGACTGAGATACGAGAGATTTAATGTACATCAGCCAGTGGCGCACACAAGGGGGGTCCTGGGGTCCGGACCCCCCACACACAAAGCCCTTGATTTTTTTCCCCGATTGATTATAATTCTAAGTATATAGTACGTAAAATTTAATTAATTACTTGCTATTAATGATTAATTTTATTAATTAATGCTAATTATTTATTCAAAAACTAGTTTTTTACTGTGTTTTGTTACCGAAAATCGACAAAATCAAAAGGAGCATGATGTAAGAATGGTTAACTTTCGACCCCGGACCTCCCCCCTTAAAAAATTCCTGTGTGCGCCACTGACATCAGCGTCTCTTACATGATGGGTCTTCAGTGGCTCTACGTTTCAAACCTACGACTCGACAACGCCGGTTACAAATTCGTGACCATGACCACTAGGCTACTGCGGCCTGAATTATAACCTCATTCCTTTCTTTGTGGCCACAGAAGGCTATTGGTCATGATCCCGGCGGTCGGCGTTGTCGAGACTCAGGCTCGAGTACAGATGCCCCTGAAGGTTCTCCATGTAGAGGGGTTGATAAATTTTAAGTCTCTTTTAATTCAAAGTTCTCCCGTTAGCGTGTTGCGGAAATTAGGAGATGGAAGTGTCCGCTCAGGTGTTATCCTCGTCACTTGACCGTCGTTCAAAATTTCGAGGTCTGTCGACAACAGCTTTCATGTTGCTTTAAGCGCGACATTAATAAACACTCCCTCACTTTTTTATATATTTAGAAATAAGTTTTATTTATTTAAATTTGATAAAAGAAGTCTTAGCTAAATTAATCCGATGAAACAAAGTAAATGTTTAATGATAATGTGATTTTTTCAGGAAAAAAAGTAGTACGAGAATGTTGAAAGCTTTTTCAATATAAACATCAGGTTAGATATTTCAAGTCATTTTCATTTGCCATTTCGACTCGTAATGCAACAGCTTTTGGAACGATGCCTCCGGCTATTACTTTCCAGAATCCTCGACAATTTCAGAACTTTTCAGTCAATTTTAGAACACTCTTTTCTCTCCCCGAAGTGATTTGGTTCGAACGAAATGATGCGTCGGAATCCCCCCGAGTGCAATTCCACTTGTTTTCGCTGCATTAAGTGTAAAGAAGTATTTTCCATCGGAGACCTCTTCAAGGCAATAAAACTTTACATTGTTGTCAATAGGTTCCTACAAAAGCAGTTCCGAAATTTCGAAGAGGTCTGCTAACAGTGTAGGCGTGGAAAATAGAGCTTTTATTTAAGGTCCAACTTTCTTCATAAAGGTTTATTTATGCACAAAATATTAATTTGATAGGGGGGAAGTATTCAACTGTTTTTGTTAAGAGTTATTAGATAAAAATATTTATTCTGTATTGGAAATAGATATTAAGTTTTTAGATTCACCGCGGCACAAAAACTATGAGTGAGTGAGTGAGTGAATATTAACGTCGCACTGTTCAGCTACACGAGAGCTTTTGGCGATGGATCACGTAATTTTGAGCCATGGTCTAATGACGTGAACGACACCTGAGCTGGTACCCCCCTCTCCTAACTACCACATCAACGGGAGGACGTTTCAGCTCTCGACAGATTTAACGTGCATCGCTGCCCTACACGGCGAGTCTTTAGTGGTACTGAGCTCGAACTCACGACATGCTTGCTATGATCCGATACCTTGACCACTAGGCTACCGCAGCCCCAAACTATGAGTGAGAGTGACTCTTTGCACTATAAAGTCTTACGAGGGCTAATGCCAACAGACCTCTTGTTTCAGATCCTCGGTCAAAAAAGGGCGGCACCTGAGCTGACGCCCCCCTTTCCGAACTACCACACCACTCCACGGGAGAAATTTACGTTGACAGATGTAACGTGCATCATCCCCTCTACAAGTTAGGTTTTCAGTGGCACCAGGACTCGAACCTGCAACACGTTGGTCACGAGTTCGTGAAAATAAGCACTACGTCACCGCGCGGCCATAATTTCGCACAGAAAAAATTTAAACAAAATATATTGGTATCAATAAAATACTCAAAAGGATGATTGGACAATTATGAAATTTATTGATAATTATACTAAAATGCTACCTCGGAGTTGAATATAGCTTATGTGCAGAAAATAAAGTTATTTTGTCGTTTGGTTTTGATGAGTGTAGGATTTATATTGGTATAAATTGTTATTTATTTCCAAGCAAAACTAATCTTCCTTCAAAGTGCATATTAGATGAAATATAAAAATTTCTGGAATATGTATAATAATGTATGTATACATGTTAATAGTTAATGGGAAAATGTAATAATCAAACAGGAGAAATACATTACAAATTATTTAATAACGTAGAAAGTATCACCAGGGGAGGAAAAACACCATTTAGTGAGTGAGTTGTGTAAACTAACATCGCACTATAAGACAGCACGAGAGCTGTTGTAGATGGACCTCGTAATCTTGAGCCACGATCAAGTGACGAGGATGACTCCTAAGCTGGCACCCTACTGCATTAAGTAAGAACTTTGGGCTACGCAACAAATTTAACGCACATCACCAGTCCCTCTGAAAGACGGGTGGGTCTTTAGCAACACTAGGGCTTGAACCCATGACCATAACCACTAGGCTGTCTCGGAAAAAAACCCCAGTTTAGTACTACTGTTAGGGCACTCATCCGTACATTCTGGTGTTTTAATAGTTATTATCATTTCACAAATATTTTATCTAATTGTTTTTCTTTAAATTAGGCAAAACATATTCACTTGAATTTCCAAATTTAGTTCCAATTTAAATGTTTATGAAATTCTCCGTTACTAACATTTCCAATTCTAATTCTCCTAGCAGTTGATGCAGCCTGGAAAAATTCACATGGGAGAAATGTCTAATTCGGTTTTATATATATAACTTCATTCTTCAAATATTTGCCACCATTAAAATGAGCCTAAATGATGTCTTGAATATATGTGTGACGATATTAATGACTTTATTTAGGGTAACGAAAACGGAAGTTATTTCATCCGAAGCTTCATCAATGCTAAAAATATTTCTATAATCCACAAGTTCTTTAACAATATAATACCCAGACTGTCAAATTAGCCTTTTCAAATATTTTTGCAACTGATTTACTAAAAGACAGCTGTAAAAGGAATGGCTGTACCGATATAAGAATTATTCGCTATGATGCTGAGGCTGTCTTCAGTAAAAGTACGAGAGCTTGAAATAAACGCAAAGCACATTTTCAGACGGAAAAAAATGCCTCAATTTCTATAGAAATTTGCAATATTATAACTCATACCTCTGTTAACAATATAGTGTTTTTAAAGATGCCAAAATATTCCATGAATACTTTCCTTTTCGTTTTAATACGTGAAGGCATAGCTCATTTAACATAACGGTATAGGAGAAAAAACGCGAAACACTTCTCTTACCAGAAAAAAAGGATCAACTCGGTTAAAAATGAGATTTATGATAAAAAAAATTCTGCTCTCTAAAGGATAGTGAAGCCAAAATATCATATTAATGTTTCATTTCTGAAAAAAAATGTTCTAAATTCTGGTCCTATTCTTTAACATTAACCATAGACAGTCAAACACTATTTCTGTATTCTATCCATACAAATTGTTTCAGTAATCTGGGTTTTTTTGCGTAATAATATAATATATACATTATGCAAATAATATAATATAATATAATATATAATCTCTTTCATTTTAACACATCTCAGTAAATTTTAATCATTTGCTATTGTGAATGGGTATACATTTTATGACTAATCAAACTTCCTTATTCGTATAAGTACCAATTTTTTTCCAGTTTTAAACCTATTTTTAATCATTAAATGGAGTAAGTTTTTTAGAGCCTCTTTACAACTTCCGAGTGTGCATGAATCATTATAGAAGAATGTAAAATGTAATGAACTTGAACACATCGAAAAATGTTCCAAATTAAAAACGCTTGACGATAGAATACTCACAAGCTATTTTAAATCTAAATTAGCACACAAAATAATACTTCAATGGAAATTGCACTAGGCACTTGAACCCGGCTTGTGAAGAGCAACTACAGAAAAATCCGATATTACCGATTCTGTACAGACAGAGATGCGTTTTCTGTTCAACTAATTAAAACTTTGAAGTAACAGAGAGAAAGGAAAAATTGTATCCTCTGGGACTGAATTAACAAGCAGTTTCATAAATAGACTAGTTACGCTGTGATGCTAACTCTTTACACATCAACTTCATAATCTTCCACTTTCCGCGGATAATTAGTCGTGAATTCACACTAAGCCACAAGATTCAATACAGCAGAATTTGAGCTAATTAAAGATGTCAGCCGTATGCCTAAGGGAAGTTTCATGTATCTCAGAAAGAGAGAGAGAGATAATTTAGAAATTAATTATGAGATTAGTTTGAGTAATTAATGGAAGTTGCTTCGTAGATATTTACTAAACATCAAATAACCATATGAGCTTTCATCACAATTAAAATATTTGTAAATTAGAATATTTTGATCTGAAAACAGTTTTTTCTCGTTTTCAACATTAATTACGTCTAAGAAAAATTATTAAGAAGTAGAATTCTATAATTAATGACACAACAGCTTTGACATCGATTAGAAAAATGTTTTCATTCGTAGGAAATTAATAATTTAGGTTTCAGGGATTTATTTTAGAGTCAAAATAAATATATAGCACCCAGAAAAAATATTGCAATCAAAAGGAGCATATTTGAATGATTATTGGTTAAAACACTTGTAAAAGTAGTAAAAGCATGTAGTTAATTTGTAAAAGTAGTAAAAGCAAATGTGTTAAGTTATCATAAAGTGTGATGTGCTAAATCAGTGATTCCCAAAGTGGTCTATATCGAACCCCAGGGGTCTATGACGACCTGCAAGGGGTCCACGTCAGCAAAAAATAATTTGGGGGTCCATGAGGTGTAAGTTGGGGTCTATGATAATAGTTCTCATTAAACTAGACAATGCACTTAAAGGAGGATAGCATAAATTTTATTAAAACAAGAACCATACTTCAGCGTTTCTTTCCAGAATTAAACTAAATAAGCGGCCCGATATTTTTAAATTCCTCAATTTGTCACAGACAATCAATTAGGTTTGAAAATGCCTTGACTATGGTAATAACAAAGTAAGCAATGAATTCATACGGTCACATTGAAAAAAAAATGTCTCATTACAAGAGGAACTGATCGGAATAGACATTGAAGAAGATCTTAATGTAAAGTTTAGAAACGGATGTCACAGCAATTTTGGCTTTAAAAAGATAAACCTGTTATTTATCTCGAATTATGGAATGTCTTGAGAAAGTTCTCAATTGCATTTTTTAGTGAGCAGGAGTTTCAGTGCAGTTGCCAACCAAAACAAAAAGAGAACGAAAGAAAAAAAACTGGACACTACTAACAGAGGTGATTTAGGGTTAAACCTGACAAAATTGATGCCAAATGTTGAAAATTTGTTATTGAAATCCCAGATTCATCTCTCCCATTAAAAGCATTTGTTTTTTGTTTACTTATTTTATGTTAAAGTTATTTTATATTAATTGACTTTAATTTAATTAATTAACATGTTCTCTCTCTTTTTAAGTTTTAAATACTATACTTTATTACAGTTAGAAATTTAATTCTTTTAAAGTAGTAGTAGTAGTACCAGCTGTCAAAAAGACATTTAAGTTGATACATTTGAAAAATTCAATATTAATTATGCAGAGGTCTAGACCAAACCGAAAAACATAGCAAAAGTTTGGGAACCTCTGGGCTAAATTCATATGATGTCAAGTCACACGATATGAGACTGGACACATAGTGAAATTAGTAGCTGGTCACTAATTTTCAACCATGATTAATAACATAAAAATAAGACGATAGTTGCTCAAACAATCATTATAAAGGAGTTTCAAACTTATATAGAATTAGCAGATCCACTTTGATGGGAAAAGAATAGCATTTTACGTGGATTGTAATAGTCATTCAACACATCAAGTAAGACTTTAAATTATAACCAAGGTATATACAGTTTTAGGAAGTAATAAATAAACAAATATCAGCCATTTTTCAGTAGAAAATGTTCCACGCTTTCAGCACCAGAAGGGTCTTTAGGGATTTAAGTAACAACTTTTCAGGGCAACAATTTGTTTTAGTCTCAGAGGAAGAGGGTCAGATTAAAAAAAAATAGGCACTTAAGAGAGGGGGAGGATGGAAACCTTTCAGGAAAATGAAAACGATTAATAAAATATTTCAACCCGTATAAAAAAGGGGGCTATTTAAAGAAGGCCTTAACCTCTTCTTCCCGTTCACGTCACGTGTTGTTTTTGGGTTGCTACACCAAAGGGTAGAAGGGAGGATGAAAAGTTCGAATTAGAAGAGTTGATGGGGGGGAGGGAAAGTCTGCTTCCGAGAAAAAGCGATAATATATGTTAATCACATGGGCCGATCGATGTTCATTTTAGATAAGTGTTTTTTAAAGGGTCCTCCACCCCTCCCAATTACGGTCCATCTCATCAGGTCCCTTTCGGAGATCTTGTTCTGACAGACCATTTACCAAATTATTTCCGTATGCATGAGGATAGGAAAGAAGCCATTTTCTTTTGGGTTCGACTATGTAAATAAATATTAAAAGTTAAGCTGTGAAAAATGACCCGAAAGTAAGAAAGATCGCGTAAGTATGAGTGGCAAAATAGTCGCTACAAAATATTTTATAAAGATCATCTGCTTTTGCGATAGCCACTTAGATGAAAAGAGAACATGACTCGTGATATTTGTTTTAGAATTATTTTTTTTCATTCCCTGAGATACTTTTAGTGGAGAATTACATTGTTTCCAAAGATCAAAAACTTCGACGTTATTTAAAAATAGTTCTTAATTAGTATTTGTATTTAGATTTTCATAATTCTTTTATAGAACCTGTATATATTTTTTTGCAACTATAAAAAGTTCAACTGAAGGGATAAAATTTTTAAACTGATTTTTGCCACATCTTAAAGATTCTTAGACGATTCATTTTCTATACAATTCATTTCCTACAATACTTTTTTGAAAAATTGTAATTTTGGATACCTAAAAATAAGTGTAACCACTCTTATTCATAATAAATGTAATTGAATGTACCAAACAGCAGAAGCGCCCTCTAGCGATCACACATCTTCAGTACAGGCCAAGTGAGGAGAAGATGTTATCGCTATGAAAAACCGTCCATGTTCCTTGTCCATTATAATTGTTAACTATAAATGTTGTCTTCGTGCAACTTAAATTAATAAATAATTGTTACATAATTGAATGTTTAATAATTGAAGGAGACTTCATTGAACTCAACCCGGAAATTACCACATTGATCTTTAACTCCTAACGCACTACAAAAGTAAAGTTCAACACTTGTACATTCCCTTTTTTTTAAGCTGTGAAATTATATTATAGCTAAGAATTAGTTTATTTAGAAATGTTGGAATTAAAATATTTAATTTAATCTATAAAGTAAAATATATCATAATAAACAAACACTGTCACTAACTAATAGCATAAAAGATTGAAGTATTGGACTTACCTCTGATTTTCCTTTGGAAACGCAATTCGGAACGTTTGATGGTTCTATCGTAATGGCATCGCCCTGAAAAAAAAAAAAGAATATTCATTAATCACACAAACTAATTCATTTAAAACATTACAAATTGTAAGACAAGTTTCTCTTATAAGAGTTCTTACGTATTGCGTTTAGTTTCGCGTAAGCAAATCTATTTATGTTTAGTAGTTGGCAATACTTAATAACATGACTCGTCAGAATTTAAAAGTAAACAACGAAACAAAAAATATAAATAAACTTGATACGACTCTTTTTTTATGTATTCATTTTGATACTTACGTATTATACCATCGACCAGTTTCATCCAATCAAAAGACTTCGCCAAATACTGTGATATACACACACAGCCAATAGTAGATATCATTCCCACTGATGTTCAAGTGAGTGTGTTAAATAAAGCAACAAGAGGGCTATTGACGACAGACCTCATCATTTTGAACCTCGGTCTAGTGGCAAAGACAACTCCTGAGCTGCTAACCCCTCTCGAGACTTCCACACTCCACTATTAGGAATTTCAAGCTACGACAGCATCATCTCCTCTACACGGTGGATCTTCAGTGGTACTAGGGTTCGAATTTATGACTCGCCAGCCACGATTTCGTGACCATGACCACTATGCTAACGCGGCCACCCACGCTTTACTGAATTGGCAATGTCTTTTCTTTTGCGAATTTGTTAGACGGTATAATACCTCTAAGTAACTTCATTTTATAAAATTTAGTTCTTACTATCAAGTGCAATCACTATTTTTCAATTCACGAATTTTTTATTTATGAAATTATTTTAGTTGAAATTTAATATTTCTTACAATTTTTTTTTACTCATTAAAATTTAAATTTACACTTTTTCTGCTCTTTAACACTAACAGCCTTTTTTCCCTTTTTTTATTGTGATTTTACGAGATTTAATTGTATGGTGTCTTTTATTAGTTCCAATAAATTTGTAGCAAAAGCACGGCGGCATATTCTTGTTTACATAACATCTGCTTTTCCATCCATTACCACAATATATGTCTGCCTTCGGACGGAATCTGTTCTTGCAATGGCGAAGAAAGCTAGTCTACCCCACGGAAATATCCACTACGGGAGACGAAGGAATAGCCTCATCAATGTTTAAGTAGGCAATTCTTCGCCTAGTCCATTTGCACGCGAATGATAAAATCAGTGCGCTGCGGTGGACAATCTTTTTCTCCAGATCCACTCTATTATTGAAGAAATGCGTGCATTTCATAGAAATGTTAGGAAATGAGACGTTGCTCGAAAACTTTTGAATTGAAAGAGTTACACTAAGTTTTCTTCACATTTGGAAAAAATGATTTTAACTTTCCTGAGAGAAAAGACGTTCTTGAGAGAGCAAATTTCAATAAATAACCTTTTAATAATAAACCTAAATAATAATAATATACCTTTGATTGCATCAATAAATTGTTTATTAGATATTACTAAGAGTATGGAATTTTTGTATCTATAATACCGTTAAAATCTATTAAACCATTATCATTTCTTAAAACATTAGTTCAGCACTTATTAAGAGAAGATAATAAAAGAATCAGCCATGTAAAAAGACACTGAATAATAAGAATGTTTTATTAATTTTTGGAATCTGTGAGGTTAAAATGTCTTATAATCAAAATAACGGGTTATATATTCATTATATTTAAAAAATTATCAATATTTATACTAAAATTGTAACTACTACTAATACAGACATCTTTCGTTTATAGGGAGGGCATATTTAAAAAAAAATCTCTCGCGTTAGCTTCCTAAAATTCGACAAGTATAACCTGAGGCAAGAATGAAGAGCTGGTTGTTCAAATTAAAAAAAAAAAAGAATTTATTTACACAAATTACACATTTTTGTACAGTTAAACAAATGCAAGCTGCAACGAGCTGTTATACGTGCTTACATATTATCTAATGGGAAAGTATTTGGAACTCTGCACATGCGCAGAGCTCTGGCGCCAATTGAAACAAGATTAGAAGTCACAAATACCTAGAGGCGTAATCTTTATGCTAAGTCTATGGGGAGATAGGGGTTGAATTTCACCCTAGCGTACGTCACTGAGTAGTAGATTCAAGATAAGTAGCACATGTTTATTTCATAAGTAATCTGTCAAACCATTTTGAATAAGAACATAAATTCATTTACTAAATAGTAAATATCACACAATATATGAGCTATTCCTTTGAATTAACAACAACCATTAAGAACATCCCAGAAACGGATTTTAAAAATATTTATAAAGTACAAAACAATCTAGTGCAGAGAATCAAAATAATTATTCCATCACAATAACCCATTCAAACGTCGTTTTGTAATGATCGCCTGAATCCATTATTAAGTCTCTCTTTTGTTCAGTGCGCGGTTCTTGATTGCTAAACATATTTAAAGAAATTAAGCCGATTGCAACCCTACTGCAAATCATTTGCGCGCAATAACAGAAAATCATTGAACTATTTCTGGGACACGATTCCATCCCGTAAACCCTAGCAATGACTTCTGAAAATGTAATTAATTTGGCATCTGCATGCAGAGACAATTTACGAATCATAATCGAAAGACGCGTAATTAAAAATTTCCTGTCAGCAGACATAGAGATGAGTGAAAAGACAATCAGGGCGGATGATGATTTCACTAATCGACTGTAAGTTTCAATCAGCGCTACCTTTTCATCGCACTTGATGGGATAATGCTGGGCTAGTCCAATAGTATTACAGAAGGAATGAATTGGCAATTTTCAAAAATGCTTTCCTTCAGCGCTGTTTCGAAACATTACTTTTAAAACGAGGTTTGTTTTTTAACGATGATAAAAGAAAGAGAAGGGAAAATGATTTTCTTTTTGAAATAAAATTTAGTTTTCTCTGTTATAAAAATTATAGCTGAAAAAAACTAAAAAAACCCTCTTTCATAGTGAATCGAACTAAAAAGTGTAAATAAATAATTCTTAATATAAGAATAAAGACATTAATGAGAAAATTATTGTCATTGTGGTAAACGCGTGGGGTACTTAGTATTACTTTTTTACACTAACTCTGCATTTCAGAATAGAACTAGTAAGAAATTGTAACAATTAATAATGAGCACTCCACACTTTTACCACAATGACATTAATTTTCTCGTTAATCATTTTATTCTTATATTTAAATTATTATTATTTTTTTTGCTTTTTAATACAATTAACTATAAAAAAGCGTGTTTTTAGTTTTTTTTAAACTATAATTTATTTTTCATTTTTTAGTTCGATCCACAATAAAAGCGTGCTCTTTTTTAGTTCTTTGAACTACCATTTCTTTATTTCCAATTTCAGAAAAACTGGGCAATTGTTTATATTATGGTAAGAAATTGTTGACGTGAGCGTTTTCGCTTTAGGTTTGTAACTTAAACGTTTAGTCACAAAATCTGGAATCAGTCGCCAAATGTGGAATTAGTCGCCAAATCTGGAATTGGGAAAATTCATAATTGAATGAAGCATTATCATATCGAAGTTTCCTAGCACTTATTAAAGTAACAGCAAACAGAATTGTCAACAGTTTTTTAACCTTTTTTTATTAATTAACGAAAAAGTACCATTTTTAATAAGCATCTATTTCTATGTCCAGGAAACTGTTCAACTCTTACGGTTAGACCAACAAATATTCTTGAAAACCATTTTCTTTTCATTTGCAGTTTCCCCTAATTCTCACCTATAACTCCTTACACCGATTCATTACTGCATCATAATGTAGCCATTTATCGTTGCAATATATCGAACCAACCCGTAAATCTCAGCGGTAAAACTCCTGGAAATGAGGCTTCACAAAGGAAAGCGTCTTGGGGTGTCGTCATCTGAATCCGAAGGGGTGGGGAAAAGAGCGTGTAATTAAAATCCGATTTCCGCGAATGAATAATTCGACGCCCATCCGAAAGTCATCAAAAAGTCTTCGCAAATTATTATTCCAATAGATGCATCGATCTCCTCCGTTAATTGCCTCCAATGAGAAAAGAAATGCGATGTCTTCCACGAAATGTCACTGGACCTCCTCCTTCCTTCTGCCGAGAACGATTGCGGTAACAAATCATCGATGCACTTTCCAACAGGAATCGCAATCATATCGCTTCAAAAAGACAAACCCACAGGCATTAAGCTACAACGTGATCTAGCATTTGAAAGATTTAGATACTTTATATTTCCGTAATTTATGATAATTTGTACACAGTAACGACAATGATTTGAAGCATTGCAATTCATGGGTAAAGAAACTAGTCGAGAATAAGAGGAATAATGTGAATTAATGACGTACTAATATATGTTCTGATAATTAAGACTGTGAAACTGGCATACATTACTGAATTTCTTGATATATTTTTATATTCAATTTTTATCTTACGTTTTATTTAAGCTTATACAGACTTATATAGATAGAGAAAATAAATCCTATTTTCACAACCAAGTTCAAATAAATGTAAGGATAACACTTGCAAATTACTATACAACTGAATACATTTATATAGTGTTTTATGAGAAGTCTGGGGCTAAGCTGAACTTAACATATGGCAGACACCATCATTCCTTATGATAGATTACGGAGGAATTCAGGAATGCGTGATCTTTCAATTACTAATCGACTCACATAAGTTACCGGGGCATTCGCTTACATTTTAGAAGCATGCGATATATTCCATCAGCGATATAATCATAGAATATATAAAGGGATTGTATTGATAATAGAATGACATTCTTTCAAAAGAATTGCTACTGATATAGTGCCAGTAAGAGTTTTAGGTATATGTCGTTTTACTTATATATAACAAAATCATGCAAGGAATTATTTTTTTCCCTAATATTTCCGTTGTCATCCTCTACTTCACTATTCAACGGGTATGTGACTCTTAAAGGTCATAAACAGCAAAAGGCTGCTTAAACTGCTTAACCACTGTCGTGTCTAGGTATTTCTTTTCAATTCAGCCGAAGGTGGACAGCTTAAATCATTCAGCCTGCAAGACTTCAAATGTGGAAACCACCACGATGAACCAAGAATTGAATACTAGATGGCAGCACAGTCTAATACTACTGAATGATTATGCACTCCATGGAGAGTAAAGCCAAGATATTCCCAATAAATCATGACTAGTGATGAAAACAGATACGGCGCACGCGACAAACGGACCCAACATCTCAGCAAGAGACTACCCGCAACGGAGAAACATTCCAAATGACGCTCAAACCTACCGGAGAAAGATATCAGTTGTTGTAGTAGCTGGGGAAAAAACCCTTCTCAATTTGTATCTCAGAAAGTTCATCAGCATAATGACTTTTCTTCTCTAGGAAGAAGGTGGGCAGCGACATCTTCTCCTACAGGTCGCTAACAACAAAAGGACAGCAATAAGAGAGCTTAACGACTGTCCCGAGTAGGGATTCCTTTTCATTCCAGTCGTCTAACGAGTGCGCGGAGTAGCTGTTAGGTAGGTTGGTATTTAAACAAAACATACTCATACCCAGGTTATCGGGGTGGCGAACTCGCGGCCCGCTTTGAATAATTTTGTGGCTCGCGAGATTCCTTGTAACTATACAAAATACGATTATTTTGTGTAATATTTTTGTTTTTGGTGTAGTGTTTTGTAACAAACAAATCTCATAATTGTTTCTATGTTATCACGTTACTTCTGTTTTATACATACTCAGAAGTAGGCAGTATTGCATTGCAGCGAGCCCCCGCAGCATCGTGCTTGATTCCTTGTGTAACTGTTTTTTCAACCTACACCCGCGAATTATTTTGTTCGAAAATTAAGCATAAATCGCACTCAAACTTAACGGACGAAAAATCTGCAATATCAATTACGATGCGAAAATACACGTACTGAGATCGATTGTTGGTAATGGGTCCAAATCTAAGATATATTTTTTAATGCTTCCAGCGGGATTATAATGTTTTGCCGAAGTAGTCCACAAGGTTATTTGGAATGGTCACCCTTGGTTTATACTATATAATTAAGAAATGAATTTAGTCACAGTAGAGAGAGAGAGAGAGAGTTTTCTGTATTGGAGAAATTCACAAAATTGCGAAAAAAATCAAAACTTATTAGTTTCAATACAGTAATATACGTTTCATTTATTTACTGTGTGTTGTGATTGAAAGCTGAACAGATATTGTGTACAATAATGATAATTTAAAAACGAATATTAGTAAAATTCTTTAATAAAAAATAATGAAGAAATATTTCTAATAAAGAAAACGTATTCGAATTTGAAGACAGTAGTCCAAATTATTTCAAATGATTAAGTGAGCAACACAAAAACGAATTTCCAACTCAAAATGTCAATGATTCACTTTTAAGTAATTTCAACCACTAATAAATTATAAACCCTTCGTATATTTCCGCTAGTCTACAATTTTACGTTAAAACGATAGATTAAAATTTATTTGAGTTAGTAAAAAGAATACTAAGGTTTTCCAAAATTACAAGATAAAATTGAACAGATCTAATAATATTTTTAGAAATCTTATGAAAATGAAAATTTAAAGATAACTTTGTTGGTGCTAAAAATGACAGCGAAATAACTCCAGTAATTTTATTTTTCAAATTGTTGTGTTGGGGCAAACTACATTCAGAATATAAACAACTAATCGAAACAATACAAATGAAATAATTTCTCACCTTGCAAAAACAGATAACATTTAATTATATCACATTTAATTATAAACAAAACCAAGCAGCATTCAAGTAATAAGGTGAAAAAGAAGTTACATTTCCCGTTTCTCTTCAATCAGAAGTATTAGTAAGAAACGATCGATAGCACTGACAACTTTCTATACCTCGAGCGTTAATTTTGCAGCACGTGTCGAAGACTTTTTTCTCTTCCACCCGTCATAATTTACCTTTTGCGCGGATGGGATTTTAATTAAAAATGGGATCAATGCCTAATTAAAATGTCAGCGGCTTCTCCACTCTGGCTCTTGCCAAAATTTCTCTTTTGCCTTTTTTTCCCTTCTAATATTCCGCACACCTAGAGAAGGAAGTGCTGCTGCTGCGTAGGATTGGAAGTTTACGCCCTGGAAAAATTCGGGAGTTTTGACGGGCGAAGAAATTGCCCGTCAACATCGTCAGAACGGAGAGTTTGGGGAAGTTCTCAGATATTCGACGTTTTTGAATTAAATGGAAGATTTGTGGGTAGTTGAGAGGCACGAAAATAAAAGTTTGTTGAGGGTCTTATTAATCCTTGGCAAGCTCAAATGCCTGTAAGCACTTCAGGCCGCTTTTAACACTTGGTTATTAAGTTATGTTAAATATTCAACAACAAAAAAAGTCATCTAATCTCAGCAAGGGTAAAACATCCTAATTAATTTATGGATACTGCAGTTATGTGCTTGTTAATAGTTTTTTAAATGCGAAGACACGCACAGAATTTGTAAGATCTCGTTGATACGGGCTGATGAAGGAACTAAGAAAGGTTTGTCTGATAAGTAATAATATCATGAAAGCATCAGGATTCAAGAATCGTAATTGATTCAGAATCTTCTATATTTAATAAAAACGGCATGCTGTATTATTTCTTTGAGTTTCACGCACTCTCGCCCTCAAATTACATAAAAAACATTGCATTCACATGTAGAATCTTTGTCAATGTCATTGGCTTTGACCTTCTCAAGAATTTTTCTCCAGACCTCTTTTCTTCTATGGTCTTCCAATAGTCACTCTTAGGGGAGCGAAATCCCTTTCTAGGTAGTCAACCCCCCAGAGGTTTGGTCGATCCCTAGTTCCTGTTCCAGCGGGCTTGGTCAAAAAGATTTTCCGTGTTGAACGTTTTTGTTCATTCTAATAACGTAGCCAGCCCATTTCATTCTTCGAATCTTTGCGTATTTGACAAAGTCTGGTTCCCTGAATGCAAGGTAGAGTTCAAAATTTGAGCGCCTGTGACACCTACCTGTGACCTATAAAAGCAGACATAATATAACATAACTCGTATAAACAATAACCCGAAACAAATAAAAGTGCATGACTTACAATCGCACAAACCGACTGGACCAACTACCACCTTTAGATTGAGTAACGATGGTGTATGGTGATAGGCCTAGGCCTATACATGGACGAGGGTCATTTCATGTAGCCAGTTGACATATCATCCGAAATTCCCAAAGAATACAACCGTAAAAATAACATTTTATCGTTGAATTTATTCTAATTGGGATCTTATTATGGGTGAGAAGAGGCTCCCATTGGGGTAAGAGGCCCTGGGTCTTGCCTTAAGACGTTCCTAAACATAAATACCTCCTCAAATCGCAAAAGCATCTATTGGCAACACCAATTCTTCTCTGTATTTCAGAAATAGTATTGTTATTAATGTTTTCCTCAGAGCCCAGATATATAAATCTATCAATCGTTGCAAATTTATAAGTGCCAATTTGCAGGTGAGTAACTGACTTTTATCTCAGTGCTCAGCATGTATTTAGTTTTCCCCTGGTTAGCAGTAAGGTGCCTTTTACCTGCTTCCTTTCACATTTCAAATAGAAAGTAATAATTATAAATTCAAATTAAATAGTGGATCGGCTAATTCTTTTTCAAAAGATAAAATTTTGAAAAAAAGTTTTGAACATAGAGTCTCATGCCTCGAACATACTGTACACCTATACTCTGGTCGCTGATTGGGAATAGACGAAGGAAGGACATAGGGACTTCGCAAACAGGTCACTTTTGACACGACAGAAAGAAATCTATTATACACGAATCCCCCTCCCCTACTCGATGAATGAAAGGGGAGCGTCCAACATCCGTAACGAGTCCCCCAAAACCAGGAAAGACGAGGTCGTGACTTGGATGACAGTTGTTTTCTCGGACGAAGGGCGGAAAGAAAAAAAAGAATCAAACTCCCAATGAAAGAGGAAAAAAGCCTGGCCCCTATTCCTTCCATCTGTCTTTCTTCAGAAGAGAGAGCAAACAGTGAAACTAAAACGGAGAAGGTAAAATAATAATCCCAGAGTTATCGTCCAAAGGGGGAAAGGAATTCTTTTTCTCTCCTGGGTCTCTGGGGACCCTGGGGGACGTGAGAGGAGTTTGTTTAAGGAGTTCCACTTCTTGTAAGGGTCGCTAACGAGCCCCGTCGACTGTGGAACCGGAAGAGAGATAGATGGCTCCAGAAAAAGAGCAAGCACACAGAGGCGAGTGTTTGGACATCCATTAGAAGGGAAATATCCAGTTAGAGAGAATGTCCAGTGTCCAAGTCAACTGCATTAGGGATAAGAGAGGGGAAACTATCTATTTTCTGTTATGGTAGCAGGTCTGAATGAGTTATATTAGTTCCGTTCAAATCCACATCAACAATGGTTATAGAATATAGCTTTTTCTTAAGTGTTATTTCAAAATAACAATGAAAAAAAGCTTCAATATGTAACCATTGTTAATTGATTTTCTACCTAGAGTCGTTATGCAAAAACTCACTTCAGTTTAACCCTTTATCTACCGACGGCGCTTATAAGTACCACTCACTTTAAAATTACATAGATTACTCATTTTCACGAATACTCTGACGATACTTAGCAGGAATATTCTTTTAAATCCACTCTTCCAAGATATCTGGCGGCACGGGTTGTATGATGAGTATTTTAGCGGGGAAGGCGAATAGTTTTATAGCAGAAATTGCGTTTTCAGCGGAATGCTAAGATTGTCATTTTTGTTTCGAAAAAATACTTAATGTCAAAAGGCAAGTGTCTTATTTTTTGTATGTTAATGAAGACCTTAGAAAACGTTTTGACTATTTATTTTAAGTGAACATTGTATATAATTAATTTTACAGTTGAATTTCTTTAATTAATTAATTAGCTCTAACGGATTAAATTTCTCAAAGTTGAGTATTTTGTTTATGTATATCCCTTAATTTTCAATGCAGTGA
The DNA here is from genome assembly GCA_019973935.1 of Trichonephila clavipes. Taxonomy (NCBI): domain Eukaryota; kingdom Metazoa; phylum Arthropoda; class Arachnida; order Araneae; family Nephilidae; genus Trichonephila; species Trichonephila clavipes. The sequence continues at coordinate 71,089 of BMAU01014919.1, forward strand.
GTCCAAAAAAATATTACATAGAAAAAATGCAGTAAATCAAAATGCGGTAGATAAAGGGTTAAAGGGCACGTAAAACTTTTATTAAAGTTTACTTGTGTATCAAGGTAAAAATGAAGTATAATATTTAATTGGCAATATATTTTTTTATCTTAAATGTTTTGTTTATTGAAAGTTATAAATATACCGCTGGAAAGGAACATTATACGATTGTGAATAGATTTTATAAAACTGATAAAAAAAAGATAAAGCTACTTTTATAATAAATAAGTTTTCTAATAATTATGTAAATCAAAATTTTGTTTAATTTAATAGAGCCAGAATTAATTATCTTGATAATGTTTTATTAGGGAACATAAATAATAGGACAGTTGGTAAAAATAATTATTATTTTACTCCAAGTCAAGTCAAATTAACATTTGGAAGGGAAAACTAACTAAGATGAAGTAAAACGTAAACTCTAATTAATGAAGAAAAGATTAAACATTACATGAATCTATTACATATATGACAAAATTTGGATGACAGTACAAAAGAATTGTTATAGGGATATTTCAAATCTTTACTGCCCAGATAACCAATAATTTTTTGTAAATCTCGCTAATGATTTGCAAACGGTAAGGGGGAAAAACCACAGAATATATAAAATTTTTACACAAATGAAGACGCAGCTATTAAACAGAATCGCCTTAATTATTTAACATCAGATTAAGTCATTTTACACTGTTGAATGAAAATATTTTACAAATTTGTTGTTTTCATTTTACCAAATATTACACCCACACGCATAAGTTAAGGGCCACAATATAGAGCATAAAACAATGTCGCTCAATAGCCATTCAAAAAAAAAAAAAAATCAGTAAGTATTATTATCAATTTGAAATATATTAGTTCTTCCAATTGTCGTTATGTCCAATGTAATTCGAAAGTTTGCATAAGAGAATTTAAAAAAGGAAGCACATAAAAGAAAAAATGTGTTTGTGGAGAAAAAAGGGAGAGAAAGAGTTAGAGCGCTATAAAAGACATTAGATAACGATATCCGAAAATGACCCCATAAAACACTCCGCTCATTTCATTTTAAAGCACCGTTCATAACGAAAATTCTATTTGTCGAATGGACACAAAACAAATTTACTCTTTGCTCCACACACAATAACGAATATTCGTGTAAAACAGAATTTAATAACAGAAACAGGGAGGGAGGGGAAAAAATCTTTTTTTTTTATAGATCTTCAAACAATGTCAGCAAATAGAAAGAGAAAAATAAAGCGCAGGGGGAAAAAAATTTGAAAAAAAAGAGTAAATATTTGCTTACTCATTTTTTTTTATCAAATTCTTATCTATTTGGAATTTTTTTTATATCCATTCTCGCGAGAAAAGCAAAATTCTTCTTTTTTTCTTCCCAATTTCCGAAATAATAGCTGTCCAGCCATAAGGAAAATAAACGAAAAAAGAAAATGGGAAAGGAGAAAATAGCTTCATCTAAGCGCCAAAACTGTACTTGAAAAATTGTATTAAAATGCTGGGAAATAAAAAAAAAAAAACTCAGCAGAAAGGCATTAAGTTGAAGGGGCAAATCTTTCCTCACTAATAGAGCATTTGTTGGTTATGATGGAAGAATAAGAATCTGCCATGCTACGGCAGCAGCAATAAGGAAGACATGCACTGTGAAAAAGTCAATCCATTTCTAGCGATTTAAATTTTTCCACCGTTTCGCGCACGAGATAGCATTACGTGCAGAAATCGAATTTATTCTTTTACGTGTCTTAAGCATCTTGCTTTCGCCCATTTATTTCGTTCACCTTGCATTTCAGGCGCCGAATTGAAAAATAGATACATAAAGAAGAAAAAAAAAAGAGCGCCAAAAGAATTTTTTTGTTTGGAATGAGTACTCATTGCTAGGAGTAGCGTTAAAAGGGCGAGAGGTGAAGTAGCAATCGATTTCGAAGGAAATTAATCCGTGCTTGAAAAGTCAATCTCTTTAAATAAATAATCGAGCATTAAATTTCTTTTTTTGTACACTCTTTTCTCTTCCTAATACACCTCGCGGAATCAATTCGTCGTTTTTAATTGATTGTAGCGTTACGCAAAGAGTTAAATGAAAAAAAGTCACGAGAATATTTGGAGGTGTTCGTCATATTTTGGAAGTTGTGTAATTTAAAAACTTTTCACGCGTTAGAAGTTGTAAATAAAGTTATTTGTTATTAGAGAGTAGTAGAGTTATTTGTAGATAGTTAGCGTCGTCTTCAGGGCACGATTCTAATACGGCATCATCCCCTCTGCAAGGCGGGTCTTCAGTAGTAACAAAGGTTACGATGACAAACCGGCTACGAGTTTGTGACATGATCACTAGTCTACCACGGCGTCGTTACATGTGGAAAAAGGAGGGTGGGAGATCATATAATACATATATACTTTAAGAGTTAATTTCCTTTCTTCCTCAGTGGCTCGGCAGCCCAGGGTGGACCTTGGCTTTCTCAAGAAACCTTTTCCAGGCCAACCTTCTTCCTGCCAGTGTGTTCTCCAATTCTTAGTTCTCAAAACTAGGAGATATTTTTCTAGGCCATCAATCCATCTAAGATTTGGCCTGCCCTTTCTTCGTGTGCCAATTGGTTGAGCATTGAAGTCTTTTTTAGTGGTGCGGTCTTTGTTAAGAGATAATTTGATGTGTAAAAATTAAGTTTACATTTAACTAAACGAAATTTGTTCAACTAAAATTTACAATTTTGTGCAGAACAGTGTGGCGGTATGATATCTATATAAACTAGTACCAAACATCACGTGACGAGGATAATTTTGGCGTGATAGATAAAGTACTTGCGTTCGGAACGGAAGGTATCCAGAACGAACCTTCCTTCCTACACTGGTGACTCTGGCCGTGCAAAGAACCGCACCCTTCGCGCGCTGCGGTAGTGGCACCATCTATCCACCACAAAAGCAACCAAGCCGTCAAGCATTGATGCAAATAAGCCGTTACTTCTGAAAGCCGTCTTACACAAATGACGCAATTTTCAAGCCATTACGCACGAATGACGCAACCCACGAAAGTGTGTGCTTACATGCTCGCCACGAATATGGTATCGTTCGTTCGCTTATTCACCGAATCACTGGCATGGGGATATATGGAGGTGTGATATCTATATAAACTAGTACCAAACATCATGCGATGACGATCATTTTGGCGTGATCGATAAAGTACTTGCGTTCGGAACGGAAGGTATCCAGATCGAATCCTTTCTTCCTACAACAGCCTGTTCCAAACAGAGCGAAAATGACACGAAACAAGAAATTTTAACTAAATAACGAATTAATTCTCTGCCTTTACATGTAATACATTTCACACCCCTATTCAGGAATGCATAATATATTGCAACCTACATTTTACACGTTCCGTTTATAATGTCGGAGTGAAAATTAAGCTCCCATCTCAGACATTCTAATCGCAGTATGAATCCTTCAGAGGATGAGCCTTTATGCGCCAATTAATGGGAGCACGACGTCGGCCGAATGCGTCCGATGAGAATAGTGTACTACTCGGAATCTATCGGAATCAATCGTAAATGGCACGCATTTCTGAGCGCACAAAATTTACGTGTCGGGAGAGATGGTCGGCCAGACATCTTTATGGGGGTAATAGTGAATGCGGCCGCGATGGGGCAATTAATGCCCCACTTATGAGGTGCATTCCCACAGTGCCAAGATTTCGGAATGGACGTTGTTGCATAATATTTCATGAGTGTCAACGTGGTAGCAGAAGAGATCTGGTTTCTCTTTAAGGAGGGGAAAATCTAAAAATGTGTTTCATACCGTTAATTTCAAGATGAATGAAATAAAGACTACACTGATAGAGATTCACGATATAAAATTTTCAATCTATGTCCTTTTCTCCCCCTCCCCCCTTTTTTTTAACAAAAAATCACTATTCATTAATCATCCCACAACCGTAAAATTTTCACAAACATTCACAAAATTAATGTTTCAAAGACGTTGAATTTGGTCAATTTGAGAAACTATTGTGTATCTTCTTTATTTTATCTGATTCTGAGTAATAATTATGGTAATTAAAATTTAAGTAATGAATATATATGAGGAAAAAATGTCTTTTCCAGAAAAATTTTCTATTAACATCCGAAATAGATTTTCAAACATAAGAAATACCAAATTTTCAATATTTTGCAAATGAAAAATCTCCCTCAAAATGTATACGAAAGTTGTTGGTAACAGATCTTGCAATGTAGAACCTTGGGCAGAAGATGAGATTTGTGTTGATTCTGATTCTAATTTTTATTACACTCATGAAGATAATGAATCCAGTTAAGATTGTTGGCTGTCTTCGCTTATTGTCGTAGAGTAAGATCCGAGCAAGTAAAATATTTTCTCATGTACAAAAATTTCCCAATATTCCCAGAAATAAACATATTATCAAGTGGCGCACACAGGAAATTTTCAAGGGGGTCCGGGGTCGAAAGTTCACCATTCTTGTATCATGCTTTTGATTTTCGGGAACAAAACACAGTAAAAAACTAGTTTTTGAATAAATAATTAGCATTAATTAATAAAATTAATCATTAATAGCAAGTAATTAGTTAAATTTTACGAACTATATACTTAAAATTATAATCAATTGAAAAAAAATCAACGGCTTTGGGGGGTCCAGACCCCTCCTTGAGTGCGCCACTGATCACGTATGCTTTTTTCAGTAGCTCTGCTAAACGTAATTCTATGAGCAAATATGTTACTGTGTTTATACGGTAGATGAAGTGTGAAACACTGACAAAAGCAGTACAAGATAGAGGAAATATGAGACATTAGAAATATTGACGAAAGCTGTGTGTGTGTATATAAAATAAATAAATAAATAAAACACGAAACATATTTAATAAAAGAACACAAGTAATATAAAAAAAAATTCCAGTCAATTCCTACTTAGATCAACAAAGAAAAATTTTATTTTAGCTACTTTTTGTTAAATAATTACAATTAATATAAATATGTATATACATAGGTCAGAATCACAACATTAATTAGTAATTAATTTTTATTAATTATCATTTAAGTATCGTATTGTCCTCCAAAATAATCGTGTATATAAATTTCAGTTCAACTAAATGCTTTAAAAAGATACCAACGTGGCTGTATTTGTAATTCTTTAAATAATTAGTTTTAATCAATTAATTTTTATTAATTATAATTAAATTATTGCATTGTCATCCAAAATAATCACGTACATAAAATTTCAGCTCAATGGAGCGCTTTAAAATGTATTTTATTAACGATTGAAAATTCCGCCAAGATCAATAAATAAATATAGAGAGAGAGTGTGAGTTAATAGTAGTAATTGAAAAATAAATGTATACACAGATTTTCGTTGTTCATTGACGTTGTATTTAACTAAAGCAAGCGATGGACTTCGTGATTTTGAGTCACACTCGACTAATGAAGACAATATATAAGCTGTTACCCACTCTACAAATTTCTACATCACGCCACTACGAAGAGATTCAATAGATTTATGTGTTTTAATCTGAGTTTTTAGTAGAATCAATCCTCGGAGCCACGGCCTGATATTAACAGCGTCGTCCATAACCAATCTCTACCACGATTCAATTGGAACAGAAATGAATAGAACTATATAAAATACGATAGCGGAACTGAAGATAATATTATTTAACACTGAACCCTACAAGGAAAGGTTTAACGAGTTCATGCCTTTGTTTTTACAATGCGTGAAGAAGGACTTGAATGCAGAATTCACTATCCCACTAAACGAGTCTCATTTGAAATCGACACCACGATTCTATTTGAACATGCATGTCCAGATACATAACTCGGTATTTTCATCAATAGGCCATCGACACATCTTGAAAGAAAATCGGGTTTTTTTCGAATATAACTGGAACAAGAGTTTGGCTATTGACGTCTTATATTCAGTTTCTGCCAAGTGTTTGCACCCATTTTCATACCCAAAGAATATACCCTTATCGTACAGCAGAAAACTTTTCGCCGTGCCTACTTTATAACCCTTTCGAAACACTTCGCCACAAAAAAGAAAACATTTCCTCTCCTTTCCTCTTTCAGTGTCAACACTTTATCCGACATTCCACTCCAGCCTCGAACCCAGTCTTGCAAGAAAATACCTATCCCACATCTTAACCGTAAGAGGCGGAGGAGAGAAAAAATCGGCATCAACAAAAATAAAAACTCTCCTTCAAAATCTTCTCCAAACACGTCGGACAGAAGTTTTGCATTAAGGGGTAGATCTCCAGTCAAACTTGAAAAAGTCAAGGATGGGGAATCTTCCACGCACGAAATCGTTGATCTGGAGAAGAGCAGGATCTACTTTCTTCCGCCGATTCTTGCAGGTTTCCATGCTGTGGGCCTGTCACCGGGTCGGAAAAGCGGACGATATTAGTGCGCGCTTATCGGTCCAAATGTGTCGCCGACATCGGGACAAAAAAAATCCCATTTCGCGGGCTACGGCAAGAATTGATTCTTGACAACTGAGGCGAAGTGCCACCGGGAATCCCTGAAATCGGATTCTTTTTTTTTTTCTCATTCCGTTCTGCCGGGAGTGACACGCGCATGAACGGAATGTCTGTTCGAATTTCGAAATGTCACACTCACGGTGCGATGGATAGAATAAAATTCAATGTGAAACATACATTCTAGAACCAGTTTAGGAAGCATTTGAAGATTTTTTTAAGCACCAGAGGAAATGGTAAAGTAGTAATAAACTGACTTACGATTCGTTTTTTAAAAAAATTATACTAAAAGTTTAATATAAAAACACATTTAGAGATAATATTGAAATATTAAGGTGTTTCTTGATGCTGATTGATTGGTTGTTTATTAACGTTTCACTTGAAGCAACTCGGTGGCCACGGTAGCCTAGTGGTTATGGTCTCGAACTTTTGACCAGTGTATTATGATCTCAAGTACCGTTCCACTGAAGATCCGCAGTGTAGAGGGTTGATGCAAGCAGTACCAACTCTGGTGTCATCCTCGTTACTTGATAGTGGTTCGGAGTTACGAAGTTCGTCGTCAATAGCTCTCGTGTTTGCCTTGTGGTGCGATATTAATAAACACTCACTTTCTAGAAGCAATTCGAGGGCTATTGTCTAGAACGCCACTTGATTTTTTCCCCTCTAACTTTCCAAACTTCCACACCACGCCAAAGCAAGTATTTTGAATTTCGATAAATTTAACATGTATTATCCCCTCAACAGGACACTTTAGGACTTGAATCCATGATTGGACAGGAGCTACATCAGTCACGAGCATGACCACTCGTCTATCACGGTTGTAGTTTTGATATAGGTGAATGATTTAAGCAAGGAATATAGTTGGTTTGTTTTCAAATACAAACAAACATTGTTAAAAGCTGTATCAGATTATACGTTAATTTTCCCCGACGATCAATTTCCTATGTATCCCTTGCATTAGGGTTAAATTCTACTACAGAACTTGTTGAAACTGTTTAAATGAAAACATTTTTTGATTCGGAAACATAGACGGGATTATATCAATCCACAAAGAAGTATCGAGTTTCATCTAAGATTATCACTGCGTAATTTTTGTAGGGGTGGCACATTGAAAAGCGTGTTTCCAAAACATTTCTCTAATATAATTTTTAAAATAGACATAACCACAATGATTATTGCGAATAAAGTACCTTTATTTTTCACAATGTAAATGAATAAGTAAATCAGTAGATACTCCCCCATTTATATAAAAATAAATGATTCCTAGCAAAAACTGCATAGTTAGAATAATTCGGACACTAGTTTCAAACAGTATGTATCGATGGAATTCAAGATTAGTAATTTTTTTCTTTTTACCTCAAAATGAATCAAAGTTAAATTTTTCAGAGGGAAAAATATGAAATACACACACACGCATATCCTCGTTACGTAAAAAAAATTCCAATGAAATGTGACTGGTTGATTTCTCTCTGAACTACATCTCTGTTTTTAACCGTAGGATATTTCTGGCTACAAAATTCATTTCACAAAATGTATATAGATTCGGTTCAAGAAGAAAAGAACATATGAATAGAAAAAAATGAGATTAAGAAGAAACCATTAAATTTATGGATTTTGCATCAAAAGATTAGAATACACGTTTCTATTTCGTTTCAGAATACCCGAAAGAAGTTTGTTCCTGAATAGTACGGATAAAAATGAGGGGAACGAGGCTTATTGGAGACAGAAATTCAAAAATACATTAGGAAGAGATTTCATTATCTTCAAAAAAGAATAGCTATGCACTATTCCATAAGAATTACGAAACAGTTTTTTTTTTATCTCTGACCAAAATGCAGAATATTCCATCTTCTGAGAGCTATTACCGTATAGCTATTTCATATTTTTAACTTCAACCAAAGCAGATTATAATAATTGTAAAAATAAATATAAGATGACATGGATTTTTTTTCAAAATTTTTTAAAATTAAATCCAAGAAAATTTTAATATTAGGCAAAAAATCATAATTTTTCTGCGTCCTACTGAAAATTTTATAAAGTATTGCAAAACCTTAACATCAGGCTTAGGGCCCCCTGAATTCTGCCCCCCGCAATGCGGGGGTGTAAGTTAGGCCACTGTCTTCCACTCTTCTTTTCCAAACGACATCACTCCATATCGACGTTACTTGACTTTAACTTGTACAACTCAAAGTGACCGTGAAGCCATGACCTAAACTAATAAGTTACCGTTGCCAGTTAATTCTTTTAGAATTGAAACAATTATCTTAGTTCCCTCATCACTAACTTATCTTAGATAATAGTCTTAGTTGTGTTCCATATCTTAACTTAATCTAATCAATCATTCTACTCCAAAGCAACATAAACTTGAGATTTGAGTTCTTTGATTCATAAGTCTATCCTGGTTTAAGAACAATTGATTATTTAAAAATCGCTATTTCTGTTATACACCCGTTTTATATATATATATAAAACGGGTGTATAACAGAAATAAAAAAAAAGACTACTATGTCAAAGCAAACTCGTAATTACTTTTATTGAAAAAGAACAATACTTTACAACTCCCCAAGACATTGTTCCTTCCCCAAATGTATTACTCAGTTCAAGAATAGAAACGAGTTAGTTTAAATTTGCACATTTCGATAGCCACAGTAGAACAGACGAATATTTTCTCCAATATGTGTGTGTGCTCTTATCGGAATATACTTTCCCCAAACCCAAATCTCCTTCCTCCGCCCATTCGCGAGCTGCGGATTTCTTTTGTGAGCGACAAAAGGGATAAAAATAGACAGAAAAATCCCTTCATTCTGTCAAATCTTTGTAGGTCACAAATGATGGACACATTACTGACAAATCCCTTTCGTTTATTTTCTTCTTTGGAAACTTGTGGTGAAGTGTGTCCCCAAGGACAAGGCAAGGCGCCACACAAACAACTCGCCGAAAACTCATAGAAGTAGTGGAAGAAGAAAAAGTAAAAAAATAAGCAAAGGGACTAGCGACATTGACAGGATAAACACCATTTTACTTTTACTAGCAATATGTTGCATTTGTAAGTGAGATACAATGTATTTGTGGATTACTGTCTTTTTTTATAAAGGATTTATAATCATTTTCTTTAAAATTTAATAAAGTTTTATTTATTGCTGAAAGATAATTGGATTTTTTATATCAATGTAAGATTAAAACAATTTAAGAAGTAACACGTAATGAACCTCTGTATTTTGAAAAATGAATAAATAACAATTAGCATCTGGGTTGGGGGGATTAATAAACATGTCCACTGAGGTTATTTGGGCTCATTTTGGGGTAACAAACAAAATGCTTCAAATTTTACCAAAGGTATTTTAACTTAATCCGGATTCTTATTGATAATAAGCGACCATGAAATAATATTTCTATAAGAATGTTGTACTCAAGAAGGAAACCGCTAATCTAATTAAAAACAGTAATAAAAAGTTGATCATGAAAATATTATGAGTTTAATTTATATGAAATATCAGAGAATCATAACAATATTATACGGTATATTATGCTTAATAACTGGTTTGAATTAACACCCTGATCAGCTTAATAGGTCTATTGACGTTTTTGAACTCAAAATATTTAGTAAAATGGAGATTTTAATGTCATTTAATAAAAATATTCTCAGGAAGAAAATCGACAAGATTAAGAAATAAGGCAAAGGAAAACAAATGAATGGATAAATTAATTCTACACTGTGTCGTAGTTTAACGATTAAATGTGTTGTCATAAGAAATAAATGCGACCATTTTCTATTTTTGAACGCTCTCCCCATTTTAAAGAGGGATTCCAATGGACAATTTTCTCACCCACAGGAAGTGAGGGGGTCACTCACCAAAAAGGACAGAAAGAATGAAAGCGGTTTAGAAGGAGTGACTATTGACGAGGTGTTAACCACACGCTTTTTGAATGTAGCCATATTATATTGTGTGAGAAATAAAATAGATTTCAATACAGTCCACTGAAAAGTTGTGAAATTACTCTACTATAGAAAAACCACTTGTGACCACAAAAAGAGTATCCAAAAAGTGTTTCAATTTCTAATCACTTAAGAAGTATTTTAAAAAACAATTTTATGGCACAAATATTTTGTAAATTCCTTGTGATTGCCATAAATTTGTACGATGTACATGTTTTTCATAACTTTCTTCCTGCTATAGAGTTAATTTAGTTAGTATATATGTAGATATTTAGGCGAAAAATGTTTAAATTAGTAAAAAGCTCTGAACGGTAGAAATATATTATTGAGAAATATTCCTATAATAAAACATTTTACCAATAAAGTTATTTCTCGAAAGTTGTATATCTTTATCTGTTTGAAGAGAAAAACTTGAAAAATGCAGTTGATACATCATTAATCTCATATAAAATTGTTCCAAAATGGCAAAAAATTTTTAGATAAAACCAGAGAATATCTGAAACAAAACTTTGTATCTCATTTAAGTTTTGCAGCCCCAAAATTCCTCGACGAGGGTTTTCTACAAACTCTTCAACTCCCCCAAGGAACAACCATCCTCGTTGTTTTTTGGATTTTTAATAGCCTTCCGGCCATTAGAACATCGTCACGTGCTCTGAGACGTCTCTTGCCTTGTTATCACAGGGGTGGAACAATAAGTCAAGCCCGGTACCACTCACTCCAATTAACAAAAAGAAACCAAAGAGAGAAGAACAAGGGGGGCAGAAAAAAAAGAGAAGTGAACTTGGGGCACAAAAGAGTGTGACACCCGAGACAAAAAGATGGGAAACAAAATAATGAGGACAGTGAAAGATGATTCCGAAGACATCTCCTACCTAATCCGGTAATGTAAAAACCATATATCTAATGGGCTCACCGACGTTTCCTTGCTGCACCAGATACGTGAGGGTGGAAGAGAAGTAAAGGATTCTTTTTGTTTTGGGTCTTCGCTGTAAAGATTAACGAAGTCATTTGTCTAAGATCGTCCAGACTCCCCTCAGAAGTGCAATGGAATGAGTCAAGTGCCTCTACAGCACGTACTCTGAATAAAAGTAAGGGCAGGTATGAAAATATGAATGGATTTGATATGCCACTGAATAGGCAGGATGTTGGAACAATATATAGCAAGAAGTACTTCAACTCGGTGAGTTTTGAATGAATCAACATCAAACAAGTACAAGAAATGCAAAATGTGCTGTACTTTCTGAATATTTCTATAGTTTGGATCTTAGAGAGAGAAAAAGGGGTGGGGAGAAATTAAAAATTGAACAAACAGTGGATTTAAAGATTTAATTACTGCTATTATAGAATTGTGCATGTTTTCTTTTAAAATACATATAGTTAATTTTTCGTTGCATATACAACTATTTCTTGAATTTTAAAGTGTAGCAAATAAAATCCCTCTCGTACAAGAGTGATTTATATGAAATATTAGACTATATAAAAGAAAAAAAATTTACACTCTACTTTATTTACGACAATTATATTTCTTGAATCCTTTTCCTTAATTCCGTTGGATCAGTTAGGATAATTACATACATTTCGTATGTCTCCCTTTTTAACCCATTAAGGATTAAGCGATTTTTCCCGTTAAGCCTAACTTCATTTAAAAATCATTAATGTAATAAAATTTTATGAAATTTATATACAGTTTATAATCATTCCAAATCCCACAAGTTCCAAAATTAAGATGACACCGATGTGATCACGGGCCTCAGAACGGGCAAAACGCAATCTCACATACGATACCGTGTTCCCTGAAGTGATCATGTATATATTATCATGGTCCTCAATTGGTTAAACATTTTTTTTTATTTTCTCGGATGTCACAGAAGACACAGACAGACAGTACAAGAAACATTACAAGATTGATTCTTCATACTAATAACAGAAGTACAACTTTGAGCGCCATCTATCCCGTTTTACATTTAATTTACAACAGCGATAAAGATGAGAAGTTTTCACATTTTACATCTGGATGCTAACATCTTTAATAAATACAAAGAATGTTTGTAAATGAGAACGCTAATAAGTTCAGAATAAGCCGATAAATGAACTTTTTACTTGAAAGCAGTCAGGGGTAGTTTCGACATAAATGGAGTAGCTAAACAAAAATTCAAAAGTAACAAAAACACTAAAACAATTTGAAAAGAAAAAAGTCAGACCAATCATAAAAACAAAAATCAGACTTAAACAAGTCTTTCGCATTTAAAAAGTAAACATAGTAATTAAGAATCGCTACAAAACAAAACATATTCAAGTAAATCTGCAACAGTACAATTAGCAGCTCAAATAGCGTCTCATCTTAATAATTCCCGAACTATTCTTTACTTTCTAACTAAACGTAATGGATTAACCAACCGTTTGTGTATAAGACGGTTATTATAAAAGGCAAACGGTAAAAACACAAACACGACATAACATTATCAAAGTTATTTCTTAAGGCTATGCTGAAAAGACAGCAGCGAAGCGCAGAGCTAAAGAGAAAAAATAGAGGCAGCTTGTCTATTTTTTTCTCTTTCTGCTGTTGGGAAACAGGAGATATTAATGAAAGTGGGCCTTTACTTATTAATTCCGATCAAATACCGTTGAAAGGATTTCCCCCCGGACTCTTTGCTCGGCGCTTCCAATTCCCTGGATTGACACTCGCCCACTTCGCCCTTATAACGAGAACACTGGGTATTAAATGCACCCAAGATAAAAAAAACATAACTATCACAACGATTACAGAATTTTTTGTTCAAAGGAGAAATACATTTTAGTCTAATGCAGACAGGTTAAATGACGCGAAGGTTGTTTTAATGTGTTTCCTATTGTTTTTCAGGGAATAACGGAAATTTAACATGATTGAAAATTAACAGCGACTGAAGCAATCATATCGTCCCTCCAAATAGCTCCTTATGAGATTATATTTCTTTTGTTACGCTGCTAGGCTGCAACTCAATTTGTTTATTTATTTAATAAATGAGTCCTAAAAATCATTTACCAATCGATTGCATAAATTGTATTGCAGACTGGTTTTCGAAGCCTAGCTATTTTCTTCCTCAAATCTAGATATTTAAATGCTGTGAATCTCAAAGATCAAACGTTAATGAACGTTTCTTCAGATTTATAAGTTGTTGACTAAAATAACTAAATGGACTTTAAATTTGACAATTTTTAATAAGCGAAACGGATCCCAACCATATGGGATCACTACACTTTTCGAACTGTTTACAAAAAGGTTACAACAGTTGGCTCGGCGCAATCTATACAAAGAATTCTCGCCAACTGGCACCAACATATGTTTTCCTTGTGTAACGGGTCTCTATCCTCGAACCTTCTATTAATCTTCTTGGGATAAAATTATTCTTTTTACTTTTTAACTGTATGTTCTATTGAAAACCTTCCCTCCAAGAAGAAGACTACATTTATTCACAAATGAACTGTTCTATTTAAGCATTGGCATTCAGGTACGCGATGTTAATTGGCGGATAGTCGCTGGATGGTCGATTATTGATAATTGGAGAATAAAAGTGATAAAACTGTGAAGTAGATTTACGACCGGAGGTTGTACAATTAAGAAAGATATTTACAGTGAATTCTAGCGTAGAAGACAAGAGTGCTCCAAGAGTAAGTGGAGTAAATATACTTATAGGTTAGAGTAACCTTAACAAATGCGATTGCCAATTATTTATTAAGTGCATTTCCTACCTTTAGTTCAGGGTTTCCTGATTAAGTAAAGGGATGAATAAATTTCAATTTAAAACATGTTATGGGCTCATCTTTGCTCGAACTCCCAAACAACAACAACAACCTCGAGTAGGTTGTTACACTTAGATTCTTGAAAATGTTGAAAGTATATTTAAATGATTCACTTGTGGATATTTAGACATGCTTATAACTACTTCCAGAAATATTTTATAGCTCTGAAGTGATAAGTAGAAATTCCATAGGACAAACAAACAAAATGACAATAATTTGATTTGATTCTAATTTACGTCGTACCTACTCTGAAGAGACACGAGGTCTACTGGCGATGGTCCTTGTAATTTTGAACCATAAGAAAAGTGACGAGGATGATTAATGAGTTGACACCCCCTCTCCAGTTCCACAGCATTCCAACGAGAGGACTTTGAGCCACGATAGATTTAACATGCATAAATCCCTCTATACGATGGGTTTTCAATGACACTAGGTTTCAAGCCCGCGACTTCACAACTCCGGTTACGAGTTCGTGACTATGACTCCTTGGCTACTACAGCCACAATGATCATAGATAAAGAACCTTAAGAATACAATGTATTCTAGAGCGGGAGCAGAATGCTAAAAATTAGTATTAAAATGAATATGATAGAATTCTCACCACATTTAGTAAATGAGTAAATCATCTTTGGTCTTAAAATGCTTCCAGTTTAAATATTAAAATGTAATATAATTTTTTGTATAAAATTACAGCAGTGATATTGCATTTTGTCAAATTACAGAGACTTAAACGGACTGGTCATCTGGCTAGAATGAAAGAAGATCGTTGCTGCAAGAAAATCTTTCTGGCAAAGCCCATGGGAAATAGACCTTGGGGCAGACCCCCGATAAGATGGATTGACCGCTTTAAAAAGAACTAAAAATTTTAAACGTCAAAAATTGGAAAACAGTTGCCAAAAGTAGGGTTGCCGGGAGAAGATTTCTGGAAAAGGCCAGGGTCCACCCAGGGCTGTCGAGCCATTGAAGAAGATGAAGATATTGTATTTTATACAGGCTAATTGTACAAATAAATGCCACAAAACATTGTCGAGATAAGGGTTAGATCTTCCGCGATGCTATTGGATATTAAACATTACAATTGTTAAGCAGATTACGTTCATTTGGGTTCTTGCAATATACCATTGGCGTAACGGAGAACATTTGGGCCCCCTGCAAAGTCAGGTTTTGGGCCCCACGTTGAATTTTACAAAGGGTAGGCCTTTGCGTCAGTCAGGCTTTGGGCCCCTTAGAAACCTGGGCACCCCGTGATGCGGGGGTGTACGTTACGCCACTGCAATATACATTTATTTAAGATTATAGAATAACAAACTCTAGTACCAGACATATTCCTGACTATTTAATCTTGGAGAATTGATAGGTTATCCTAAAGTTACTAAACGTATGTGGATTAGATTAACGAAATACTTCACAGATCTTATTAAAAGATCGTCCGTCACCATCATAGCAAGAAATACATAACCTAACTTATTCTATTTCGTAAAAAAAGATTTTTCTGATATAACCATATGTATGAATTCATCATTTAAAAGTATACGATAGGATAGAAAAAATGACAACAGCTTGTTGGGAATGGAAGGAAAGAAAAAAATGTATAAAACCAACCAGGAAAGGGACAGAAGATTTTTGCTGTTTGCCGGGAAAAGAAGATTACTGGGCAGTGGGGACGTCCAGAAATTTTTATCCAGTTTATCTTAACCTCAGATTTATTAAGTTAGCTTCATAGATACCTACTTTAAAGCGAATGGAATTGGTTTTCAATCCAGATACTTCCACTGCCACCCCCTCT
This sequence comes from Trichonephila clavipes, assembly GCA_019973935.1. NCBI lineage: Eukaryota > Metazoa > Arthropoda > Arachnida > Araneae > Nephilidae > Trichonephila > Trichonephila clavipes. Next base: position 87,071 of record BMAU01014919.1, read on the forward strand.
TCAGTTTTTCTTTTTCTTCCATCTCGAAATCGAAATTTTGTTTTATTTATTTATTTACTTTTCGTCTCCCCTCTCTTCGACTCTTTCTTTGTATCGGAAGGAGTGGAGTGGAGTTGTGACGGACATTGACAGGAGGGTGACACTTCTCTGAATCCAGCAGAAATGTCGTCTGTCAGGAACGACCGGATTTCTCGGTCCTCCCTCCCCTATACGTCGTTCCCCCAAGAGGTATATTTATACCTGAAGAAAGATTCCTAGGGTGGGAGGTAGGGAGAGATGAAAATGCAATTTAAAACGGGAAGAAATGGAATATACTTTCCTAACGGTATTTTTTGGGGGAGTGTTTTTCTTTTTCATAATGTTCAAAGAAGAGTAAGCGGTTTTTGAGAAACTAATCAAGTGGAACTGACGCTCAACTGGAACGAAGCACGTAGGGTTGGTAAGATATGGTATTTGAGAGTAGGTGCTGAGCTTTTATGCAGTTTTTTTTCTTCTCGTTTCATATCCAATGTTGAGCTTGGTACGCTCTTCTACAATGGCATTGCCTTATACATATATTTATTCACTTTTCTGATAGTAATATATACTGAAAATAGGCGAAACTAGAAGAATAGATTGATAATTATAGGAACATTTTATAAAGAGATCAGTTATATACTCTTGAAAAACAAATTTAAACAGTGAAAACTGGGTATAGAAAAGAGATGGATTAATAGAAGATAAATCTAAGATGTGCTGAATAATCAAATTCAAAGTAACACGGTACATATATGACAGAAATAACAGTTATATATACAATTACATCAACACAAATGACGAAATCCAAGATCATATAAACAGTAAAAACCTTGATTTCTTGAATACAACAAGCTTAATAAGAGACTATCGATGATGTAACATAAATCACAAGTTGTAGCACAAGTAAAAGAGGAGAATGACGCCTAAAAAGTACTTCATTCACTAAATTTCTACATCATGTAGGACTTAAGTTACTTCTAAACTAAACTCTATGCCGCAACAGCCCATGAGGGCGAAGGCCTACTGTGCTCATCTCAGAATACGTGACCACAGGGCACTGAAATACATGAGCAGATGTCCCCCATCAGATGGTCAGTCTGAAGCAAAACCCCTAAGCACGCTTGGTACTTAGCCCGTGGATAGAGAGCCCCGTACTTGTAGTGCGGAAGCGCTAAGTTATTTTTACTTCCATTTATATTTGAAGTCTAATTCGATTTAATTAATAATAACGCAATGATTCACATGACAGCCGTTAATAGATTAACGATTTAAAACTACAACTGCTGGCACCCCCCCCTTTCATAAGAAAGTAAACCATAATATATTTACCTTAGAAACAGATATATAAATCTGGCAGAAACAGATTACATTGATACTGTTTCTTAGTATAACATTTGCAAATAGATAATTAACTGTGAAGAACTACTTTGTTTCTTAGCACATAAAGGTAATGAGGACAACTCTCACTCCTGCATGAATTTAATAGTGGCCTCTGGACTTGAAGCTGAGGTTGAATATAACTAACAAAACTATTTCACTGTCCACTTTTTCATACAATTACAAATTGTCATTTATACTAATAATCTGGAAATCCAACACCTTGTAAAATTATTTAACCCTTTATTTTCAGGAGCAACGAATCGTTACATTACATTACATATCCTATAGCCTATGAGACAATCGTACTTTGGGATTAATTTGAAAACTAAACCAGTAATCCGAGTTCTTAACTAACTCCAGCAAATCTCCTTTTTACTTCGACAATAAAATCCCTCAGAAAATATCAGGTCTATTTGAGGGAACTCCACTATTTTCTCAAGGGAGAAAAAAGGGAGAGAAAAGTCATCCCCGGGAGGGCAAAAAGAAGGAAGGAAGGGCTCTCCTTAACTGTCTTAATTAGGAGGCCACTGGAGGCTCTGAAGGAAGAAGAGAGAAAGGAAGAAAAAAAAGAGAGAATTGGCCAAACATTCTCGGAGAGCTTCAGATGAAGGGTCGGCATTCGAATGAAATGCGACAGAACACTCCCTCCTTGCTCTAAGAATCGTCTTTTTTCGTTCCATTAGAAGTTTCGACGGTCCTTATCTCCCCTAGCATTAAACTTCCGTACAAAAAGACAGTCCTGCTTTTTTAGGAAGTCTGTAAGTATTATCTTCAGTACTGTGTTGGAGTAGACAGATTTTTGTATAATTTAAATTGACTTGGATTTGTTTAATTAAACCACAACCTCAACTGTGCGAAAAGTTAATCGCGATAGCCTTTGTTATTCTATACAGATGGCAAGGACGATGCCGTAGCTGGCGCTCATTTTCCCATCTTCCACACAATGCTCTAGGAAGATATACGACCACAGTTACATTTAATGAGTTTTATTTCAAATTTGCAAAATCTTTTAAGAAGAATCAGGACTTGTAACTACAACCCGCTGACCATGAATATTGAGTTTTTGCTTGTTACAGGTTACTGCAAACTCTTATGGTTCAGTTGTCGTATGTTTTATAATGGGATACACATACGAAAGACGAGTGACAGATGAACGAAAACATACAATACAAACACAGAAGAATATAGACTTTTATTACAAACGATGATCCCAGAATAGAACAAAGGGTGAGCTGTTTTGCATTAGAAACGGGAATCCATTTCAGGCGAAAGTCCGACTTCTTTTCCCGAAGATACATGCATGCCTTATTGGGGATTCGAACCCGAACCCAATCGATTACAAGACATAATAAGTCATAATCACCATACTAGGTGGGACGGGTATAGTTCAGTTAAATCTTTCTATTGGAGTTATCATTTAAACAGTGGTGTACACAATGAAACGGGGTGTCAACCACCAATAGACCAACAAAATTTTTAATTTTCATTGTAAAAATTACACTTTACCACTTTCGCCTAAATATTTTTTTAGAATACAGCGCCCCCCATAAGAGAGGTCTGCGTAAGCCACTGCATTTGAAAATATCAGCACTTTCTGTATTGTTTTGCTTGACATGCGCGTAAGAAGCCTTTCTTTCCGGATAAATTTTTTTTTCCAAATAGCTTATTCTGTTTACATCATTAGGACCTGTCTCTCCGAATTGGTCAACTAAAGTATTATTTCAACTGTCGAAGAAATTCAATTATTTTTCCCATTTTTCATTTTTCCGAAAGAAATCTGAATAGGAATTACAATCCATTTAAGAGGCAAGGGCTTTTGTTTCATTCGTTCACGTCGGAAAGTTTCCTAAATGGATCTGATTACAAGATGGATTGCATATAATGAGAAAATAATGGAAAAAGATAAATCCTTTTAAATAAAACAAACTTTACTGGGATTAACATCGTTTGATAGATAAGTTTAGTTTGGTAAAGTTTTTTATTCATTACTTATCATTGATGATACGTACTGATAAATGTTTGTTTTCATAGCGTAGTCTGTATAAGACTATCTTAATAGATAACTTCATCAATTTTATATAATTTCGAGGACTTTTTTTAGAGCTATTTGAAATCAGAATATGCAAGTGAATAGTAACATATATTTAAAGAAGTATTTAATAACTATTTAAGACAGAGTTTCTCAAACTGTGGAGCGCGATCATATCGAAAAGTCAAAAATAAAAGATTATTTAAAAAAATGATTAATTTACAGAAAGCTAGCAAAACAAAATACATTTCGACATAATAGAAAATAAAATACACATTTACGCTGATGTTGTTGTTCTCGTGTCCATGAATAAATGCAGTAGATATCACTAAATTCCGTCGAAAGTCTTGATCACTGCCTCTGCTATTCTGGGAGCATCAGGACTGTACAGGAGTTCCCGCAAAGAGTCCCTCAGAGGGACCATTCCCCTTTTTAGTAACTGTTGCGACGGTTGGGCATTCCAAGATGTGATTGGGCGTCAGTTGAAGATCTGGGCAGTGTTTGCATTGAACATATGATCTTGTCTTGTCTGGGTGAATCTTCATGCCCTTAAGGTGTTCAGTTCTCAATCTGGCAATTGTGGATGTTATAATTCGGGGACAGTCAAATTCCGTAACTAGGGGTTTTTTAAAAGTGTGATTCATAATTCTATGTTTGGCTATTGCGTTAGCATCATCAAGTGTGATGGTGGTGCCTCTAGCTTCTTTGGCGAGAGGCTATATATATATATATATATATATATATATATATATATATATATATATATATGCATATATATCTGCACATTCATTACCCTCAATGTTGACATGTGCGGGTATCCATTGCAGGATACAGGATTTTCTTTTGCTGTGCAGCTGTTCTAGAAGGGTAATAATATCACAGGAGATGTTAGTCTTTCCGTTTCTTATGGCTTCTATAGCTGATTTAGAATCTGAGAAGATTACTAATCCTTCTGTAGAATTAATAACATGTGGGTCTTGTTGATATAATATAAGGGCCTCTCTAATTGCCACGAGTTCACTTGTGAAGTTTGAGGCGATTATGCCTGTGTTAGTTTTGTGTTTGTAGTTAATACCATCTGGGAGAAGTAAGATGATTCCGGCACCTCCATTGCTGAGGGATCTGTCTGAGGAACCATCGGTGTAGGCGATTGCAAAGTTATCTTGAGAGAGTATTGCTATCGTTTCCAGTCCTTTTTGTCTGAGAGTTACAGGGTCTTCTTTTTTGGAACATGGCTGCAACAATTCCAATTCGAAACAGGTGTTCTTTGGTGGGTTTTTTGGAATGAGGGGCTCCTGAAGGAACTCCAAGGAGGAATGATCCAAATTGAGTTCTTTTCTGATTTCACTATCAAGTTGGAGAGTCCTGATATAATATACTTATACGCTGATAATATACTTTACACTGATATAATATACTTATAAATGTATCAGTACTGCACAATGCATTTGCTAATTAATTTATCAATACTAATTTAAGAACAAGTTCTATAATTACTATTGACTCCCGTGGGCTTATTATATACAAAATTGAATACAAAGCTGTTTTCAAAAAGCTTATCTTGATCATTTGTACTGTTTATAATTAAGGCTTATTGAAGCTTTAGTGTCACAGCACATAATTACTGCATTCAATACATTGCTACTGCATGGGGGGAGGGGGGATGCGATGAAAATTATGAGTAAAAATTGGGTCACAAATATTGAAAGTTTGAGAAGCACAGATGTAAAATATATATTCAGAACTACTTATAGTTCTACTAAAAAGGTTCAAATTTCAAATCACTAACAAGAGGACATAACTTAAATCAATATAATATTTTTAACAAATACAGTGATGTGAAAAATTCTTTGAAAAAAATCAGTTCTGATTAACATTCATAGAAAGAAATCTTAGCATTCCCCCAGTGGCGCACACAAGAATTTTTCGAGGGGAAGAGAGGGGGGGGGGTCTAGGGTCGAAAGTCTACCATTCTCGTATCATGCTCCTATACGCCGCCTAAAATATTCTTTTGATTTTGTCGATTTTCAGGAACAAAGAACAGTAAAAACTTAATTATTGAATAAATAACTAGCATTAATTAATGAAATTAATTATTAATTAAAATTCAAACTCAGTAGCCCAACAGCCCATGAGGCCAAGGGCCTACTGTGCCCATTTCAGTATACGTGACCACTGGGCGTTGAAGTACATGAGCAGATGTCCCGATCAGGTGGTCAGTCCGAAGTGAAATCCCCAGTGTTTTAGTCCCCACGAAAGCTTGGTACTCATTTCATCGACCCACTGAAGCTATGAAAGGCTTAGTCGACATTGCCCAGTCCGAGGATAGAGTCCCGAACCTGTGGTGTGGAAGCGCGATTCGCTACCACTCGGCCTTATTAATAGCAAATACGTAATTAAATTTTACGAACTATATGCATAGGATTATAATTAATCGAAAAGAAATCAAGGGCTGGGTGGGGGCGAACCCGGGGACCCCGTTTGTGTGCGTCACTGATTCCCCCGTTTCCTCTTATAGATAGCACACCTTCCGAATCCACTAAAATCCTTCGCAAAAATGAATTCCACGTTTCCAGACTCACTGGTTGAAGTTCCTGACATTTCCATGGAAAAGTTTGGCTGTCGACTTATTTAATTTCCGTATGCAGGCACGTCCAATCATTGGAGATACTTCTCCGTAAGCCGCTTACCCCCCACGCGCTCAAGAATTAGAGTCGGTTTGAAGGAAGTGGGTCAATAAAACGCACTCCTTATTAACGGGTATTAATCCTTCACGAAGCGATAACGAGTCCTTTTCCCCTGCATAATCCTGTTCGTGTCTGCCAATAAAAACTGTTCTCGCATTTGCCATGAGTGATCGTCTGTCAAGTTCAGGGAAAAGCCAGAGATTGCGTTTTAAATACGATAAACGCCGAGTCCAAGTATCCTTCGGGAAGAGCGGATCGATCGGGGTTCCGCGATTTGTGTTTCTGGATGTCGTACGAGGGTTATGGGATTTTAAATGCCGAGCGCTGAAAGAAAGATAGTGATTTATTTTGCTGTTAAAAACCTTTCGGGTATAAAATTTCCATCAGTTTACTAAGAGAGCGTTGGTTATTTTTGTGTAACTTTAGTTTTAAATTGAAGTTCCCAAATAATTAATCTAGTGAGAGACTTTTAGCCAGAAAAATATTAGTTTGTGTCTTGATTTTCTCATCGACTACCAAATGGATAACGAGGGCTTTCTGTAATACGTTTAACTTAAAAGTGTAAATTACAGTGTCTCAACCTCAACATTTAAAAGAATAATGCGGAATGAGGTAATAGCTGTAGTAACATACTCATCCGAATTCAGATCATTCTAACAACTCATAGTAGAGCAAAGTTCTTCAAAAAAACTCAATTGAAAAGGTACAATATGACGAAGATGACAATTAACCACACACATACAACTACCTCTGACTTGAAGTTTCCATAGAATATCAAATAAAAAATCCAATTTCATTAATATGTAAGTGGAATAAGAATAATAGTGATTCATTGGCGATATATAACCGTTTAAGCCAAGGCAGAGGATAAAGGTAAGGTGCCTTTATCCTCTGTCTTGCCGCAAATTTCGCCAAATGGGTTTTTTTTTGCATGAATTTAGCAGTGATGTTTGGATTTCCACTCAATATTATGAATTAATGTAATTTCATAAATATTCCTTCCTTCCTCAGTGGCTCAACAGCTCAGGGTGGGGCCTTGGCCTTCTCAAGAAGCCTTTTCCAGGCCAGCCTTCTTTCTGCTAGTGTTCTCCAATTCTTAGTTCAATTTCATAAATATTAAAAGCTATTAATTCAAAGTTCCTATTTGAAGTTATCGACATTAAGATCTGTTTAAAACCCCATCCAGATAATTATATCATAATTCACGGATATATTCATTAATTTTTCGATTCTTCATCTAAAACTTTGAAATTAGTTTGCATAATGATGCATTAAGAAATAAGGTATATTTCTAAATATATATGAATGAAATTTTCTGAATGTGGCCTTATTGCACTAAATATAAACTGGGGCGATTTCTTGAGATTTTAAATAACATTTCAAGTCTTTCAGATATACGCTTAGCAATAAAAATTTTATGGAAAAAAATAGCATTTTTAAATATAACCTGTGTGTGTGATTAAAATTTCATGAATGTGACCTTTAAAATTAAAAAAAAATTATGTTTTCTAATAGAATATCTTAGTCACGAATAACATCTTTTCAATTCAATGGCGCAGGGAAAATTTTTTTCCCCGCATATTTTATCAACTATAGTAACCACTATTTTCCCATACAAGGAGTATCTTGAAACGAATCTTGAAATAACTTCTGAGCAGCTAAGCAGTAATTCAAATTCTCACCCTATAGTATAATGTAAGACGGTTCTCTGCACCGTAACACATTGTTTTACGTTTTCAATGAAACGTCATTTCTCTCAAGTAGTCGCGCCGAAATTGCTTTTTACGGTCATTGAAAAGGAATTGCCATTAGAATAAATTAGTGGAAAAGGAATATACACTAAATTAAAAGGCTTTAGAAGAGATTCTTCCCTTTGTCAAAGAGGAATTAGGATATAAAGAATTCCTTTTCAGATGAATTCGAAAGTTTGAATAGGAAGATGAAAGTGTTCTGTTTCAAATCACCTTTGTTCAAGAAATGCACAAAGATAGGAAAGTGGAAAGGATATTGGAGTTGTCAAAGATGTTGGAATTTCTGTTTACGAAAACAAGGTTTTGTGTATGCTGATGAAAGTTGTTTGTTAGTAAAGAAAAAAAATTGTTATCCCCCATTAACATTAGGATTAATCATTGAAAGAGTTTAATCACATTTTATTAATCTTACCTTAAATGTTATTGCAGAATATAGATTTGCCACCTATGAATAACCATAGCTGAAAAAATTTCACGTAAAAATGCCTGTCCAGAATGTAAGAAAGCAAGGCGCGCGATAACAAGTTAATTTCTCTCTCTCTCTCTCTCTAAATATATATTCTCTTCCGTATCTTCTTCACAGTATTACAAAAAAAATGAAGTAAGCAGGTGAGCAAGACACAAATAAATAACACAAACGATATAATTAAATATATATAATGGAACATTTTGCTGAGCATTGTAGGTACCAAAGGATTAAATAAATCTTTTTTAAAGAATTAAAATTTATATGCTATGAGCTAATATTTTAAAACAGAACAACAGACATAATTCTAAGAAAAAGGAAACTCTTAAGTAATCACTACCTACAGAAAACGAAATGTAGACACAATATAACAAAACAAATTTACTTTCTTGCACATAAAAAACTCAGTGTTCTTTCGCAGAAACGACACACATGGGAAATAAGTGTATGTTTTTCTTTAAATTTCGTGATATATGTCTATGTTATTGTTGTTACACGTAACTATTATCACTTGCTCAATATAGAAGACAATGGGTAACGAAATTTTTTAGCATGTTCCATGTTTGAAATATAAAAAAAATCATATTTGACGATATGAAAATTCATATTTCACGATATGATATTTCATATTTTAATTTCCTGTGCACAAAATTTTTGTTTTTTTATTTCTAAGAAGTTGGATTTAATACTTTTAAGTTGAAGTGAAAATTTTCTGCAATTTTTTAAAACCTGTAAATAAAAGAGAGGCGGGGGAATCAAATATGTAATAACTCTTAAGGATCCTTGTTAAAAGCACACGTGTAGCTTCAGAATGCGACGTAAATTAAAAAATCGAATCAAACCGCGGAATCCTTGGAACGAACTATATAACTTTTATAGGGGGTAGGAGAATTTAATTTCTAATTTTTATTTTCAAAGATAAATAATTAGATAAGCAATTTTAAAATTACAAATGTATGCAACAAGTTACACTAATATTACAATATTATGTGTAAAAGTGACAATCTTTACCGTGGAATGTTTTTTATTTGGAATGCCTTATATATAAGTAAATGTATTAACGTGTTGCTTAATTCTTTTTTTAATATGTTGTTATTCAATATATCATGCTATTCTTCAGTGGCGCACACAAGAGGTGGCGGAGTCTTCGGGTCCCGACCCCCCATAACCCTTGATTTTTTTTCGATTGATTATAATACCTTGTATTTAGTACGTAAAAGTTAATTAAGTATTCTTTATTAATAATTAACTTTATTAATCAATGCTAATTAGTTATCCAATAATTAATTTTTACTGTTTTTTGTTCCCGAAAATCGACAAAATCAAAAGAATATGTTGAGCGGAGTATTGGAGCATGATGCAAAAATAGTGGACTTTCGACCCTGCCCCACCCCTTGAATAATTCCTGTGTATGCCGCTACTATATTTATATATGCCGATAATGAAGAACATGGATCACCATTTTATTTATTTATAAATTAAATGATTTTTCTTAAAACATACGGTATTTATAATTGTAATTATATTTCATGTCTTTAAAAATATTACTTCAAGATAGGGTACTGGTTAGCAATCTATATACAATAATAAAATACCAAGTGAAAAAGTTGTAAAACCTACAAAGCCAAAGAAGAAAGAAATTGGAGCTCAAGAGACACAACGAATGAAGATACAAAAAGAATCTTTGGACTAAAATTGAGACCTATTATGATTTCTAGAGCTGTCGCTGAATTAGGCCAGCGATTTAGGTTAAGCAATGTTTTATGGATCCACCTTCCTCGTACAGCAGAAATTTTCGACATAATAGAAAAAACAGAGCCATGTTGAAAAGTTAAGCCTATTCCTAATATATATATATATATATATATATATATATATATATATATATATATATATATATATATACAGAAGGAAAATAAATAAATAATCTCCATCAAAGTAAAATAAAATAAACCTTTAATTTCTTTAGAAAGAAGTCGTCTATAATAATAGTTTTTGCACATAAGCAAATATCTTTAACATATAAGCTTATTCTAATATTTCTTGCTTTATCCCGATGCGCGCATTGTCTTTGTTTTACACCAATGAAAGAGATTTTTTTCTTTACACAGATGTCTGTTTCTGTGAAATATCAGATTCCAAAAACCAGACACACAAATGAGCATAATCCTTTCAGAAAAGAAGAAGTTTTTAATGATTCTCTGGCGGGGATTAAAGTTCGTGAAAACTAATCGGAGGCTTATTCTTTCATAATCAGAGCGGACTAAAAACGAACCCTATCTGCTAATCCGATCAGGGAGAGGAAAGAGGATCGATAGGGATTTGTATTAAAACAGAAAGTGAATTTGATGCTGATAAAATGGATGAATTTTTGCGACAGAGCATATAATCTACTAGAACCTCTAATCCGCCATTTCGAGAGAGAAATTTTCTTTTCTCTCTTTTGATACGAAAATACTCAAAAATTCCAAAATTTTAATTATATATGCATCATCACACACACACACAAAATTATCTGTGAACTTTTAATATTATTTATTTAAAATTAGCTTTTTGGATATTTTTAAGAATTCGTCTTTCGAAATACATGCTGGAAACTGACCTGGGTACTTTTTGGGAAATATTAATTTAATGAAGAATATTTTTAAGAATAGTTTAAATCCGTACAATTAAAAAAATAAACTTTTAAATTATGTGTAATGTATGGACGAATAAACTGAATAGTTATTAACATCACACTTTGAAACAAAATGAGGGCAATTGGTGACGGACCTCATAATTTAAAATAAGAGGACAATTGTTCCTTCATTCCCAAAATTCTCACATCATCCCCCCAACGTAAAGACTTTATTTCCCATCAGAATTTACGTGCTTCAGCTCTTTTACACGACAGGTCTTTAGTAATTTCAAAACTTGAACCCACGGTTCAATAACACCAGCTACGAGCTTACAACCAGGACCATTCGGCAAACACGACTGAGACTGGGTGAAAATATACCTACAAATAAAATTTCATGTTTGGACAGATACTTCGCCATGTTCACAAGATGTTACTAAATCAGTAATCATGAGAAGTTCCTAATTCTAATTAAATTCAGTACAAATTTTAATGCTTAAACTTTGTCAAAGCATTTTGTACTATTCAACCTAAATATTTAATTAAAGTAAAAATCTGAGTTCTTCATGTTGCTGCCAAAACTGTTAGTGTATTTTATCGTCAATATTCATAAGAAGTAGGGCTCTTCAACCCGTGGGCCGCTGACCACGCTGAAGGCAATTTAGTGATACCACATTTGAATTCGAGGCAATTTCCAAAAAATTGCCTAGTCAGCTTTTTGTTGTAAAAACACTTTTTCTCTCATTTTTGATATTTAAAACAACCCATTTATATGTTTGATATCCATTTGAAAAAATATTCTGAAAATAATGAATGTTTCAAAAATTTCACTGTATAAGTATTTTTAAAAACTTCAATTTAGCTTTTTTGAAACCAATATATATATATATATATATATATATATATATATATATATATACATACAAATCTGTAACAAAGTATCTTCATATAGAATCAATGATAGTCTTATAAAAAACGAACCTCCTTTTTTATATAAATTTTCTGATTACTCTATTATTTTTTGACAGACGAGTGACCCGTGGATCTTTGTGAAAATTTGATGTAGCCTTTGGGAGCAGAAGGGTGAAAACCTCTAATATAAAGCCTACCTGAAATATTTGTTACTGCATGCATGCATGAAGATGATTATTAAAACGTGAGAATAAAATAATTAGAGATTTATTTCTTTTAGACTTAATAGTCTCATTAGTATTCTAATAGAGCAGACATATGTTTCATTTTCTTTACTTTGTTTAGATTCATGTAGTGAATACGAATTCTGATTTTCGTAATTTAGTTTAAAAGATCGAATGTAAGAGAGAGCAACCTCAGCTGAATCAGTCGGGAGAGTTGTTATTCTTCGTCCCCCCCTTGTTGGCCAATCACTTGACGGCGAAGCTTGCCCAGATGGGTATCGCCCATGAGAATGGAAAGACTGAACTTTAATCAATGAGCGAGGAGTTTCCCCCAATACGAATCAAATAAACCTAAAGCATCTATGAGGGGAGAGAGGGTAATCCAATGGAAACGCAACGGTTGTCTGAGGGAGTCGCAGCTTGGGGGGGGGGTGATAAAAATATTCGAGTACCCAGGACACGTGACAGGAATGTGTCCAACAAGAAGTGGTCACATCGAAAACGCTTATGAATCCTAATAGGATTGTTCAGGCAGTTTATATAGAATAAATGGGCATTCAAATACACACGTGCGGTAGTTTGAAATGAGGAAGCCCATGAGTTATCTCAAATGAGTAAAAAATTAATTTATTCAATTGCAGGTATGAACTATGGTACTGTATTATTCTTCCAGTTATTTCTGGGTATTAATAAGGCGTTCTCATATACAATGCTTCAAAAGGCTGAGATTGAGATAAATGTAAGTTCAGAAATTATGTGAATAAGATAAGTGAAAACTGAGCAATGTGTGGACATAAAAAACATAGTTTTTTACTAGACCTATAACTAAATTTCTATTTTAAGTATTTCAGATTACAACTATATTATTAGTTAAATAAAGCATAAGTATTAATCATTTGAAAAAAAAATCTTTTAAATCAAGGGTTCCCAAAGTGGTCCTTATGGACCCACAGGGGTTCCCGAAATAATTCAAGGAGTCCGTGGAAAATTACAATGGATTTGGGGGTCCCTGAACAACATCAAAGGGTCCGTGGTGCAAGGTTTAATAAAAATAAAAAAATTTTGATCCATTTTTATTTTTATGGGAATTTAAATAGATAACAATAATTTACCTGGTTATTCCCGATTGGGTGTTGAACCCTTTTGCACGTGGAGTGGTTTAGATCCCAAACACAGATGAATCCATACTAATACAGGAACATCTTATTGAAATATCCCCACAAATGAGGAACATAAACCAATATTTAAATAAGGATACAACTAATTCTGGTTACAAAAATAGATACCAATTTTATACACTGCATTAGAGATTATTGTTCATAAGTTGGGAAAGTTGTCACGTCTTCCAGTTTGGTAGAACGTGGATTCAGAGCTGTTGTAAACCTCATCCCACTAAAAAAAAACCCGACTAGAAATTAGTGTAATTGGGGATTTACGGTTGATACTCACAAACATTGAACGGGACATAAACTTAATTATAGCATCTCATCAAGTTCATTTAAAAGTCATTAATTTTATTTTAAACAACAGTTTTAATTTCAAAAAATAATTCTTCAACAAAATGTTTTTTTTTAAAAAAAAAAAAAAATTGTAGTTTTTATTCTATGCATTTATGTAGCTTTTTCACTTGGGGTGGGGGCAAGTTTTGAATATAAAAAGGGGTCCATGGGTTAAAAAGTTTGGGAACCACTGTTTTAAATGAAGTCGGTATATATTTTTATAGAACATAAGTGAAAAGGCTTTGCAGCATTAATTTACAACTGGATTATATTAATAGAAAATGAAATTGCATCAGATCTGAAAGTAAAATAAAAAAGTATTACTAACACATTAAACGCGTTTCTCTTTATCGATGCTATTTAGATTAAATGGGGGAAGGGGGATTAAAAAAATTAATTTATCCATGATTATTCGAACGGGTTTTATGACACGTATTTACTACTATTCGCTTACACCATCGATTTCCTTTTCGCAGGTACTTTTATCAACAGAGCAATTTTTTTTTGTTTACAATCTCGCACCGGAAGAAATATAAATACAACAGAGAAAAAAAAGGTAAATAAAAAAAGTGAAGCCAAATAAATACAGAAATCGATTAGGTACCAGATTTGTGCCCAAATTTTCCCCATCGGAAACTTTTACGACCCTCTTTCCTAGCGACACCCAGAGACTCGTTTATGGGGGTCAAAGTGTCAACCCAGCAGCTTCAGCCCCTTTTTAATTTTTTTTTCCTTCAGATTTCGGCACCTCTACAAGAAACGCTGTTCGATAAGCGCCCCCACCCCCGTCCTGACGACGAAAGGTGTTCTCTTTTACGCCTCCTCCCCTCCCTTTGGCACATAAATATCGCTTGCGATCGTAAAATATACTGCTCACTCAGTTTTGGCAGCACTCGCTTGTTTTATGACCCCGGACAGTAAAATGTAAAGTGTCGCCGACTTTATTGGTACAAATTGCCCGATAAATTTACACTTTATACGTCACGTTCCCCCTCGTTAAAAGTGACGACCCGCCTTTAATTCGGCGTCTGCCTTTTTAAATGAGGAAAGCGCGATGCGATATTAATCCGAATCTTTCATAAAAAGGGACACGTTTTGAATTTCATGATCATCAAGAGGTGATGAGCCTTTTACAGCTCTCCTATTGTCTCCAACGGGGCTTTTAAATCGCGCTTTGTTTACAGCCAGAAGAATCCCAGCCAGATTTAGATTACTTGGCTTGGAAAACGAAAGAAGTGTCTTGGGAAACGTGAAAGTATGTTACGATGATGCAGTTAAGGGGATTTTATTTCACCTCTTCGTAAATGTTTGTTAAGGTTCATCAAATACTCGAATATCTTAAGCACGTCGAAGTGTACTAATCTATTAGTTATCATACCTTTGGGATCTTTTAGTTTTTATAGAAGTCATAACTATATGTAGACCACACAATAACATGATCAAAGTATACAAGGTTATTCATAATTCCCTCCAAGGTTTCAAAGCACTAAAGTAAAAAAAAAAACCCACCAATGACGAATACAGCAAAAAGGAACATTTGAAAGAATTATTCGAATTATTACACTATTCAAATTTTATCTACATACCTTTGTGAAGGTCTCCTAGGACCTCACTTTGAGAACGAGAATAAATAGGAGTCATGTAAGAACCAGTAGCCATTTTTATAAACAACTTTCTTTATTTGGTTATCTTATCCAAATAGAATCAAAGACTTATTAACAAAATTTAAATAGTCTTATGAGGTTTTAAAGATAATATCCTTTAAATTAACTTAATTAATGATCTCATTAATTAAACATTAAATAACGATCACGCAGAGATTACCACGATAAGAGATCCCAGAATTATATTTAATAATGTTCTTATTGAACATTTAACTTTAATCTCACTCCTAAAACTTTAATGAGACTTTAAACACAAATCAATAGTTACCACTCGGAATCTCAATTCTTCACAGCTTAAATATCTCTAACAAGAAATCTTCAATTTAAATCCACGATAACTTTCTGCTTCAATCTCTATCTCCTACTGCTCTAACTTTACTATTTCGTTTGACTTAAATACTTAATCTAATCTGCATAACAAGGAATCCTGTCCGCTTTTTGGAGTTGATTGGAAATAGGTAGGGAATTAAATTTCCCTAAAAAGGTCGACTCAGAAGGTTAGTGATAAAGTTCCGTATAGATTCGTCACACCTTATGTGTGTTTTATACGTGTAACGTTGGTTACACGGCTTACATCAATGTGATAGTCCAGATCTTGCTCCACTCTACTCAACATGATACTATCAGCGTTATAGACAGCCAGGGACATCTAAAGGCATGGGTGCAGGCCTCGCCCTCAGTGGGGTCTCGTTTCGCTCTCGACCTTGTTTTGATAAGATCATGATCCGGATAATTTTAATGGTCAAATATTATTCCCGTACATAATTTTCGAGGAACAGGGGATTTCAAGCTGCATGTCAATTGGCCAAAGTGGTAAGGTTGCATTATTACGATGACCGTTGTCCGTCTACGCCTAGGTCTAATACCATAAACAATCATTCAACTCATTTAGTCGAAATGCGGCCCTCGGTCGAACCGGTTTTTGCCTAGGTTTCTGAGATTGTGAGTCACGCATATTTGTTTGTATAAAATTACCATTTGAACGAGTATCAGGGGTGGCGAACATTTATGGATCAAAATGCCATTATTTCTGAAGAAATGTCAGGAGTCTCAGGGGTGTTAAATTTCTCTAGAGGTCTGAAAATATAAACAATTTTCAAACAGGTGTAATTTCTTTAAATTTAAATTAAATAATTCGAATCTTTTACACATTACTTATAAAGGAATGGGGCTTCAGAAAAGTATAAAATGTTTAAAATATACTCATAATTTTAAAAATTATAAGCATATGAAAATAAGAAACTTTTCTATAAGAAATATTTATTAAGTTTTACGCCGTGCATGCTATTTTCTAAAAGAGTAGGTTTAATTACTAGCTATATAAGTTGATTTATAAAGACGAATGTATTCTTAATACTTTGTAGCTACTTTTATATAAATAGAATAATAACTTATATATTTTAATAAATAAAAAAAATACATTTTTAAAAAATATTTAAAAAATTGCAATATTTTACAAATATTTTGAAATACAAAAGATATATAATACTAAAATTAGGTAGGGTTTAAAGAGTATGATGCATTGTATAATTCTATAAAGTTTTAAACATCAGAGGCTAATATTTTAGAAAATAGCGTGCGCAAAGCAAAAAATACTTAATATTTATTATATAATTTTCATATGCATATGACTTTTAAAATTATTATTATATTTTAAACATTTTATACTTTTCTGAAGCCCCGTTCAGTTATAAATAATGTGTAAAAGATTCGAATCATTTAATTTAAATTTAAAAGAATTATACCCGTTTGAAAATCGTTTATATTTTCAGACCTCTAGAAAAATTTAACACCCCTGAGACCCCTTTTAATGAGGTATAGGCGTGTCTTCAAATAGTTTTGACTTGTAAGTATTGGGAAAATAATGAAACTAAATACTAACAACTCAAAACTCTGTATTTACTACGAAAGAATACATGTTGCCCTGTGTGTTTTGTTGTAAATGTTTTAGCTATACGTGTCATTCAAATTAAAGTAATATTGGTGTGACTTCTGTAGTTGGAGACTAGATGACAAATAACTTATGTTAAGATTGTAAGACAAAAACGAGTATGCTCCCCGCCATCTCGCGTACCACGACCGATCACTAGCGATTGTTCGAAATGCTTCATAAAAAACTTTGTTATTTTGAGTTAAAATGCAGATCGTTTTGATTTCCCACTAGTTTTTCATCCCAGCTATATACTGTATACTTTTAAAGATCGCAAGTACGGCCGGGCTTACTTTTGCTTAAGGGCAAAAGCTAAAAAAATTTTGATTTCTCTCGGCCCAGAGCCTCAAAAAATCTTAAGACGTCTCTGTAGGCAGCCCGTGTTATCCTGTCCGTCTTATCCGAAAACCTGGTCTTTTACATAAGACCAAGTTTTCGTATCCTCTTTGCGACGTGATGCAGCAGTACTGCATGAAAAGATACGTGTTGTCAATACCGTTGATATTACCATGTGTGGCAGGTACTGGACTATTGCACTGACGTAACCCGTGTAACCAAGGTTACATAGATAGAACACCTGTTAAATATGTAAATAAAACCTGAATCACTTCTTTGCTCTTTCACAAATGTTTTATCATTTCCTACTATTAGTTCACACTCTCCCTATATCTTGTTCAAATTTTCGAACGTTAATAAAATACTTTTTATTCATCCACTCTACTTCAAATACATTTTTTAAACTTGTAGTAGATTGCACTTGATGTTAATACAGTTTTTCAAATATTATTTCATTAATTAAATTAAATTAATTAATTGATTAATTAGTTGATTTTATCCCTCTAGATGGCAGCATCATTGGATAAAACAGCTTTTGTTAAATTTGTGATGAAGGTTTAACTTAACCTAAATAATCATATGCTAATTAGACGTCAGCATTCCTTTTACACTGGTTTTAAGATAAAATCTTACCTAGTAAATTCAAGAAGAAAAAAAATTTAATTACGAATTTAATGCGGTTAAAAAGTTGTTAATGTTACTTTAAAAGATGTTTTGCCACTTTATACTGTGATTCTGTCATATGAACACATATTTATATTAATTGTAATTATTTAATAAAAAGTAACTAAAATAAAAATTTTCTTTGTTTTGACCTAAGTAGGAATTGGCTAAATTCTTTTTTTATATATATTACTTGTCACTTCTATATTTGTCTTAGTTCTTTTACAACAGCACTTTGAAATTTGAGGGAATTATTAATAACTCCGAACAATTAACGTTTAATGTCTAATATGAACTTCAGACATTAAAAACCAAACATTCTATGACATGTACAACGTTAAAAAATCACAATGCTGCTTCCGCGCAAATCATGTTCAAAATAAAAAGAACTTTTTCCACAGGTTGAAACGTTTATTAAATGACAACTGCTGTCAACAGCTAAAGTCTTGTCAACTATTCCTACATATTTAAATTTAGAAACAAAAATTAGAGTCAAAAATTTATTCAGATAACCGGGCTTTTACTGCCAATAAAGGTAGAGATGCACAAATACAGACTGCATGTTTTTATTAAATTTTTAAAAAATATTTCTTCTTGTTGTACGTAACTATATATATATATATATATATATATATATACGTCATGAAGGAAACGTTTCAGAGAACATTTACTCAGTCAGCAGAAATCTACAGTTGGAAGACCGGGACTATAGTTAGCTTTGAGAAATAGTACTTGGAGAGAGACAGAGCTAAGCGTTTTTACAAAATTTAAAGCACAATTTATTTGTTTGTCTAGTGTTTATCATAACATTCCTGTATGTCAGTGTTTCTCAAACTGTGGGGCGCGCCCCCCTGGGGGGGCGCGAGCATATCGAAAATAAAAGATTAAAAAAAATTTATTTACTGGAATGAAGTAAAACAAAATATTTTCTGACATAATAAAAAAATACACATTTACACTGATATAATTTATATATCTGCGATATTACGTCATAAAAAATTAAAGCTTCTACTTTTATTACGGTTTCTTTTCAAACCAAAATGAGAAAAAACAAAACCCAGACCTATAATCGAAAAAAAAATTTAGGAAGATGAAATATTCATCACTGTTATATTATTGTCATCAGCTGTAGGCTGCAGAATGTAGTTGCTGCGGTTTGACCTTCGAACTTACTTGTACGGTTAGTTACGTCCCTGCTCTTATGTGTGTGTGTATTTGTTTTTTCATTTAGGGAAGTTGCAAATAAACTATTTCTGCTGCGATTTTTTCCTTGTAAAATATTTTAATGATTTTGGGAAAAGCACAGAGAGCTAGCTCTTTGAAGGATTACTTGGCCAAGATTTATTTCTATGAGTTATTCCCAAACATATAAAAAAGCATAGTGAAAAACGTTTTACATAATTTTTTTGAACATCCATATTGTAATGAATACCCTTTTATTCCGCAGCTGTCATGCCGAGCACAGAGTGCATGAAATCGGTAATTCTGGCAAAACTGTTTAATTGTTACCAATGGCTCTGACACTATCCTCCTGTTTGACAGTCTTAACGTGTGAACTAAAATATATTTGTCACATATCTCCCTCTTTTATGGGAGTGACAAACTTTTTTACAATCTTAAGGTACTTGTTTTGACTGAGTTCCCGGTGTGATAACTTTTTTTTCCGAAATATTTTCTGTGTTCTTGAAAGTAGGTGAGTATATTTTCTCTTAATTAAATTATTCACTGGAATTACGATTCTTATTGTGTACTATAAAAATAATTATAAAAAAAAAGATTGGGGTGGCTCAATAACCCCACTCGACCATTAGTATCGAGTGCGTGCCTGCTCCAGGTTTAAAACATGTTGAAGTCTTTTCACTTTAAATATTAAAAATAATACAATTATTTTTCATCGGAATTTTATATTATTTTGTTCATTATTCAACATCAATTCTAAATGCTAATTCTGTGAGGCTTAAAATTACAGTTCACTTAAAACTAATTATAATTTGAGCAACGATTTAAAAAAATCATTTTACATTTTTGTAAACATTGTTGCGCATTTGGCTTTACACTCTCCTTAAAATTCAGCGATTATATCAATAATGTTTTATTTTCTTATAAATGAACTCGTGCAAAGAGCGGGTACTTCAGCCGGTATACTTTTAATGTATCAGTGCTGCACAGAGTATTTTATAACTAATTAATTAATGCTAAATTAAGAACAAGTTTAATAAGTATTAGCGACTTCCATGGGCTTGTCTTACACAGCAAATTTTTCAAAGGAATGCTTATGATTAGAAATTGACCCACTGAGTTCTTCCTAAAAAAAGCTGATATCTATATTTTGTCTTCTAAGCAGCCACCGCATTTTGAAATATGTTCCAATTTAAAAATTAGAGAAAGGAAAAATAACATAATAATTATCCTATTACTTAATATTTTTTTTGCTTAAAAGCAACATATACAAAATTTAATACTTATGTCATGAATTTGTACGGTATATAATTAAGATTATTGCTTTAGCGTAAAAAAAAGTGCATTATTATTGCATTCAGTACATTATTAATGTATAAGGGGGACGCCAGTATTGAAAGTTTGAGAAGCACTGCTGTATGTGTTGTTCGACGTATCGTCATCTAGAGAGACATCTTTTATTTATCTACCGGTGCAGATACTTGGACTAGTTAAGCAAATTGTTATTTTTACGAAATATGTTAGCTTACAATAATATAAAGCAATTATATCAGAGCTATTAAAATCAATATTATTACAAGGAATTAGATTCCAGGGAGTTAGACACCTAAAGAAACAAATTTCATACTTATTTTTTGGTTATGTAAACTTCTAAAAAAGTGTTATTGCGAATAGATAAAAAAAAAGAAAGGGGGGGAATGCTCGGATTTTTTGTTTGTGTAGTAATTCGTATGTATCTATATAGAAGTAAGACGATTCATTCACTCATCATGGGATCACCGGAACTATCAGACCAGTCAACAGACTTGAAAATTGGTATGTATGTTTCTGTTGTTGAGTAGATATTCACGAAGAATGGGTTTTACGAAATAGACTCGGGGGGTTGAGTAAAAAATTTCCGTTTTTGGACTATTAAATTTACAATCTTAAAATTCGGTAAGCATGCTTCTTTTGCTAAACGTGTTTTGAGGAAATCGTTGCCCAAGGGATGTTGTGGAAGCGTTGTAAATATAAAAGTACCCGTTTTTGATTTATTGCACCTACAGACTCTAAATTTGGTAAACACGATATTTTGTTGAGTAAATGGGTTTTGCGGAAATCACCGCGGAGGTGGAGAGTAAAAGATAATTATATACTTCCCTGTTAGAAACTCAAGCTTTTTTAAATCAAGAAGCAAGCACTCCAAGAATGTTTTTCAATAAAACTGAAAACTTAAAGGTAAGTCTTATAAATAAATAACTTATAAATATATAGTAAAACAACAAAATGAAATACCAAACCAGGTGGGCGGGTAATGGGTAGTGTGTGTGTTTCATGAAATTTATATTCTTAAAACAATAAAATGACGGAGAATCTTTCAACACTTTGCGTTCTTAAATAATCAAATTATTATCACGAAAAAAAAATCGTAAATATTCTTCTGATTTAATAAAATCTCTTTTAAGATTATAATAAATAGATCTTTTTCGAGAAACAGCTTTAGTTTGACGAATAAATAATCTTTATTTCGAAAGAAGCACAAATCATTATTTTATCGGAAAATCTCAGAAAATTTTCTTTTTCTCCTTTTAAACCAACGAGGATCAAAAACACATTTTAATATTTCTTCTCCCTTGAGCTTACTGCGAAGGTGAAACCATTTTTCTCACATCTAATTTTACTCGCAAAGAGAGCTAAAACCAGATTTGAATTCATATTGCATGTTTTATTCATATTTTTACTCTCGAATACTCAACTCCGCGAAAAGAACTGTTCAACTTGATCCAAACATTTTCGCAGCGTCACATTGCGGATTAACTAATTATTGTGATTCGTTACCTCACTCCCCTCACGAATAAATAAATGAGATGCTATCTTTCTTTAAAAAAAAAGGGATCTATTCATTCTTTATACGGCGACGGAGAATGAATCAAAATTTAATTTATTCCAATATCTTTTGTCAACATTTAAAGAAATAAAAAAGAAAATGAAAAGAAGAATATTGTTTACTCGAGATTGCTGGGTAGTGTTTTCTGGTCCCAACAGGCGGAACAAAAGAAAAAAAAAAGAAGAAATAAAGAAATGGAGGTGCTTTTTGTTGTGTTGTTCATCTTCTTCGGGTTTCGAGTGTTTGTCGAAGGATGGGGGGCTATTGGAGCAACACGCGCAGAGTGATTCTAAGACATTAGAATAAATTCCTTTATTGGATTTTAGGAGAGATCGATTCAAGGAAAGAAGAAATGAAGAAGGTCCGAGAGAGACAAAAAAAAAAAAAAGCGCGAAAGAGGGTTGTGGGGGTGCAATTACGATGCGGTACACGTCCCGAGGAGACATGTTTTCACAGAAGTCTGGACCGAGGAAAAACAAAACTAATAAACGGAAAAGGGCTTTGGGTGTGGTTACGATAGAAGTGAAAATGATCTGGCAACGCCAAGAATATTAGACTCCAACTAGCGAATCTAAAATGTGTTTAAGTGTACGTTTATAACGAAATACAAGCATTTTTATACGGTAAGAAACTGAAATTTCCTTTCGAAAATTTGATGACGAAAACTACCGTACTCGAAATTTACGGATACGCGTTATACGCCGGGTATAAAAAGGAGAACTTTAATAGAAAAAAAAAATCCGACCTCTACATATATCTATAAATACTGTTTATTTAAAAGAAATAACATTCCTTATGAACTTAAAGGGTTTTAGTTCTAGAATTATACTATTTTTTTTCAAAGGCTTGGAATAATACTTCGAATAAATGACTACAAAACACAGGAGCATTGCGCACGTACAGTTTAGGTTTTTTCGCAAAAAAGTAGGTGCGCGTATACGGCGAATATACCTAAAAATTAAAAATGGCAGCTTGAAAGTATAGGTGCGTCGGTAATTACCCAGCTCCATTACACATGATTCTTAGGTACCGTGAGATCCGGCGTATAACGCCTCCTTTTAAGCCCAAAAAATAAGATCGAAATTTACGGGCGCGCGTTATACGGCGGGTATAAAAATGAGAGCTTTAAAATAAAATAAAGAAAGAAATATAATTTTACATAAATCGAAATACCGTTTATTTAAAGGATATGACATTCCTTATGAACTCAAAGAGTCGTAGTTCAAGAAATAAGTCTTTTTTTTTCAAAAGCTTGGGATAATACCTCGAATAAATGACTTCAAAACATAAAGTATTGCACAAATAGGTTCATTGAACATTTCAGGTTTCTTCGTAAAAAAGCGGATGCGCGTAAAACGGCAAATATACCTAAAAATTAAAAAATGCAGCTTGAAAGTATAGGTTTGCATTTTACGTCAGACCTTTTATTTTAAAAATTTAGTTATAACCCCTAAACTGCGGATACAAAGTAACGTGATTACTACCACAGTGCCACAATTTTTCTCACAGAAGAACAGGCATAAATAAGCAAATTTTTCTTAAATTTTTTTGCAAACGCTGTCAAGGTCAATTTGTTGCATTGTAAAGCCTTCGGAATGGTATTACTGATCGCAGTACGAAGAAAAGGATTGCATTTCGGAAAGATGTACATACACGTCCGGGGCATTCAACGCACCGTTGAGCGAGACATATATACACCGAATGCACTTAAGGGGTTAAAGTAATTTTAAATTAAATGGATGCGGTACACAAACGTTTTATAAACTCTCTAATTAAGCCCCTTTTAAAAAAAAATAACGTTATTATTTATTTTGTTAATTAAAATTTTATTTTGAATTTTCTTTAGTAAACAGACGCTAAACTTAAATAAATTAAATACAATAAAACCTACACAGCACTATTTAATGCATGTCAATGAATTTATTCAGAAATAATTGACAATGTAACGGATAGAAAAAATGTTAAATGCTAGTTAGCGCTTTATTATGAAAACAAAAGTAGAAAACCAGAATGGTACTCTGCAATAGTGTCCTTTTTAATATGGCATAAAAAAAAAGCTTACGTTAAAAACGTTCTAAATAATTGATTTCTCATTCAGATTTTAAAATTAATGGGATTATTTATTCAAGCAACACTTTTGAATTCTTTTTACAATTCCACGTAATTCAATTACGGCAGAGTAAGAATTAAGCTAATTTATAGGGGGAAACCACCTGATAAAAAAAGATAATTTTAACGAGAATAGGACATTTATTTTCTTTCTAAATAAAACGGTCTGTTGAAAACGTATTTTTCAAAAGAGGACACACAACTTTCGCTTTTAAAATTTATTCGACTCTATACCGATTTATAGTTTGCAACAAATCTAATCTAGAAACAGATCGTAAAACATATCAGCTCAACCTTTTATTTTTATTCCATATTTTGGTATTTCTGCGGACGGGTCGAAATTTCTCTAAATTCTTTTGCGTTTTCGGGATCATTGCCAAAAGAAATCAACCCTTAAGCGATTGTTAAAAAATTACTTTTTCTTCCCTTCTCCCCTATTTCCCATTATCGGACCAAAGGAATCTCTTATCTGGAAATAGTCATAATAATTATAGGGGAGGGGAGGGAGCGTTAATACTCTCTTTTTTTTTAAATGACCAAGGTCACATGATATTCCATTTCCGACCCCAAGTGAGAAGAAAAAAGCTATTTATTTACGGATCTCGCTTTTCATCCTCATCACCTCACCATTAAACGAGATCGCTATTGGATTTCCGACCGCTTCCAGCAACCTTTTTGTTGTTGTCATGTAATCTGAAAATGTAACTAAAATCCCCAGTTCCGTGATTATTTTTTCCCTTTCCTTTCCTGTTCCGAGAAATCATTATTTTTGCTCGATTCATCTTTTTTCTAAAAGAGACTTTCGAATCCTCATTTGAATTTCACCGAAATTTACTGTTACTAGTTGATTTCTTTACACACACACACAAATAATTGTTTATACAACATTTTTAAAGTACCGTAAAATCCGGTGTATAACGCGCACCTATACTTTCAAGCTGCAATTTTTAATTTTTAGGTATATTCGCCGTATAACGCGCCCCCCCTTTTACGAAGAATTCTGAAATCTTCGTATACAATGTTCTTATGTTTTGTAATCATTTATACGAGATATTATCCCAGGTATTCGAAAAAATAGTATACTTCTACATCTACAATTCTTCATGTTCATAAGGTATGTCATTTCTTTTAAACAAACAGTATTTCTATATATGTAGATGTTTAATTATTTTTTACGCTTATCTATTTTTTAATTTTTAAAGTTCTCGTTTTTATACCCGGCGTATAATGCGCACCCGTACATTTATAAAGTGAGCGTTATACGCCGTATTTTACGGTATTTCAATACAAGTTAGATGAGTATTAAGATCCAATGCAAATTGGACCCTTGTTTTAAAATTTTGACATAAGCGATATGAGAGTAATTGAAATCAGTGATGAAAATCGTTGCTAGTGATGCATGATTCGACTTTTACATTCAATTCCAGTATAGGGAATATCCCTTGTAGAATAAAGACATCTATAAAAGTTAAATTAATTTTAATCTTAAAGTTACGACATAATGGAATATAAGAAAAACTGAGTGATTCCATGTACAGACGGACATCTATTTAACGAAGTCGCTAAATCCCGATAAAAAAGTTCATTATACGGAAATTCGTTAAATAGAGAATCATCTTTTAATATAATTTAAAAACCACATAAAACCAATTTTAAATTAGTAAATGCAACATATTTAAAAAAATAATTATCCACATTTTTTTTGAAAAAATTAATATCTATTTGTTTTATATATCTTACCCATCCAAAAGAAATCTGCAAGAAAAACCAAGGGAAAAAAACCATTGTTCAGGAATACACTGAATTTTCAACTTTAAAAAAATAAATTTACATTAAAATTAATGAATTCTTTAACGACATTTTCTAATTTTAAGCAGACATCATTCTATAACCAATAACTTTAAGCTCTCTCTATACATGCGTCCTTAAATTTAATTACTGATAAAATCTGATATTTTTATTTCAGTTTTGTGCTTGAAAAATTATGGCCATTTCATTGCTCTAGGTGTGATAGTTACCTGCTAAAATCAGTTTTAAGCCCATTGATCACCATAAAATGTACAAAAAGAGAGAATTCGAAAAATTTCCTGAAGCATTTTAAAAATAGGGAGAAAAAATTTGGAATTGCAAGAGAAAAAATTCGTTAAATAAAAAATGCACTTCGCTATTTGGAGGTTATTTTACGAAGAAAATAGTAAAATGTTCTTGCATCCAGGAAAAAGTTCGCAAAATAGAGAAATTTGTAATATAGAGGTTCGAATGTGATTCTCATTACTTAACCATGGTTCAAAATGAGAGTTATAATCAATGGCACTCGGGCAACTCTAGTTTGATTTAGTTAAATTTACGCCATATCAGACCAGTACATGGTCTATTGGCTTTACCATTATGATTAAATAATGAAAATAACTCCTGAAACAGATACCTTGCTATCTTAACTTCCACTCTACGCTAATGAAGGATCTTTAAGCCAATTCTATTTTGAGTGCAATAACTACCATTATTTCAAAGAAATATAATGGTAGTTAAACTTTGGCTGGTATTTTACGCCATCATTATACTGAGCAAAACTAAACGTAGAAAAGTTTTTGGGTGTGGTTACCACAAAAGTGAACATAGAACGGTCTTTAATGGAATGTGGCTTTGAAGCCACGGATCGAGCTGAACTAGCCACTCTTATAGCTTTAGAATGAATTAAAACAGTAAATACATACTTTTTTTTCTCTAAAATCTCCTCTCAATTTTTTAAAAATTATAAATAATTACAAGAGTTAACCATATTTTACAAACTTTCTGACTTTTTAAAGCAATTTTTTGAATTTCACTTTATTATTGTCTCATTTTCGCAGAACAAAAAAAAATGCTGCGCAGAAATCCGTGGAGACCGTTTTTGCCAAAATATTTCATGCGTAACTTTAACTGTTCATTATATTTATTTTTATGTTATTGATTGTGTAAATTTTTACACTCATGTATTAACTCCGGAAGATTAATGTAGCCAAATCATATTCATAATAAATAAATTAAACAATATAAATCTTCCTGCAATATTGCAAGAAAAACTTTGCAACGGTGAAAAAAC
This sequence comes from Trichonephila clavipes, assembly GCA_019973935.1. Classification (NCBI taxonomy): domain Eukaryota; kingdom Metazoa; phylum Arthropoda; class Arachnida; order Araneae; family Nephilidae; genus Trichonephila; species Trichonephila clavipes. The sequence goes on from BMAU01014919.1 coordinate 114,483, forward strand.
AATTGGAAATCAGAAACCGATTCATGTTACAATAGTGTTGCAATTCTTTTTACAGAAGCATCAATAAAAATTCTTATAAGGTACACCAGGTGTAGCCAACCTTTTTGGGAAGTCACTATTTGATAAAAAAAAAGTATATATATATATATATATATATATATATATAGTATCCAATGGTTATCGACAACTCCACACAGTCTTCGCGCGCAGGCGCAGCTAAGTGAAACAAAAACTGAAACGATGAGACTGTGAACTTTTAAGAGAAGCGGAGAGAACGCGAGAGGTGCGCGAGCAGGCGTTACCTTCTGCATATCATCGTCAAACTTATCTGTTAAAATAGCTACCTTTTTAATTAATTTTTGTTTAATTTAAAAATAAATGTGAAGTAAGACAAACGTCTTGGACCCCTTGTTGTCTCCCACATATATATATATAATTATGCGTACTGCTTCCAACTTTCCCAAAAAACAAACATAAAAAAGTGCAAAAATGTTACTTATGGGATTTTTACGCAAATGACACATTTTTTCAAGTCTATGTAGTCGAAATTTAAAAATAATTTAATAAATAAGACGAAGGTACAAACTTAGGTTAATTGTAAATAAACTTTTTACAAATTGAATCAAACCAAATAAAAATGAGTATAAAATAAAAATGTGTAATTTAAATCATTTAATTCAAAATAATTATTAAGTGATCAGTATTTACTTAATGTGGCTTTTGAATTACTACCCTTTCTTGACCTAGTCATCTATATTAGAATTTGTTCTTACGAATGCTAAACTTAATTTATAGGTGCACATAAGTTAGTTTTGAATGATATTTATTTTATATTATGTTCATTGCACGAAACATTTATTCACAATCATATTTTGATCCAAATTTTGAGATTTTTGTCCGAGATAACCCCACTCCAATAAAATTGTAAAAAATGTGTGTGTGGTTAGTTATATCTTTTCAAAAAATTTTAATTTTTCAGTAAGTTTTAGCGTGCCACACTATGTTTTCAAGGCCATAATAATGTTTGAGTTTGTTAGTTGTAATCCTTTTTCAATTCCTACTATTATCTCACACTCTCTAGATATTTATTTATCTTGGTGGAATTTTCAATCACATTAATGAAATACATTTTAAAGCGCTCAATTGAGCTGAAATTTTATATACACGATTATTTTGGAATCACAATACAGTAATTTAATCGTAATGTGAATGAAAATTAATTATTTAAAGAATTACAAATACAGCTACGTTGACGACTTAGCGACCCTTTTGGCGAATTGAGTCAAAACTTGATAATGTTTTTTTTTCTCACGTTTTAAAGCCTTCAGCTGAACTGAAATTTTATATACACGATTGTTTTGGATGACAATACGATACTTTAATGATAATGAATAAAAATTATTTAGCACTTAATATTGTGATTCTGTCCTATGTATATACATATTTATATTAATTGTAACTATTTAATAAAAAGTAGCTAAAATAAAAATTTTCTTTGTTGATCTAAGTAGGAGTTGACTTAAAAAATTTTTTATATTACTTGTGTGTGTGTGTTTTATAATAACAATCTTTTTATAGATTCTTTTTTAATCGCCTCGGTGCGTATGAGACATAAAATCCCCCTTCCTCAACTGGAGTACCAATTAAAAGAGTTTCATCTCTATCCAAAGAAGGTGAAGGGGTCAAGAGCACGATGAGTAGACTCACGGACAAGGTGTACAGGGACGGGAGTGAATAAATCCATAAAAAGGAGAGAGAGCATTCATTGGTGGTATCTTCCGCAGGCGCTGGATCAGCAGACACAATCCTTGGGGGTTCCGCTAATCAAATAAGGGATTTGGGTGCCAAAAGAAGCGTGCCCATTGGAGAGGAGAAGCAGAAATAGCTCCATAATAGATGGCACTGGAAACACCAGGCAATTTGCAGGGATATACACACTCTATCGAATCCTCGATTGGGAGCAGTAGTGTTTCAAGTACCTCCATCGATTCCGATGTATTCGAATGCAGATGTTTTATTGACAGAAACAGAGGGAGAAAAATGCTTTAACACTATTTTGAGAACTTGTTTGCAAACAGTGTTTTTTCTCTTCCTTTTTTTCCATTCAGTTTTAAGCGCAAATAAGCAGGTAACTCAGGAATTGTGCACATTTGAAAGAGAATTACCAGTTCCATTGATACGGTAAAACAATGAATCAAGTATCAATTGTAGGTGTTAAAACGAATTCGGTTAAAATATTCATTTGGAAAAATCACTGTTGGGAGATTGAAGCTATGCGGTAGCTTTTGACAGTAAATTTCGTAATTTTGAAATCGTTGTTCATGTAATGGGTCTCGTCAGTACAATTTGAATGACCCTAACTTTCCAAATTAAGCCCAGTGGCTGAGTGGTAGTGCATCGCGCTTCCACGCCACAGGTCGGGGGTTCAAATCCCAGGTTGGGCAATGCCGACTTAGCCTTTCATCTCTTCAGTGGGTCGATAAATGAGTACCAAGATTGCTTGGGAACTGAATACTGGGAGTTTCGCGTCAGACTCACCACAATACTACAGAATAGACACAGTAGGCCTTGGCTTTCTTTGGCTGTTGCGCCACTGATTTCATTTCGGTAAATTTTCCAAATGACGAAGTTACTGAAAACAGAATTTTTAGAACAAGATTTCTTATGAATTATAATGAGGTTTTTCCTCTTATACCCCCTCTTCCAGCATCTTTATTACCAGATACAAGTTTTCCAAACTTCAAGTCAGTAGGTCTAATAGATCAAAACCGGGAATTTTTGTCTCCAACGTCCCTTCAACTCTCTTGGTGGTCAATTTTCACAAAACTCGTTCTTAGCGTATTTTTACTCACCAAAAGTAACATGCTGACCAAATTTCAAGTCTGCAGGTCTCAAATTTCTAGAGATTTCGTGATGAGCGAGTCGCTTTTCTCCTCTTATATTAATCACATAACAATGAAGAATTTCTTTGCAAAAAATGTTAGATATTCCACTAAATGTTGGATTTTAAACCGCAATGGAAACATTGAGCATTCACACAATTGGTACAGTTTTATTTTTCTAACGTTAAAACTGGCTTGATTTAGCTACTTTATATTGTGTAAAATGTCATTTTTTTATGTTTGTAATAGAACTTGAACGATTTCCTTGTGAGTGAAATGCTTTAGATTGTATATATATATATATATAAAGGTTTTTTCTATTCTATCCTTTCCCGAAACTGTAGAGAAATAGGTGGAAAAGTAAATAAGTAATTTACAGGAGAGTGAAAATGGTTCAAAACACGCGAACGAGGAAGTTTAATGTATTTTTCTGTCTGATGAATCTACTCGAAATGTGTTTTAAACTACTCGGCACTAATGTTTTCTTTAAGTTTAGGATACAGAAAAATAAAACTATCTGGAAAAAACACACCTTATTTTCCAATCGTGATTTATAATTTATAGTTAGAACAAAACAATGCGAATAACAAGAGAATTTTCGCATTGTTCCTTTCGTGGCATTCCTTAGTAGATAAAATACTTAGGAAAGCTAAGGAAGTCGCAAGATTTTGTAGTGAATAACTGAATTCATAAATCTTTCTTACACATGAACAAGTACGTCTCAAGGCACTGGCCAACTGGGTCCGGGCCTCGGACACAATGGGGGCCTCGTCTCGCGTTTTCGACTCAACCTTAATAAAATCATGATTCGAATACTTTCAACGGTCAATTGCTACTTCCGGGTGTATTCTCCGAAAAACTGGGAATTTCGGACATGTCAACTGGCTACATGTGATGACCGTCATCCATGCCTACCACCATACACCATCAATACTCATTCAGTCAAAAGGCGGTTTGTGTGATAGTAAGTCATGTACATTTATTTGTTTCGGGTTATTGTTTGTAGAAGTATTTGACAACGTATGCTATGTACTATCTACATTTAAGGGACATGTGGGGGGCAAGACCTACTTTTGCGTAGGGCCCAGGCCCTCAAGAAGTCTTAAGACGTCCCTGCATATGAAACAACTTTTGAAAAACATTTAAATAATAAAAATGTTTATTTCTAAACTATAATAGGCTGAAATAGCTAAGTTGGTAGATAAATAGAGAATAGATAGGAATATTATTTCAGGGGTTGACGAAAAGGTAATGGTTTGGCGACTGATGAATGAGTATTTAGACTCCATCAAAATATTGTTGAGTTCGAAATAATAAGGACTTCGGAATATATATATATATATATAACCTCCAGCTCTTCACGAGGGATGAAATTAGGAAAATAATGTTCTAGCTCAAATGCCGTCTTTGTCATCAGATTATGATTTAGAATTGTAAGATACATCAGTAATATATCTGCTAAGCAATATTAGTTCAATTAAAAAGAAATTCTATCCAGCCCACCAAATTTTAAAAAAATGATATAGAATTTTTTTTCTTTTTAATGTTTATTTTATTTTTCAAATGAGTTGCATTTTGGCACACAAGTCTGTAGTCCCCCAAGAGTAAGAGGTATTTCAGCGGTGGTACCATCTACTGGATGTTCTCGCTATCAAATTTTGAAGCTTAAATTACTTTAATTCAAGCTCCAGTCGAATGCTAAATATTGCTGTGAGTTGATTTTGTCGAGAGTTCCAGAGCCAAATTGATACTCAAAGGATCTTTTACATGCCCCATAATCATATGACATGCGTGCCTACGACTTTTGCTTCCAGAAAATCTATCGACTCAAGCCGGGGTCGAACTTACAACCTCGGGTTTATGAGGTGTTTATGCTACTCTAAGCCTCCAAGCCTACTCTTTTCAATGTTTAAATAAAGTTTTTAAGAGTGTGTTCCAGTGTTTGCATATGCAAAAACTTCCAAGCAATTTTGAGTATATTTTGTGAATGTGCAGTTAAAAAAAATTTTTTTTTTTTGAGAATTTAGACAGAAATTAATAAAAAAATTTTGCTACGAGCAAAAAAATAGAGTCCGCTCTAAAAAAACGCGTATATATATATATATATATATATATATATATATATATATATATATATATATTTGCTTTTATATTTATGTTGAAAAAATTTCTATCAATTTAAAAATAGAGGGCTTGTGGGAGGTGTAAAAAAAAAAATAATTGTTTTCATGAGATAAACGAACAAAAAATTCTCCATTTTTCATTTAAAGCGTTTGAGTTAAAGAGTTTTAAGAAAATGCTATTTTTTTTGCAGTTATTGGGTTTCATAAAAAAAAAATACATTGGCCTGCTATTTCTTCTTTTTAAACCTACACCTAGAAGGAGTTTGTTCATCACTGCCTTAAACTATTTGATCACAATTTAGAAAGTAATTTATCTCTAGTAATTTACTATACAATTTTAATCAACGCGAATTTAAATAACTAGATATTTTGCTTTTATTGCGAATATTCATCAAAATAATAGCAATTATTAATTCTTTTTTATCATTCTGTTTCTCGCAACCGTTTATGATGCTGTAAGCATTGTAAGGGCAAACTATTATTTGAATTATTAATTACTATTCACTTCTCAGAAATATAATAATAGCTCACCGCTAAAAACGTGAGCTCAGGAAGATTCGATTCTTAGCCAGGTTACATGTAAATACAATTAACTAAATGTGCACTACAGAAAAGCCGTTAATTTTCGTTAATTGTTCACTAGCAGGTTCTTTTTGTTCCTCACGCCCTCGAACTGTTTATTCGGAGGATTTTGTAATAGGATTCTCTCTTCGAAACGGAGAAGAAATGCAATTCGAGTTGTTATTTCAACTCTGAGAAATGGTAACGGGAGAAAAGTGAAAAATAGTTTCTCTCGCGAGACACACCCGAAATATGGAATGTTCGAGATATAAATGATCGAGTTTTCCCCCGAATCAATCTTTCCCTCTTTGGGTTTTCAGAATTTTATACATATATATTATTACTTTTGGAGAAATTTGAAAACTTATACTTTTCGATTCGGTGAAAAGACGAATAGGGAAATTAAAGGAAAATTGCGATCAAAAGGGAGAAAGGAAGAAAGTAGAGTAAGAGAAAAAAAGGGGGGGGATACAATAGATATATTCTAAGTCGGTGGTAAGAGCTCAGAAATTTCGAAATAAAACAAAAAAAGGTAATTCGAACTCATATTCTTAGATAAAATGGTATGTGTCATTGCATACACAGCAGAAATTCTCATTGGAATTTGAAAATACAATGAAATATGCTTATTATTTTTGTTTTAAAGCAAAGATTTAAAATAAGGAGTATAATATAATATATGATCAGATTTATTTATTAAAAACGTAAAATAAAAGAAAATGGATCTCTGAATGAAAATTGTATTTCCCAAAAGACGTAAATTTTGACAAGAGAATTTTTCAAAAATTTAAGAAAAGTCTTAAATACGAGCATACGATTTTATATAAATCAAATTAACTTTCATTTAAAATAAATAATAAATGCAAAAACAAAATGCTTTTATACATTATTCTTGTTTCCAAAGTATAACAATAAACTACTTTACGATCAAAATAAGAATAAGACAAAATTTGTGTTTAAGTAATGCTAATAATGATATTTACACAGATCCATCTTTGAGCGAGAATTTCTCTGGTATATCTTTGGTGCTGTGAATGAGATAGGATTGTGGAGGCAACGACGTAATTTTGAATTATATAAGCTACTTAAGGAAGCAGATGCCATTAAGTCCATCTAGATTGGTCGTTTGAGGTTTGCAGGTCACATCTGCCGTATGGACCCTCCCTCCTTGACGTTCAGAACTTTTATTACAAACCTATTAGAACTACAACTAGGGGTAGGACCAATTGAGATGAGCTGATTGTGTGGAGAACGATTTTAAAGTATCAAGAGTGACTAATGAGAGACTCGCGTCAGACTGACCACCTGACCGGAACATCTACTCATGAACCTCAGGGCCCAAAGTCACGTATACTGAGTTGGGCACAGTACGCCTTGGCCTTCATGGGCTGTTTCGCCACTGAGTTAAGTTAATAAGAGAACTGTTCCTAAGCGGCGATCGGAATGGAAGAGGGTTCTTAAGAACGCCTTGGCCCACCCAAGGCTATTGAGCCAATTGAAAAAGAAGAGGAATATTTTCCATATCGATAATATGTTATATTACACAACGGGGTGAGTAAATTTTAATAAAACTCGTATTATAAAGCAACATGAGAACAATTACCGATGAACCTCGTGATTTTGACCCATGGTCATGTGACGAGGATGACACTTGAGCTGGCAGCCCCCCCCTCGACAGATTTAATGTGCACCAGCTCCTTTGCACGGCAGATCTTCAGGGGCATTAGGGCTCGAGCTCATGATACGCCGATCAAAAGTCTGTGATCATGCCCACTACGCTAACGTGGCCTTTTTACACAACGAAAAAATATTGAACATTATAAAACAATCAATGTTTTCTTTAGGCTAATTTTACGCATATATAAAAATAAATCATTGTGGAGCACGATATTCTTTAAGACATCCTTCTTTCGAATTGTAATTTAGAAAGGCATCTTTTTACTCATTCAAATAACAGTTTCAGACATTTTTAAAGCATAAGAAGCGATAGCTCAAAGGTCAAGGTAATGTGTTTCGTGGGCTATGAGATTTAAATTAAATTAAGGACTCCAGTTCAGATTTTACCGACAGTCGCTAGTAGGACTTAAAGGGGGTTAAGTGCCCGTTGAAAGTGCGATGTGGAAAGTAGAAGAGTGAGGTAAAAGCAAAACTGCTTTCGTAAATGAATACAACGTCAAAATTATGAGGTGAGTTGGGTAAATGAGATTATTTAGATTAATATGCCTATTTTTATACTCTAGATAGTTTTAATTCAAGTTAGAAGCGTAATGCTGCTCAGGCATCACCTGAGCACATTTTAAATTGCTTAAATTTTAACTTGGACGAGATGCTCTTAAAACCTCTTTAGTTTTGGATTTTTTTTAAGTATACGGACAGTAAAGTTTGATTCTAATCAATGGGCACGGAAACAAATTAAAAAAAAAAACCTGGCATTTAAATTTTAAAAATTAAGGTTTATTAAAAAAAAACATTTAAAGAAAACAGTTATTATACAGTTAGCAACACTCGGACATGACTTCACTCCGTCGTACCCAAAGACCGAATCCCTGCCACTTGCCATTCCACATTCCAAGGGGGAGGGGAAACTACCCATTCCCCTTAGCTGGTGTCAATGGGCCTTCCCACTCCTACACCTCCCCTTAAAAAGCTCATCCGTCATTCCAGGACGATGAAGCTGAAAAGAAACTATGAAAAAAAAACACATGCACACATACATGGCAAGAAACAAGATAACGAGAGAAATTTTTTTTTTCAGGTATCATGTAAAAAGAGCTTTTGCTAATACAACTCCACAAAAAAATTTTGCAAATCACATTAATATGCTAGAAAATTAATATCCATACAAGATACAACCACAAATAACACTGAAAAAATATTAAAATATAAAAGTCAAGTTACTAAAAATATAGCACAAAATCTAAAATAATTATACAACATGTACTAGCAAAGCATATTTAGAAGCCAAAGTTTTACTCTTTAGCAGTTTTAAGAAATTATGGTACTGAAAAACGTGAAGTATATATATAATCATCGGCATAAATCTTATCTATTTAACAGGAGCAGGCAACCTGGATAATTCAGTACTTTTACATGCTTAAACCTCCAGCCAAACGTTAATTTCTATATTGTACTAGGTTTAACCATTTAAAAAAATTATCTTATTCTTTTTCTTCCAATTTCTAAGTAGAATGAAAGCAAGCAAAATTCTTTTCAATCCCAAAAGCGACAAAAAGTAACAAATGCATGTTATTGTCCATAAAACATCCACGCGAACCTTAAATACTTCCAATCCTGCTTTCAACTCCAATTTAACAATACCTGTTATGAGATCACAACAACATTGCACCAGGATTGAGTCAATAAATTCGGAAATACATTCCTTACGGGGCTGACCCCGCCTATTACTATACAAGATTCTATTTTTAAATACACAAGTAAAGGCAACTTCTCTCTTGCTTTCTTTTATACCTTGTCCATTTGTTTGGACATTCGATGCATTAATTTTTACTGCAACCAAATCTCCGTTTGGAACATTCAATAAAGACTGTGTGTAAGTCTCAGGACGTAGATTGGTGATCACTTCTTCGCTGCAAACTGATTTTGAATCTGTTGAACTAATGATTCCTTCTTCCTCTGAAGGTTCTCGAAGTTTCGCAGGATTGCGAATCATTTGCGAGTTTTCTATTAATACTTCATAATCAGAGGAACAGATTAACATGTCGTTAACCAAATTTTTAGAGACAGGCACAACACCGTGCCTAAGGTCATTCAATTCCATGTTGGAATCTTTTACTTCGCCCATTTCATGCTCCCCAAATGCAGACGTTATTTGAATTGACCCTCTATTATCAATGCTTTGTCCTTCGACAACATCTGGTCTTACCACGGGCATCTGGGCACCTGTGTCCATGACAGCATTCACCATTTCTTGCTCACCCTTGACGTAAACAACCCTTAAATCGTCCATTCCCTTTTCTTCCTTGATAGGAGTAGTTACTGGTATCGTAGCTTCAGCCATCAACACAGCAGGAGACGTTTCCCTCACATGTTCCTCGGCCCTCCCGATACTAATTCGGTAATTTGAAGATGTCTTCTTACGATCTTCTGCACAACTCGTCCGCTTAACATTCGACCGAATACTTTCGATCTCTAACCGCAGTTCATTCAATTCTGATTCCCAGCGCAGCTGCTGGATTGCGTGCTGCCTGGCGATTTTCCTCCTCGATTGCGAGCTGCCTGGCGATTTTTTCCTCACTTTCCCTTTCAAAGCGTTCCTCTAAAATAACAGATAACTGATCTCTAACGAACTCTTCTTCGTAATCTTTGCTACCGATTATGATATTCCTTAGCTCTATATTCGTCATTTTATCTGATACCTTTTGACCTAACTCCTCAGCCAACAAAACTAAATCCTGCTTTTTAGCTTTCTCCAAAAATGCCATTTGAAAATTTTCTTTTTCCAATATACCGCAACTAAACAAATAATCAAATGAAATAACACCCAGAAGGGATTGCTAAAAATTAAACACCACAAATATATCTTTGTTTAAAACACACAACAATAAGCATCCGCTACACTAACACAACACTCAATGAATTAGGAGGAATTCCAGAATAATGTATTATATATTTCGCAATATACCAAGTGTACTTAAATAACTAATAAATAATTACTTAATATATTACTGATACACAATAATCACTTAAAATATTACTGATACACAATATCACTTAACATACTACTGATACACAATAATCACTTAAAAATATTACTGATACACAATAATCACTTAAAATATTACCTATATGCACAACTTAATCTATTCCTGGCTGGAATAATGGAACACTACAAAATATTTCGGTAGTTTTATCTCCAATTTAAACTGATAATATTTTTTTTTCACGTTAATCGAAAAATACTATACGTACATAAACACAGAATAATTTCATTGACATGAAATAAGTATTACTCTTTAGCATTAATTTTTCAATAAACTCAATTTCTATTCACTGACGTGAATTTATTATTGTGCATTACAAAAATAAATAAATACAATATCATGAAAAAAACATACAATCTTTCCATATTAATTTTCGATTATACAAACTGTTTCAAATAACTCGTATATTTTACCGATTTACATTGCTTAATGCATCAAAATACGAATACAATTAACCAATTATACGTATTAAACAACTTGGAATATACAGCTTAATGAGTTTTCTAAAACTCTCATAAAATACAATAAGTAATTTGGGTAGTTACTTATCAACAACAATCTTATATAAAATGTATTAAAAAATGTTAAATACACATATAAATCGCGAACTGGTGTTCGAACTATATCTGTCCGAGTGTAACATAAATATTCTGAATGCCGGAATAACTGAATTTAGAACTGATGTTCTAACCCTTAATAGCAAAAATAATAAATTATACACTGATGTATAATAATTTTAATTTGAACTGGCGTTCAAAATTTCATAACTGCATGGATATGCAATAAAATATACTGAGAGAATTAATGATTTTGAAGTTTTCCTTAATTCATAGAACTGATGTTCTAAAACTTACTTTCCATTGATATGGAACAAGAAATAATAAAAAAATATACTGATATATAATAACTGAAATTTGAACTGGCGTTCAAAATTTTATAAATAACTGCATGGATATGCAATAAAATAATATACTGAGAGAATTAATGATTTTGAAGCTTCTTAATTTTTAGAACGGATGTTCTAAAACTTACTTTCCATTGATATGGAACAAGAATAATAAAATATATATACTGATGTATATAATTAATTCAAAAATTGAACTGGCGTTCAACAAGTTACAACTGCATGGATATGCAGAGCAAAAAAAAAACGTACACTGACGTATACAAAAAATAAAATCAAAATTCTCTCTTAATAAATGGATATTAAACAGTATAATTTTATAAATTTCTCTCGTCTTACATTACAGGGAGTTGCAAGCAAAAACTCTTACCTGATTCATTTCCACGCGGGAATCCAGAAAACTCGAAATTTCTGGAACGTTCTTCCTGTGGGGTTTTCCACTAAGACTCGATCCTGCCGGCTGCGCCAGTAAAGTTTGATTCTTTCCAATGGGCACGGAAACAAATTAAAAAAAAAAAACCTGGCATTTAAATTTTAAAAATTAAGGTTTATTAAAAAAACATTTAAAGAAAACAGTTATTATACAGTTAGCAACACTCGGACATGACTTCACTCCGTCGTACCCAAAGACCGAATCCCTGCCACTTGCCATTCCACATTCCAAGGGGAGGGAAACTACCCATTCCCTTAGCTGGTGTCAATGGGCCTTCCCACTCCTACACGGACTGATGCAAATGGTCTAGTCTTGGATAGCCCAACTAGGGATTAGAAATAACAACAACAACGATTCAATTAATGCAGCACCAGAATGGGCTCAATTCATGAAGTCACATGATAAAAATAAACACGTGTTTTCCAATGAATTCAAAACAAACATTAAACTAATTTTACTTGTTGTTTGTTCTATTTGTAAAACTCAGATAAAATTTCTAATTTTATACTTGGGTAAAGATGTTTAAATGTTAGGGGGAAAAAATTCTTCAAAAAGATTTTTTTTTAAATAAAAAAAAAATATTTTATGTTTATACTTTTAAATAAAATGCATTTGTACGCATATGTACTTTTTAAGAGCAAGTTTCTACAAAGAGCAAAACCTGGCAACACCGGAGCGCGTGAACTAATTTGCTGGAAACACTAAATAGTCTTTATCGTGTGACTATGACGTCGCATGAGTTTTTAAATTGATAGGTAGAATCGCGTGGCTTTCACTATCATGTGACTATGACGTCACATGAATTGAGCCCATTACATTAAAATGGCGTACTTAAGAGGATAGGGATTCAGACCTCCGTAGAATAACATTTTAATTTTTACTACAGAGATTAATTACCCTTGGGCGCTTACGTCTATGTGTTTCTTAGACTATTACTCTTCCCCCCTCAAAAGAGAGGTCTATGTATGTCACTGTTACACAGTGATGCGTAGAGTAATGACACGCTCAAATAGTAATTTTATTTTTGAAATTTTTGTTAGAATTTTGTGAGATTATTGAATATTCTGTTGAACATTCCACTAAATGGTTGTCGAGGAAATTAATATTCCACTCTACTTTGGAACACAGTTTCCAAAGACGGCACTTGGGTCTTAACACTACCACATTAGTTTACATGAAGACCACGAAATAAAATGAAATTCAATGTGGAACAGTTTGTGTGCAATTACACAAATATGATTTTCGTGTACATCATATCGTATACGTACCATAAAACTCATTTTATATCAAGAAATCCTTAAATCTGCATAGAAACAGCTTTTTCTCCCGTACAACTGGAAAAAAACCTCATTTATAACTACTTTTGAAATTCGGATTTTGTATACTGATTGCACGAGAAACAAAAAGCTTCCGCTACGGTTACATATAAATGGCTTTCAAACGCACATTAACCATCGGCAGACGCTTAAAAAAACTCTCCAGACCTGTAAAATATCGTTTTCGTCTGATGTATCTCTTTTTCGGGGGGTACGTGCCAGACGAAAGAACCATTCCTTTCGCCCTTGATGATCTCCTCATCGTGGATTAGTAACTGTACCCCCTGATTCCCGGAAGAAAAACGACTTGCAACACCCAACACCCAGTGATTAGGGAGCGCCATTGCTCACTTTTATTTCTTCTCATTGATCGAGTGCGTGTACGAGTTTTAATCTTTAATCATAGACATTAACGCGCCTTGATGAATTCAGGTGAACCTGCTCTCAAGAAAGTATTTGGCTAAACTGAGGAAAATAATGCACTTGAGATAATGAACCAACTGTTGAGGTTTCACCGGGAGCTTTCAACCGGAATAGCAAAGAGTGTTCCGTTTTTCTAAGCAATTTTCTAAGTTCGTGTTCCGATCTTAGCAATGAAGATAAGAGCAGCATACTAACTTATAAGGAAGAAGAGGTAACTGTCTCAAGAGGAAAGTTTGTGGCGGTAAAACAAAATGAAGAAAACTATAATAACATGTGCCTGAACATAGTTTTTCAATGAATTACGAAGTAAAATCTCTCAAGTCTAAGCTTAGAGCATTTCTTTTACAGTAAGTCAACAACGATTCATTTTATTTAATTTAACGATTGCAAGGCACATTGATTGTCAAATCAGGCGCAAATAATTAACCCATAGGCATATATCGTATAATTATTCATTAATAAGAAAACAATAAATTAATGAATTAACTAAATTTTTTCCCCCACTATAACATATCTTGCTTTTAATATATTGAATAAGCACAAATCAGAAAAATCATGCATCTATATCTCAATAACATTTGCCTCAACAGGCGTGGGCAGTTGTTTTGGCTCAAGAGCTACATTGTGGAAACGGAGCATACGAGAAGCCTGCACATTTTTCAATTCTTACTATTAGTTTACTCTCTCCCTATATATATATATATATATATATATTTATATATATATTTATATATTTATATATTTATATATTTATATATATATATATTTATATATTTAATATATAAATATATTTATATATTTATATATATAAATATATATATATATATATATATATATATATTTAATATATAATATATATATATATATATATATATATATATATATACTGTGAAGTTGAAGGCACTATTGCAAGCCCCCTTAGCATCCCCCTAGAGAGGGCAATGTCCCCGTCGGGGAAAGGAGAGACGAAGCAAGGAACATCAGAACTAGACAGAATCCGTTTGGACCGCAAGAGAGGCAGACGCGCATCAGCAAAGCAGTAATAACTCTTAAAAAATAATGAAAGCCAATTAGGCTACGACGCGCGTTTAAATGTTTCACTCCATTCATTAATTGTTATTCTCCCTTTTATTTATTCTTGTTTTAAAAATAAACAGATTATTCTGGCAAATCCCAGTTTACGAATTCATCCCAAGTAACAACATAACATTTGGGAGCTCGGCCTCAAATTTAAATTAAATTAAAATTAAAAACCCCTAGAAAATACAACGAGTCAAGACTGGTGGACCAAGCACGCTTCAACGACGAAACCGGCAACGAAAACCACAACGACGAAACCGACAACGAAAACCACAACGACGAAATCATCAACGGTGAGTCCATTCAATTTACTCCTTTATTGTTCTGAAGATATTTATTTACGATGGTCTGTCTAGAGGAAATTGCTGCTATTGCGAACATATTAAAGACGGCCCCTGCTTCAACGGTGCAACTTCTGCACAAAATTGTTAATGACGAACCCTACAGTAAATCTTCTAGAAAAGAGTTAAAAAATTCGCGGGTTTCCCACAGAATTACGACATTGAAGCACGAAAGGATAAAATTTTAAAGGACTTTACGAAAACTGAACTTATTACCGTCTGCACTATATTAGGACTGAATTGCGCGGGAAGCGCCAAAGAATTAAGCGAGCATATATTTAAAAATTTATCAGATCCTGCATCTTTAAAAAATAATTTTACCGAACAATTGACGGATGACGAAGACGAAGATTCGGCGCCCTTTTCGCTAGAATCTACGAACGACGCGAATAAACAACCCCTCACCCCGCCAATTTATCACTTGCCCTCTCCGCAGGATGTTTTTGTTCCCCTCCCTCAAACACAACGAAATCAAAGCCAAAGAGGGAACGAAGAGAATGTATTTTTGTTAAAGGACCTTTTTTCAACTATGAGGTCGTTTACGGGAAATGATAATTACAGCGTTAAAGCTTTTTTTTGCGACGTAGAAGAAAACTTTATTTTTATCCCACACATATCTGATTTGCAAAAAATTATTTGTGTTAAACGTTTGCTTCAAGGTCCTGCAAAGACTTTTATCCAAACTCTCCATAACATATTAACGTATAGTTCTCTTAAAGCTGCATTAATTGAAGAATTTGAAGATTTATTTTGTTCTTACGACGTCCATAAGGAAATGCAAAAACGGAAATTACGCCCTACGGAATCTCTATTTTAATATTTTTTGTCCATGCGTGAAATTGCTTCAAAAGCACACTTTCATTTAGACGATCAAAGCCTGATTATGTATTGTATAACTGGTATACCTGATTCTAACCATAATAAATTGATATTATATGCATGTAAAAGTATTTCAGAATTTAAAGAAAAGTTAAAGATATATGAAAAGGTTTTTATGCAAAATAATTCTTATTGTATTGATAATGAAAACAAGCGTACAAAATTTAAGCAGTATGATTTTCCTACATCTAATAAAAATATGTGTTCTGATAATAAATTTCATAATAAAGATGAATTTAATGATGCTAATGTTAATAAGAGTGATGTACGTATACGTTGTTATAATTGTGGATTATTTAATCATACTTCTAATGAATGTTACCATAAAAATAAAGGTTTAAAATGTTTTAATTGTAACCAATTTGGTCATAAAAGCTCTCAGTGTGTATTTAAAAAACCTGATGTTAAAAATGAAATTGTTAATGAGATTGTTAGTGAAGTTGTTAATGAAATCAATTCCTCATCAGAAATGCGTAAAACTGTTAAAATTAATGGATATGATTTTGATGCTCTTATTGATACGGGTAGTACTATTACTTTAATACGCGAAAGTGTTTATCAAATTCTTGGAAGACCGACGTTAAATGCTACGAAAATAAAATTAACTTCTTTCAGTAAGAGTGAAATTAAACTCTTTGGAACTTTTAAATCTACTATTAATATTGAAGATAATAAATTTATGACGGATATTTATGTTATTAACAATTCGCAAACAACTATTGATGTAATTATTGGAACTGATGTTTTAAAACAAACTGAATTTAAAATTACTGCAAATGGTATAGAATTAATACCTAAGAAAAAGGATCACTTTATTAATTTAATTAATGTATCTAAGGCACATAACCAATCGGAATTAAAAGATAATGCCCTAGAAGTATTACAACTAAAACTAAAAAATCCAGAAGATAAATGTAAAAATTTAGAAATGCACGTATGTAACACATCTACATTATCATTAGAAAAAACGGCGTTATTAGATAAATTGCATGAATTAGAAGAATCAAATTTAGAAAAAGGTTGACAAGTTAGTTAAACTTGAAGAAAAGTACGAGATCTTACAAGAAACACTTAAAATTACAGAAAAGCGACTTGTTGAGAAAGAAATTGAATGTGCATCGTTAACAGAAAAAATACTCATCGTAAACGCACTAACGGAATCAAACGATAATCCTAAAACATCGAAATCAACTAAAGAACGAGAAATTAACCATAGCAAGCGGAAAGCTAAGAAGTCAAAGTCTAGTGGAAGAAATGCTAATAAAACAAGTCATAGTGATGAGAATCAAGCCCTTGCCAGAGAGAAAAATGTTTTGCTTAGACAGATTGATTTCCTTAACTCCATCATTTTGGATACGAAGTTGAAAGAGCCAAACAAGAGTAAAGCCCACTTCGTTAAAAAACGCAAACAACACATATATAAAAAAGACGAACCAGTGACAATCAAAAGAACCCAGTGCCGAACACGACTCAAATTACGACCCAATTTCTACGGACCCTACCTAATTAAGACCGTCAAACCCCATGATAGATATGAAGTGGAAAAGGTTGGTCAACACGAAGGCCCTCATCTTACATCTACAGCTGTTGATTTCATGAAGAGGTGGTCAACCGCTGATGCCTGACGATTTTACGACTGCAAATTGAGTACCCCCCAAAGTGACTCTCTGTGAACAGAACTTTGAATAACGAACTGAAATTTTTCTCTTTCCCTTTTTATAGTTTTTTTTTGAATAGTTGTGAGCAGCAATGACGAACTACTTCCAGAAAAACAACACCTGTGTGAAGTACTGGAAAGCATCGCACTTGTTATTTTTTCTTTTCACTGTTTACAATTTTTGTTTTATAGGTTTGCTTGCAACATTTTGGATTTTCTTTCGCTGTGGTCAGCTCATTTTTAGGATGGCCGACTGTGAAGTTGAAGGCACTATTGCAAGCCCCTTAGCATCCCCCTAGAGAGGGCAATGTCCCCGACGGGGAAAGGAGAGACGAAGCAAGGAACATCAGAACTAGACAGAATCCGTTTGGACCGCAAGAGAGGCAGACGCGCATCAGCAAAGCAGTAATAACTCTTAAAAAATAATGAAAGCCAATTAGGCTACGACGCGCGTTTAAATGTTTCACTCCATTCATTAATTGTTATTCTCCCTTTTATTTATTCTTGTTTTAAAAATAAACAGATTATTCTGGCAAATCCCAGTTTACGAATTCATCCCAAGTAACAACATAACATATATATATTGTTCAAATTTTCAGTCGTTAATGAAATACTTTTTATTCATCCATTGAAGTTCAAATGCATTTTTTTATACTTTGTGATGGATCTGTACGGCACTTTATCACTAATACTCTTAGGCGTCTTCGGGGATTCTAAATTCGCGTATATTTCCAACCAGCTCTAAAAGAAGAAACAGGGATATGCAAATTAGTCAAAGTATTAAAGGAGAGTGTTGTAAGTTAACAGGAGGCTATTACGCCAAGAGATAGGTTGACGGAGTTATAAGAAGATTCAAGTTGATTGTGCGATTAGCGTCTCGCTGGTCATACGCCTGGAAAGTGAGGTAGTAAAAGGAAGGTGAGATTTAAATCTAGATTATCGGATCATAAGAGTAAATCTATATATATAAATAAAAATGAAGTGTCTGTTTGTAATTTGAAATTAACAGCTTTTTACTAAATGCATTTAAAAGTATATACGGTACTTATATGAAAAAATCAATTTTAAAATTTTTGTCTGTCTTTCTGTCCGTCTGTTTGTTTGTTTGGGCTAATCTCTGAAACGGCTGGACCAATTTTGACGAAACTTTCACTGGCAGATAGCTAATGTTATAAGGAATAACTTAGGCTACTTTTATTTTAGAAAAAAAAATTAGGATTCCGGGAAAATAAAATTAAAACCAATGAAATAGTGAGCAATATCCGATTCAAATAGGGATTATTTATTTCAATAGGGACTATTTTTATTCAATAGGGATTATTTTTATTTAATATGAATTACTTTATTTCACGAGCCTTCTGTCTCAACGATTGCTAGCAGTTATATCAAACTTTCTTCTTTGATTAGGTTGCTGCTATTCACCACATTTCCCATTCATGTCTTGATAATAATGATTTTACAGTCGTTAACTGCATTGTCAAAGGTAATGCGTCCCTTTCACCCCCTTCCTTGCGGCTTCGTTTGTGTTCGCGTTTCACCCTACTTGCTACTTATACCTATTTTGATCCTAAAGATTTTAGTCCTCACCCATCGACAGTGTCAAAAGTCATGCATCCCTTTCACCCCTTGCTCAACAAAAAGCAAAGAAAAAGAATAAAACAAAAAAGAAACATAGATTCACAAAGTAGAAGAAAAGTTTTCGTAAACTCTGCGAAGTGAATAAACCCTTTTTTGTTAAATTCCACGTGGCCGAAGTCGCGGGTAACAGCTATTTAACATAAAATAAATGCATCAGAAAGTAATATTAACGTATTATACATCCAGATAAAAATTTACACTATTTTTAGTATTTATTACACAAAATTTGTAGCAATGTGTTTGTTACTTTTGCTGAGCAGGTAGGTGTTTTCAAAAATCGACCCACAAGTTACGGGGCGTCATAAATAATAACAATAATAAAAAAATCAGCAATTATATCTAAAGACTTAAAATTTAGCAAACATGGTTTTTTCGTTCAGCTGAGTTATGTAAAAAGCTTTTTTTTTGTTTAATTTATACAATTCACGTAAAATTAACTCATTAATAACTTCTTTATCCTTCAGTCTGTATTTTTTAATTTTTAAGTTCACCCGTGAGAAGAACGGGTATACCAGCTAGTATATAATAAAGTTAGTGGAAATTTAATGAATGCTAGTAATTCAAATTGCGTGTACCTCTCGATCCTCTTATCCCAGTAATCCCGTTCGATATTGAGTTTAATAGTTGATTAGTAGTATCATATTTCGCGATTTAATTTAATTGTAAGAGTCAATCACATTGACGGAGACATATTGATTAATCTTTGTAATTAGAAGGTTGATAATTGATTCAAGTGAATAAATATAATTTTTTTTTTGTAAAAATGTCGTCTGGTCGTTCTTTGCCTCAAATCAATCTTGGTGTTCAGGGTGGAATCCAGGGGGATTCTCACAACTTACAGGGGTTGACACTTGATGTTAATTCAGTTTTTTCAAATATTAGTTCATTAGTTAAATGTTATTTTTATTCTGCGTTACTTCTGACGAAGTTAGAACTAGCACCTATAGATGGCGCCAGGAAATTTTTCTACCGAATTTTTCTTGCCTTCAAATATATTTTTTAAAACTTACAGTGGATGACACTTGATGTTTTTACACTTTTTTCAAATATTGATTCATTAATGAAATTTAGTTAAATAAAGTAAAATATTTCTTTGTTGACCTAAATAGGAATAGACTTAAAAAAACATTTTTTTATATTACTTGTTAAAATGATAACATTCAATAATTAATTTGCAACTCAGATAAAAACTCCATATAAAAATCAATATATAATTTTAATTAAATAAAATAGTGTCAGTTTTATTCAATCTATTTGATGTGCTAATTCCATATCCTCTATAGCTACAAGCATATTTAATTTTAATATGAGTTTCATGGGACAAATGTACTATAACACGCTTTTTTTATAATTTCTTTCCAAATCAGATTGCATGAAGTTCTCACCACAGACTGCAAGTTAGCGTCAACCAACTTGTACCTTTAATTTATTTTTATTGATCTCCATACAAGAAACACTTTGCTCTGAAATACGAGGTAGGATTCAAAAGTTCCCAGAATTGAGCCTGTAACGTGGAAAACTTTTGCAATAGAGTGACTACTATAACACATTTCTGTGTCATTGCATTCTTCCTCATTTCTAAAAAAAGTTTGTTCCAAACCACGTGGTCGGTGGCTCGCCAAAGCGTATTTTGTAGGCGGATGCATTTAGTTGTCGACGATTGAAAGAAACTGCGTTTGTTGAGCAGATAATGGATATTAACTTTTGTGTACATTTGGGAAAAAGTGCTACGGAGACTTACGAAATTTTGAAGCAAGTGTAAGGCTAAGATACATTATCGAGAACGCAAGCTATTGAGTGGCATCGACATCTCAGAGAAGGCGGGGAAAGTGTTGAAGACGGTAAACACTCTGGACGTCCGCAGACTTCCTGCACCGCTGAAAACAACGAAAAGGTTTCTATGGCGGTACGTAAGAACAGGCGTCAGACAATAGCAAAATCAGTTGGGTATCTCGGCCAAATGTAAATGGATACTGACTAAGGATCTTAACATGCATAGCTTGTGTCATCGTTCTCCCGCATGTTGAAAGAAGACCAATCTATAGATGAAATTTATACATTATCGCGAACGCAAGCTTTTAAGTGGCATCGACGTTTCGGAGAAAGTGTCGAAGACGACAAACGCTCTGGACGTCCAGACTTCCATAACCGCAGAAAACATCGAAAAGGTTTCTGCGGCGGTACGTAAGAACAGGCATCAAACAATAGCAAAATCAGTTGACCACATGTCAATGGATACTGACTAAGTATCTTAACATGCATAGGGTGGGTCAACATATCGTTCCCCGAATGTTACTCGTAAAAGAAGAACAATCTGCAGATGAAGTTAAAAATGCATCGCAGGTTGAATTAAAGGACATGGTTAAAAATGAATTCCAGAAATATTTCGATGACCGTTACAAGTGATGGCAAAAGTGCACTTTTGCTCAAGGGTCTTATTTAGAAGGAGAATGTATTTCAAATGTTTAATTGGTAATATTTTTTAAGTTATAGACTCAGACCGGGAACTTTTGAATCCTACTACGTATATATTGACCCAAATATATAGAGAACATTTTCTATGTATTTGGTTGTATCATTGCGGGCCACATGTGGCATACGGGCAGCTATTTGACATACAAGATCCGAGTACAACAATAAAATATAAATTTGTAACATAAAACCTATCAATTTTAATTTTAGCTAATACGTTAAACTTATCGATTTCTTTAGATTTAGAAACGTAAAGGATTATTAGACACAAAATTTTCAAGAATAAAAATTGCATATTAATGTGATGCCAGTGGCGCACACAAGGGGGAGTCCAGACCCCACCCCACCCCAAAGCCCTTGATTTTTTTCCGATTGATTATAATTCTATGTATATAATACGTAAAATTTAATTAAGTTATTGTTATTAATGATTAATTTTATTAATTAATGCTAATTATTTATTCAAAAATTAGTTTTTTACTGTATTTTGTTCCCGAAAATCGACAAAATCAAAGCGAGCATGATACAAGAATGGTGAACTTTCGACCCCGGCCCCACCCCTTGAAAATTTTTTGTGTGCGCTACTGTGTGATGCAGTATTTATTATAAATACATCTTAGTTTCTTAAAAATGTAGGAGAGAGTACAGAATATACTTCTTAAAATCACAATCATAAAATTTTTTTATTTTCCTCTTTATAACTTTATCTTTCAAGATTAACCACGCATACCAAGTTTGGAATAATCGAGTTTTGTGCCTTTATTTTCTTTCTAGCGAAGCACAGATAATTAGAATATGGTACAACAGTATAATAAATATACTAAATACAAGGGTATAAACATGACACATGGAAATATAAATAAAAGTTCATCTAACACAGTAAAAAGCCGAAATAGGGAAATAAAAAATAAAAAAAAATATATCTTGCCAGGGATGCCTAGATTTTTTTGTTTCTTTAAACATCGTTGTGTTAAGAGAAAAGTATTTTTTATATATAATACTCATTTTTATAACTCATAAAGAAGGTGTAGGAATTTCTAATAAGTTATATAAAAAAAAATTGGCTGGCTGAATAAAAGCAAGATTGCTAGAAGAATAAATTTATTTGAGGAGCAAAATATGTGAAAAATCGATGGGAAAAAAGAAAATTAAGTAATTTAGCATTTTGCTTGAATTAAAAATATCCAATGCGATAGAGGTTCTTGAGAGTAGTTTTTCTTTAAAAAAACTTATTTAACAAAACAGGATAAAATATTTGTTTCTTGAGCTGAAAGGATTTTTTAAAGAAGTAATATAATTTTTTCCTTTTAACGAAAGCAAATATATTTATCGTTTTTTTGTCCCGATATCTTGAACATTACTTTGAAAATAAATTTTAATATTTGAATACCCCGAAACACACACACACCTTACAAAAGAATTTTATGTTTTGTGTCTGCCATTTTTAAATAATACTTTATTCCAAAACCTAAGTTCCAATATTTGTTAAAAATTTCTGTTTTACTAAATTTGAGCATAAATTTGAAAAAGAAAGAAAAGAACGCCAGCAAAATATAAAGCCTGAATAAAAAGAAGTATTAAAAAAATGCTAAGATAAAGATAATATTTTGTCATAATAATTACTTTTTACAATTTTTATTTTCCTTCACTGTGTGTATACGACTTCAATACACTTATAACAGCAATTTTGGTATGTCTTTAACCGAATTATTAAAATAAAAAAGAAGCAAGAAAAATGCTGTAAGAAATAAACAAAGGACATTATATTTTAGATTAAAATTTAAGTATGAAGTGAAAAAAAATTGTTTTTGCCTTAGAAAAAACAACAGAATGTTTCCTCACACCCAATAGAATCAAAATTGAAGGTGACTCGAAGAGCTATTAATTTGCACGGCACATTTTAGATGGGAGTAATGAGAAATAGCGAGGAATTTTTCATGGCAGGAATAGATGAATTAATTTAATAAACACATTTTCCCCCCTCACCAGTCTTCTAGGGAGCTCTCTCCTCTCTCTCTCTCTTGTAAAACTTTTCTAAAGTTAAAAACTGTTCAATCACATACATGCAAAAATACAGGGTTAGTCAAAATGAATATAGCGATTACAAACGGTTATACCTATTTAATGAAAAAGGATTTATCGATAAGATTTACTCAGAATATAGACAGAACTTCAAAATTTTCTATATATACGTCATAGATGTTCTATGTGACTTCCCTTGGTCACACGGACAACATCTAGGTGGTATTCCATTTCACGGCATACATTCTGAAGCATTTGTGCAGTCATTGACGCAAGCGCATTAGAAATACGTACTTTCAGTTCTTCAATAGTTTTGGGCATGGGAAGCACATACACCCTGTCTTTTACACAGGGACATCTTAAGACCCTTTGAGGCCCTGGGTCTCTACACACATGTAGGCCCTGCCAATGTCCCATAAAAGTAGACTGTTCATAGTATAAGTTGTCGGATACTCGTACAAACAATAACCCGAAGCAAATAAATGTGTATGGTTTACAATCACACAGACCGGCTCAACCGACTACCGCCTTTGGATTGAGTGAGTAATGATGGTGTTTGGTGAAAGGTCAAGGTTTATACATGGACCACGATCATTAATTATATGTAGTCAATTAACATATCATTCGAAAAAAATTCCCATTCGGATAATACACCCGAAAATAACATTTGATCGTTGAAATTATTAGAATCATGATTTTAGTGAGATTGAGTCCAGAATGACTCGAGGCCCCCATTGTGGCGAGGCTTGCGTCGATGACTGCACAAATGCTTCAAAATGCATGCCGTGAAATGAAGTACCATCTAGATGTTGTCCATGTGACCAAGGGAAGTCACATAGAACATCTATGACGTATATATACAACATTTTGAAGTTCCGTCTACATTCCGAGTAAATCTTATCGATAAATTCTTTTCCATTAAATAGTTATAACCGTTTATAATCGCTATATTCATTTTGACATAACTTGTACAGAAAGTTTTTTTTCCAGGTATAGAAGTTTAAGTTGGCATTACTTTCCAAGATGGCGACTGATTTAACAGCTGTCAAGTGATTTATTCTCTGTTTGGTTTGGCAATTCATCATGAATAGACTCACGCCTGAACAACGCTTTCAAATTGTGCAATTTTATTTCGAAAATAATGGTCGATTTTCATAAGCGAATTTTGTTTAGCGATGAAGCGCACTTCCGGTTGAATGGCTACGTCAACAAACAAAACTGCCGCATTTGGAGTGAAGCAAATCCACAAATGTATGTCGAAACACCGTTACATCCAGAAAAACTGACTGTTTGGCGCGCTTTATGGGCTGGTGGAATCCTTCATCAAAAACGATGAAGGCCACAACGTTACAGTCAATGGTGATCGGTATAGAGCCATGATTACTAACTTTTCATTCCTGAATTGAACAATCATGATGTCCAGGAGCTGTGGTTCCAACAAGACGGCGCAACATGTCACACAGCTCGTGCCACAATCGATTTATTGAAAGACACGTTGGGTGACCGCCTAATTTCACGTTTTGGACCTGTGAATTGGCCTCCAAGATCTTGTGATTTAACACCGCTAGACTATTTTTTGTGGGGCTATGTAAAGTCATTGGTCTATGCGGATAAGCCACAAACGCTTGACTATTTGGAAGACAACATTTACCGTGTTATAGCCGATATACGGCCACAAATGTTGGAAAAAGTCATCGAAAATTGGACGTCCAAATGGGACTACATCCGAGCCGGCCGTGGCAGTCCTATGCCAGAAATCATATTTAAAATGTAATGCCACAAGATTATCTTTCGAATAAAAAAAAAATTCATGTCAATCGAATAATACATCGTTGTTTTATTGCAATTTAAAGTTCTATACCTCTAAAAAAAAACACCCTTTATATTGTCTTGCATAATTATAGTTTCCCTTCTCTTCATAAAAGGGTTATATATACCCCCCACCCTAAAAAAAGAAATGTTTAGTCATTAATCTACATGGAAAAATTCAATAGTTCAGGAAACTTTTGACTCATGGGCAGACGAAGTCTGGTTTATTGTTATATATAGTTATAAAAAATGAATTCTTTTTTCAAAGATGTCAATGAAAGCCGGCCACATCTGAAACACACCCTTTAAATGCTTTTTTATTGGTTGTGTTATTCCCTTAGCCTGGAGGGGGTGAACAAATAATAAAGCGATAGGGCGAACTTCACTTTCCCCCGTGGGGAGAGCGTTACCTCGTAAACTATACCAACATAAGAAACAAAATATACTGAATTCATCGACCCGAAAATGAAATTATAAAAAAGGGGGAAAGTAGAAGAACCTGGAGCATCACCGAGGGCCTTTCCCAGATACTGATTTTTCGATTTTTTTCCTCCTCAAAATTTTTCATTCCTTCCGATACCCTAGCAGTCGTTTCACGCTTTTTCCCGACTGACGCCAAAAGTCAGCACTTTTGTTCAAACTACCCCCTTCTTCACTTCCTCTCTCCATTCTATATAAACTTACTTTCTTTTCATAGGGTTAAAAAAATGCGGCCAAATTTCCCGCGGCCCTTCGGCCATTTTCTTTTAGTTAGGTAGAAAGGGCTTTTGCTTGAAATAAAAATTCCAAACTAAAGTGGCATGAGTCAAGTTTTTTGTAAAAAT
Organism: Trichonephila clavipes; assembly: GCA_019973935.1. Classification (NCBI taxonomy): domain Eukaryota; kingdom Metazoa; phylum Arthropoda; class Arachnida; order Araneae; family Nephilidae; genus Trichonephila; species Trichonephila clavipes. Next base: position 140,568 of record BMAU01014919.1, read on the forward strand.
GTACTATGGCATGATCAGACAGACAAGCACTACAAAAGATGTTACATCTCTGGATTTACTCCATTACGTCTTTTAATATATTCGAGGATTCCGTGGATTTTGAAAAAGATTATCTCTTCCCAGAAAAAAAATACACTTTTATTTAAAATGTTGAAGGCTGCCAAATAAACGTTATTTATGAGAGCATTTTGTGAAATGGTTTATCATAATTAGTTTTTTTCTTTCTTTCGGATTATCTATTCCAGGTTATATCACCCATTCTCATTTTAGAAGCTTACGACTGCTATTATTTTTTGTTCTAATTTTTATTTATGTTTTCCTTCAATCTTTTCTATTTATCTTTTTATAGCATGTTAATTTTCACCCTTGCATTCAAATATATGATTTTGTTAAATCATTATTTACTGTGAGGTCAAATTGCAGTTCGTATAAAATGATTTTTAATGTAAACACTGATTAAAAAAATTCTTTTTTTTTTTGTATTTTTGGATGCACTAACTTTTAAAAATATCACGTTAGCTAAAATATAGCTGAATTTTATTCATTTATTTTTAAAATGTAACCCGTGCGAATGACAGATGCATTTCTAGTTTAAAATGTATCTAAATCTAAGATCTTAATCTAAAAAAAAATAGAGTATAGTATTGATTATGTCAATATCAATAATCAGAACAATAAATTCATATTTTTTTTAAAGAAAAGTATTTCAAAAATGATTTTTGGGGGGATGAGTGAAAATTATAATTTTTGAACTTTCTAAGAAAATTTGAAAACATAAAAATAACTATCAAATGAAGAACATTACAATCATAATGAAGAAAATATTTCTGTAAATTACAATAATGAAATTAAAAAATATATATATTACGTCGATTTTTCATTCTAATAAAGAAATGTTTTATTGCTAGAAAAAACCCTTTCAGAATTTGTAAAAACTATATAATAAACTTTTTAAAAAATTATTAGTGTATTATCACCCATTGAAATTGCATTGTTATTACTTTGTGTGAGAGATAAAAATTTCTAATTAAAATACAAAGCAGAAGCAAATTGAATTTTTAAAAGCTATTCAAGAATTTTCGAGAGAATTAAAATGAACCAGAATTCTGCCGGTACATAGTAAAAGAAACTTCATTAGGATTCTATTGTATTCTAGATAAATAAAATTAATAGTTATTGTTACTTTAACAATGATACTTCAGCGAACTTTAAAATTTTTATTTTCATTCATGAAGATCATAATAAATTTGATTACGAAATAATTTGATGCACAAAACGTTATTCTAACAATAAAATTATTTGAATCGAAGGAATTTTTTTTTTGTTTTGTATATAAAAATAAAACTCAAGGGACCTTCATTTTCAGAAAGTTCAATATTATAATAATCGTAAATAGAATTTTAATACATAAGCATTCTTTTTTCTAGCAAACAGCTCGTTTTTTAATTGCCCATCTCCATAATTATTATGATAAAAATGATAAAATATTTATTTCTCTCAAAAACTAGTTAAAATATAATGGATAATTTGCGATCCTATTATATTATTTTTTTCACAGAAAATGTTATTTACATGTAATTATTTTTATGTATAATGGTACTTATAATTGCTCGAATTCACATTATAAAACTGGTATCATTTAATAAATTAGTTTTATTGTTTATCACGTTACAACTATTAAATCAGACGCTATCACTTATATATATAACTGATTTTCATTAGTTTTAAAACGTAATTATTATTTACTCATATTATGCTGTCATCATCAGCAGTATCTTTATGTTTAATGTCTACCAATGAGGAGAAAAAAATTCTTGAAGCTTTTTTACTTTATTTTGTATTATATTTCAGTTTTGAATAATCCGCACTGTGTTGATACTACATTAATTTATGTGTTTCCCTTTACATGAACACTTGGCTATAGTAATGAATAAAATTCATATATTGCGCGTACAATTCAGATATTTATAATTTAGAAATAAGAACTTATGTTTGCCATTATTGTTTCGAATATTTATAATAAAAGTCGAATTCCAAAAAAATAACTCATGACAGAATTACAGTAATGTAATCCAATACATAGAACTTTTGAAATAAATTTACATACGAATAATATAAAAGCATTTTTTTTTGTTAAGTCAATTCCAACTTAGGTCATCAAAGAAATTTTTTTATTTTAGTTAATTAAATTTAATTAATGTATTAATATTTGAAAAAACTGTATCAATATCAAGGGTTATAATATTCGCCTTTACGCCACTGGCCTTACACACAGTAACATATCACGATATTTATAAGAAATTACGTTCCGTAAAGGTTGTTTTCGGTAAAAGTACGAGAGCTTGAACTAAACGCGAAGCACATTTTCAGACAGAAAAATGCCTCAATTTTCATGGAAATTTGTAGAATTATAGCTAGTAATTCTGTTAACAATATAGTGTTTTTAAAAATTTCGAAATGTTCCATGAATACTTTCTTTTTCATTTTAATACGGGAAGGCATATTCCATTTAACATAGCGGTATAGGACAGTGATTCTCAAACTTACAATACTCGCGACCCAATATTCAATCATAATTTTCATCGCGCCCTCCTCCATAAAATATAACAATGTATTGAATTCGATAATACGACACTTTGACGCTAAATCTATAACATGACTTTAACCTCTTAAGTACCGCCGGCGTATATAAACGTTTCGCTCAGCCAACGCGTAAATTGCGCTGGACGTATTTATACGTCTTTCCGAAATACGATCTTTTCTATTCACTGCTATTTATAAAATTATTCCGAAGGCCTTGGAATGCAAGAAAATGAATTTCACAGTGCTTGCGAAGGATTTACTTATTTCAGGCGATTTTCTTATTCATTCCCTCTGTCTCCTTCTCCCCAAAACATTGCATACTTTTGCATACATGCAAAAGGGTGGCATTGGGGAGCGAATCACGTGACTTTTAATCGGTAGGTAAGGGATTAATTATAAACTGTTCAAACTATCAAGATAAGTGTTAATGTTTGAATATAATTTTATATATGAAAAGCCCGTGGAGTCACTGATAATTATCACACTTATTCTTAACTTAGTATAATTAAATTAATAATCAAAGGCATTGTGTAGCACTGATACATTTATAAGTGGTGTAAAACATTGGTGTAAATGTTTTTATTTTTGAATTTTATTAATTCAGAATGTATTTTGCTTATTTACTTTCAGTAAATTAATAATTTTTTAAAATTATCTTTTGTTTTCAACTTTTCAATATGCTCGTGCCCCCCTCCTAGGGATATCACGCCCCCCTAGGGGGCGCGCCCCACAGTTTGAGAAACGCTGGTATAGGAGAAAAAACGTGAAACACATTTTATACCAGAAAAAATGAATCAATTCTGTTAAAAAAGGGAAGTATGATAAAAAATGATAGTGAGAGAAAAAAAAAAGGATAGTGAGAAGTCAGAATATCATATTAATTTTTCATTTCGTTTATATCTGAAAAAAATGTTCCAAATTCCGGACCTATTCTTTAACATTAACGGAAAACACCCATAAGTGATTTTCTATGAATTTTCCATTGGTGCAAAGCAACGATTTATTCTTTCAAAATCAATGAAGTCTTTTTATAATAGCCAAGTAGGATATCTGCTCGGATAAATGCATGAGCGAGCTTTTTTTTCTCTCTTTTGTCCAGATGAGTCTTATCTCACTGCTGCGCTCAGTCTAACAAGGAGCATGGGAAACTGATCTTCCCATTCCATTGACTTACATTACTCTTCGGCGCGAGTGGTTTCTGCCACAATAAGGAGGCATTCTTTTCATCGATATCCAAAAGCGAGATATGGGGAGAAAAATAAAAATAAGAGCTCTCTCGGAGCACCTGTGAGGATTGAAGAGGTAACAATGCAAAACTCAATAACAAGAAACAGGAAAAGGACTTGGAAGGGTGCAACAGAAAGTCACGCGAGGCCGTTTTTCAGAAAATCTCGATGTTACAATAATAATAATATTTATAACAATGTGGCACGTGTTTTTTTAAAGATTAAATGGCTTTGTGTGTGTGTGTTGAAATAAGTAGAGGCTGAGATGGAATATCCAATTTTTGCATTGCATATAAAATTGCAAGTGATTTCAGAAATGAAGTTGATAAGAAAAAAGTTCATAAAGCTTTAAAGTATCCCACAACATGAAAATTTCAATATTGACGTGAGAGTTTCTTATTAATTTCGCCCTATAAAACAACACGAGTGCTATTGGCGACGTACTTTGTTCAAGTGACGAGAACGACACTTGAAAAGGCTTCACCTCTGCAAATTACAACACCACGTCAAGAAAAGGACTTTGAGCTTCGAAAGATTTTAAGAGCATCAGGCCTTTCTACACGGCGGGTCTTCAGCGGAGACGTCTTAATGCATGGGCCAACTGGGCCCAGGCTTGGGGTCTAGTCTCTCGTTCTAGTCTCAACCTTAATAAGATCATGATTAGAATAATTCCAATGGTCAAATGTTATTTCCAGTTGTATTTTCCGAAAATCTGGGAATTTCGGACAATATGTCTACTGGCTACATGTAATGACTTTCAACCACGTATAGGCCTAGGCCTATCACCATACACCATCATTATTTATTCAGTCAAATAGCGGCAGTCTGTCAAGCCGGTTTGTGTGCGATCGAAAGTCATGTACATATATATGTTTCGGGTTATTATTTATAAGAGCATTTGACAAAACGTATGCTATGTAATGTCTACTTTTAAGAGTAGTAGGAAAGACCTACATTTGTGAAAGGGCCCAGGACCTCAAGAAGTGTTAAGACGTCCCTGGTCTTCAGAGGCACCAGGACTCGACGAACCTGTGACTTGTCGGCTATATATGTTTTGCCATAACCACGAGGTAGCCGTAGTCACACAAAAATATCGATACTAATCAAACAGAAGTAGAATTGATTCAATAATTTACCATACTATAAAACGTAGTTTTTATCGTAACTTTTGTAATATAATCTATATAAAAATATTCATAGTCAGTTTTAGTTAATTTATGCAACAACTTCAATTACTCGTATATATCGGAATGCATATTGACACTTTGGGGGGGGGGAATCGAGTTCATATATATCTAGTCTTTAATTAACATTTAGGAATCCAGTGGCTAAATGGTTAGTGCATTGCGCTTCCACGCCACATGTCCGAGGTTCAAACCCTGGGCTGGGCAATGTTGACTCAGCATTTCATCCCTTCAGTGGGTCGATAAAATGAGTACCAAGCTTGTTTGGGAGCTTAACACTTGGGGTTTCGCTTCAGACTGACCACACCTGATTGGGACATCTGCTCATGCACTTCAAGGCCCAAGGTCGCGCATACTGAGTTGGGCACAGTAGGCCTTGGCCCTCATGGGCTGTCACGCCACTGAATCAAGTTAATTACCATTTAAATGACAGTGCAACTTTTACGCGAAAAATAGTGCAATCACTCAATGCACTTTCCTCTTCATTTCTTTATCTTATCAATTAATTTAGTGTAAAATGTATGCTTCAAGTAAAAGGTGTGAATATTAAGGGGTCCAGACCACCCCAAAGCCCTTGATTTTTTTCCCGATTGATCATAATTCTAAGTATATAGCGCGTAAAATTTAATTAATTACTTGTTATTAATGATTAATTTTATTAATTAATGCTAATTATTTAATCAAAAATTCGTTTTTTACTGTGTTTTGTTCCCGAAAATAGACAAAATCAAAAAGTTCAATTTAACCTCGTTCGAATTATAATTCCAAGAATCTGGAAAAAATTGATTTTACATTCTTAAAAATATGAATGCCAATTTCAAAATTCTGAATAAATATATTTAAATATTTTTCCCTAGTTCAATTTGTAACGTATTATTTACAAAGACGGCAGATCGCATCAGTACAAAGATAGCAATATTACAGAATCAAATCAAATATTGTAATCTTATTACTTTTCTACACGCAAATGGGTTTCAAAAACTTTCCTTACCACAAACAAGTATCTTTCAAAATCTGCAGATTCAATCTATAAAAGTCGATGCCAGATAAACGCGAACCCTAAATAAGTTACATCTTCATCCTCCTCCATTACATCTTCTGCCCCAAGTAAAGGATATAAATAATAAAATCTTCCTTATTCATCTAAATCAGAATGGCAACGGAAGTTTTGTGCTCAATGGGGCGAGTCGAAGAACATGTAAGCTTTTTTTCTGGAGAGGGAGAGAGAGAGTGTTTCCCAGTCCATTGCAGATGATCAATACCAGAGAAACAAAATCTGTTGAAAATCTTTTACGGAGATTACGATGCCAATAATTTCTTCCTCACATCGGCCTATATCCCTACTCATCTCTTTGCCAAATGAAGATTCATCGATGAAAGAGAAGTAGAAACGGCCTGCTCGCGATAATAATAATAAAAAAGAATCTGCAGTCTCTTTTCTCTTGCTAGAAATGTTTTTTCATTACTTAATGGAGTTGCGTTTTTTAAGAGCGTTTTTTTCTTTCGGTAGTTGGCTTTTCGGATGATTTTATTAGTTTACATACAGATGATGGGGTTTTACTTTCTGGTTATTGCCGTTAGTGAAAAGAGAAACTACGCGAAATGTATCTTTTCATCAGTTTATGGAAGCGCTTTGTCATTTGTAAAGCATAAAGAAACTCATGTTTTTGCTACATGAAATATTGTCTGAAATGAGCTTGACATTTATATGGGATGCAAATAATAGGCTTATAGTAATTGAAAAAAATGAGTCAATTCTTGGTTATGATTAAATTACGAATTTGAAGATGAAATAATTCAACTCCAGAATTTTTTTAAAACGTTTCCTTAGCAGTAACTACGAAGACGGAATTGATATCCTATTAAAATAAAAATTATGAAATACTTTTCCGACCACAAACGTAAAAAGAGATATCACACTATGATATTTTAATTTTAAATTGCTTCAAAATCTTACAATCCACCGCAATTTACAAAATATGAATATTATAAATTAAATTTGATTAACTTAGTATTAGAGCAATTATTATAATTCAAAATTTTTAAACTTACATTTCAGAGCATCCAAGTTTTATGTATTTAATGCCAAATTACAGTGGCATAAACAAGGGTGGGGTTTTGAGCTCCAAAAACCTTCCAAAAATCATTACATTAAAAAAAAAACTACTAGCATGAAAGTAGTCTGTGTACAACACTGAAAAATCATGTACTAAAATCAAACGTAATTAACAGGCGTCGGGTGTTGAAATTCCACTATTCTCGTATCATTCCCCAATACGCCACCTAACATATTCTTTTGATTAGGTCGCTTGTCGGGAACGAAAAACAGTAAAAAAGAAATTAGCATTAATTAACAAAATAAATTTTTAATAACAAATAATTAAGTTGTACATGCTATGTACATAGGATTATAATCAATCGAAAAGAAAAACAAAATAAAGGCCATAGGAGGGAGGGAGGTCCGGACTCATGGATACCCCACCTCTTGTGAGCGCCTCAGTTCCAGTTTATACATTTTACACCGAGTTACCCTACACTAAATCAAGAAAAATATATCACAGGACACAATCAAAAACAATTATTGTTTGAATGAGTTTCTTCTCATCGGTGAATGTTGAAAGAGCGCAGGGAAAGTTCGACAGAAGATTCTGTGAATCCAATCAACCAAATCTCCCGTCAGTGCACCCCACCTAACAGGTTTGCGCCTGAAAGTAAGCTGCTGCCCTTTGTGACGTCATACCGACAGCCTCCCACCCGTCGAAGATTAAAGGCCACCTTTGATGTTTCCACAAAGGACCTCTCCTCCTGAGCTGAATGTTAGAATCAGGAATTAGAATCTAATATTACCATCGGTAACTGTGGGGTTCCGGATGATAAAAGACAATTAGGATCGGAATAATTGATTACAAATTGCTACATTCGCGCGAAGTGTATGACTAAAATAATAATATCCTGCAACCAAAAATTCACAAGTACCTTTGAGAACTTGTTTCGCTTGGCATTTTATCAGTCATCTATTGTTTCCATTGGTTTTGCTCTTTCTGAAATAAAAATTGCGCTCATAATAAGTCAATATTAGTGCTATCATACCTCGCATAGGACTCCAAACAGGATATTTGTAATAAATTACTTAAAATATCTCTCAAAGGAATTTTAATTCACAATGATTTCGAGCCTTCCAAGACTTCGCGTGATAATCTCTAGTTAATCCGCCTAACAGGAAACAGTCACCACTTTATCTCCCTAAAACTGAAACTTCAGTGTTTTTAAAACAGGATGATGCAATCTTGTATCATCTGTGTATTTGGACCAAATAGAAAAGCCTTTACCTGGCAATCCCATGATTCTAACAGCTTTCGGTTGATCAAAAATATTGAACGGGTGAGCGAAACAAGAAAGCTTTTGTGAACATCCTGTACCGCGTGATGTTTTTCGTGCTACTGCTTGTTTTATGTTTGTATTTTTTAGGCGACTAAATAAATGTGGACTAATGAAAAAGATGTTTCCTCCTCAATTGTGCCACGACCACAATCGGAAGTACTTCTTAATAATTAATTGAAGTATGTTCTAAATACTTCAAATACACATATTATGAAGCCCAGTGAAAGAGTGCGCTTTCACGCCAAAATTCCGAAGTTCAACCCCCGGACTGGGCAAGGTCGACTTAGCTTTTCATCCCTTCAGTGGGTCGATAAACGAGTACCAAGCTTACTTGGGAACTGAACACTGAGGGTTCACGTCAGACTGACCACTTGACCGAAACATCTGCCTCAGCGCTTAAGGCCATGTATACTGAGATAAGCACAATAGGCCTTCGCCCTATTTGTTGCTGCGCCACTGAGTTCAGTTATATTTATTATATTTAAGACACTTATTGTGTGTGTTATGAATTGATATGTATGCAAAACGTTGGAAGGGAGAGACTATCGACAGAGCACTGAAAAATTCTGAAATATAAAAGTTCAAAATTTCAAAGGGATACGCATCAACTATGTGTGAGCAAAGATCATTTAATTAAACTTATTCCGAAGAACTGAAAGGACCTAATGTAAGTAGCGATCGAAGCAACAGAGAGAGCCCTTTCTCTTAATTCCTTCGGTAGTTCAATACTAGCTCTATTTGACCAGATTCAACAGAGATAGAAACACAGCACTAAAAGGTCTCCAAGAAAACGAAGCAGACTTTGAACGAACCATTTTAACTAATGCTGCTTTCTACTCTCTGGTACCCAGCACTTCTCACATCCGAAATGGGTTCTTTTCGTAGGACATAATCCTCCGACCATCTTTTGACAGACCCAATGTTTAATCCTATCACATTCTTTCATCTCTCTCTGCATTAAGTTTCCAAACAGTTGGGCCGTTTCCGCTTTCCATCGATGCGGAGGGGGTCGATCATAGGGCCCGGACGATAAAAGGGCGCGCCTAACGAGTTTTCGAAAAGAGAGAACATAATCGTCAGGAATAACGAATCGCTTCGCTCAATTTCCGTGTGGGAGAAATACTTGATGCGATCATCTTGTGCGAATCCCAGAGAGATATAACGGGCATCTTTAACTGGACTATCAACACGTCACCGTCTGATGAGATGGGTATATTTCCAGAAAGGAAAGCACTGATTCGCCCCGATAAGTGTTTAATTAAATCTAACAGGAATGATTGAGATAGGAATTGAAGAATCGGGAATTAGTTCGTGAATCGCCAGCGCGCGCAGCTTTGTAACCAATATTTTTTAAACGATGTAATTAGTTTTGGAATTAAGAATACTTTCGGTACATATGTAAAAAAATTATAAATCTTTTTATGAGGTAACAATTTGCTTAAATGGTATCTTTAAAAATCAATGGCGCACATAGGAATTTTTTAAGGGGTGGGGGATCCAGGATTGTGTGTGATAGTCCACCATTCTTGTATCATGCTCCAATACGACGCCCAACATATTCTTTTGATTTTGGCGATTTTCGGGAACAAAATCAGTAATCAATAATTAGCATTAATTAATAAAACTAATTATTAATAACAAATACTTAATTAAGTTTCACGTACTACATACTTAGGATTTTAATCAATCAAAAAAAATCAAGGGCTTTAGGGGGGGGACCCGGGGACTCCCCTTGTGTGTGCCACTGTTCAAGAGTAAACATTTTCATTTTTCATCAGCAAAAGTAAGCAATACTTTTCCCCCTTTACAGATCCATAAATCATTTGCAAAATGTGTATTACAGTGAATAACGATAAGTAAATATGAAACATTTTACTTTTTTTAAAAAATTAAATACTTATTCATTTAGCAACTCCTCTCAAGTATTAATTAAATACACACAACGGAATATTAATTAATACAAGTGTTAAAAAATACAAAACAGGAATGCACTATTTAATTATTAAGAAACTTCACTACCCAATCGTATTGAGAATCCAATACTTAGCATAACTTGTAATAAGAATAAAAAGAACAAATAATTTTTCGAACATGAATTCCCCCAAATTATAAATGAAAGAAAAAAAAATGAACTATTATTATTTGCTTTGATTACCACACATCTAAATGGATGCTCTTCCTATGTGAACGGAAAAAGAGAAGTTCTCTTATTTTAATTAAAATCTCATGAGATTTTCGAATCGAACATGATACATCTCAATCTCTGAAAATCGATGAGAACACAGGAGGAAAAAAAATCTTTTGACGACCATCCCCCAGGAGATTGTGGAGGTGAATCCACAACTTTAGCACTCCGTATTTATTAGCTTCTCTTCTGACTGAAATCTTCTCTTCTTCCCAATTAAGGAAAAGAAGGTGGAGAGTCCGACGAGACGAAGGAATAAGAAGAAAAAAATACAAGAAATCGCCAGAAGACGATTCCCGGAGAAAAAAAATCGATCCTCATTTGAAAACCGAACTCTTCCACAATTGCTTCTAATTGAAGGCAAATATTTAAACAATGAATGGGGATAAAAAAGAAGGGGAAAAAAATGCGCGCCTTCGAGGCGAATGCTGGCCTTTTTCCACTTCGGGAAAATTTCTGTGGGGTTATCTTTTTCCTTCTTTCGAAAAAAACAGAACATAATTGGAAGAGAAGAAGAATTCGAATGAAAATTCAGTTCGGTGCATCGATTGAATGCTGGTGGAAGATCCCCTGGGAAACAAAAAACAAGGCGGGAGACACGAAGTCACTTATCCCTTATTTTTCCTCTCGCGTTGGATATGCAATTCCCTGAGGATCAAGCGTATCATTAGGTTACAACGCGGCGACGTCGATAAACCAATATCAAGAAAATCTACTCATATAGAGATTGCTCAAAATATATTATTGCGCCATAGTGAGTGGGAGTACTGCTTTAGCAAAGTTGTAGATCAGAGTTTCCCAAACCTTTTCGTCTCATATTTTCCCGTTTGGGGTAGACCCCCTTCTTACTTATTTTGCAAATTCATCAACTTAAATGTGTTTTTGATAGCTGGTACAAAGCTATTTACTTTAAAAAATTAAAATTTTTAAATGTAGTGTGAAAAACTTAAGAAAATAAACACACCTCCTAATTTTAAACATTTATTAATTAAATTAAAATTCTGTACCTGTTATATATAATAACTAAGCAACAAACAAATGTCTTTAATATGAGAGATGAATCTGATGCTTTTTAACAAATTTTCAACATTTGGATTTAATTTTGTTAGATTGAATTCTAAATCACCCTCACCAGTGGCGCGCACACAAGAGGGGGTCCTGGGGTCCGGATCCCCCCAAAGCCCTTGATTTTTTTTCCGATTGATTATAATTCTAAGTACATATTACGTAAAATTTAATTAGGTATTTGTTATTAATGATTAATTTTATGAATTAATGCTAATTATTTATTCAAGAATTAGTTTTTTACTGTGTTATGCTCCCGAAAATCGACAAAATCAAAAGGAGCATGATACAAGAATGGTGAACTTTCGACCCCGGACCCCCCCTCTTGAAAAATTCCTGTGTGCGCCACTGACCCTCACTTAATAGTGTTCAGAATTTTTTTTAATGAAGATTGGCAACTGCGCTGAAGTTCCTTTTCACTAGGAAAAACAATTAAAAACTTTCTCACAATGTTCCATAATACAAGATAGATATATGTGTTAATATTATGATAAACTATTATGTAATTAAATAAGTAACACCCCTGTGTATGTTGAATATTTATTCCATTCATAAATAGTTAAAATTATAAAGCCAGGGACTGGTTAAATGAGAATCACAATCCTAGACCCCAAGTTACAATTCATGGACCCCTAATTCTTTTTCTGCTGACGTAGACCCCTGGGACTCAGTATGGACTACTTTGAGAATAACTGCTTTATATGAATTTCTCAGGAAATAGTTAAGATAAACGATTGATGAGAGATCTAATATACGCAATGTGTGTGTGTTTGATTAAGCTGTTTAATATTTCAATGTATTTGTGATCACATGAAATACAGTTAATGATATTTCTATGTTAATACCTTTGAATAATCCTCTACTTTTTTTAAAAAAAAAATAATAATTGAATAATCAATCCTTTTTTAATCTTGATCTTCTAATCGATTAGAAGGTGATAAATAATTTGGGAATCACTTCTGTAGGTGAAAGATAAGAAGTGTAGCTATATGAGACCTTATATTTGTACTGAAATTATATTTTTCAATTAGCCTATGGAAATCAATTTTCGAAAACAAAAATTTTTTTTATGCTTTTTGATACATGAATGCGTCACCTGTGTTTTCATTGATGGAAATGTACAAATCAGCTTGTAGCAGATCCATTAAGAGTTATTTGAGAATTAGTAGAAACACATCCCTAATTGTTTGAAACAGAATCAAGAGAGGAGAAAAACACCTTACGTTCGTAAAAGAAGATTTAACTTTGATCATTTAAGAGCAAATTGTGTGTTTATGAACTTTTTGTAAATTTCAGTTACAGTATAATAAACGGATATACGAGTTAAAAGGTCATAAATTAAATGAAAAATGGAATATTTTTTTTCGTTGTCGAAAAATGTGTTTCGAGTTTAGGCTCTTTGGCTTTTGGCAAAAAGTTTGTATCCAAACGGTATCCCAAATATGTTTCGAAATTGGAAAAAATTGTAATAAAATGTTCTTTGAAATTCATGACATTAAAAATAATTTATTAAAATTCGAAGATACATTATCACAGACATTTTTAAGGTAACTAAAAACAATGAAAGATAATAAAATGAATATATAATTCAATACAGTAGCGCACACAGGAATTTTTCAAGGGGGGAAGGGGTGTGGGGTTGAAAGTTCACCATTCTTGTATCATGCCCCTTTTGATTTTGTCGATTTTCGGGGGGAAAACACAGTAAAAAACTAATTAATGATTAAATAATTAGCATTAATTAATAAAATTAAGCATTAATTAATAAAATTAATCATTAATAACAAATACTTAATTAAATTTTACGTACTATATACTTAGAATTATAATCAATCGGAAAAAAAATTAAGGGCTTTGGGGGGGTCCGGACACCCAGGACCCCCCCTTGTGTGCGCCACTGATTCAATATATTAGAATAAAAAAATTCTATATAAAAACTGTTAAAAATTCTAGGCATTTATATATTTTCTCTCCACAGATCATCATTCTGTTATTCCCAAAAGAATGCAATTACAAAACCGTAACTAAAAATTATCTTTGCAAAACAATCCACTAAAAAGAATAATGCATTTTTAGAGCTTCTAGCTACATTTCTTAAAATGAGAAGTTGTTATTTATAGACAAGAAACAATTCTCAATATAAACTGGCCGCCATCGCGTAATGAGAAAGAACAAAAATCCCTTTCTGACAAAAAAACAAACTTTGGAACATTAGCATTACATTTATTGCCTTATTTTTATCAGAATCGACCAATCATTTGCGTCATAAAATTCGTCTCCTGTATAGTAGTGCTAAAGGAGTTTTCATTTTGTACATTAAAGGGAAAAACTGCTTATTTATGGAATGTTCTCAACTTTAAAAAACCCCGATGTTTTAAAAAAATAGTTAAGAATTGCAACACCGTAAATTCGCATGAAAAACCGAAACTTCTCTGGAAATATGTTGGGAGCTTAGTTCTGAATCTTTTGCAACCAGCGAAGACAGCCATGCCTTCCAAATTATTTTCTCACATTGCTTTCAGAATACGACCCCCTCCTCATTTATTATTCCGGAGGGGTCAGTCCTCTTGTATCTCCCCCTCCCCGAGGTCACTGGAGCAATCTTTCCTCGCCATTCGAGGGTTCACTCCCCTCCCCCCTCCTCTTCAGCTCTGATGCAAGTTCCCCAAACACAAACTCGAATCTTATTGGGAAATGGAAGTGTCCAATAATATAATAATACGAGAAGAACTCATATTTTATTGAAAGATGACGCAAAGTAAATTAAATTAATACTGTACAGAGATGAATACAGCATTCATATCGTACATGGATGACAAAAAGAGAAAATGACCAGCATTTTACCGATTCTAAACGCGTAATTTAATTACATCACATATTTTTGCATATGAAATGGAATGGCGGTTGGTAACATTCAACTCACGTTCTATGCAATTACATTAAATTAATCAAAATGAGTTGTAAGACGAGGATTTTTAAATAAATTTCTCACGCAAATGCAAATAATATAAAGTCTAGGAAAGGGTGAGAAATTTATGAAATTTTATAATCTTCGGCTTTTTTTTAATAAGCCCCAAAAGATAGAAGGAAACAAAGTTGAATAAGAAATTAAATTTAAACTTAGCAATCAATATATATGTGTGGAAGATAAAACATTTTTTCATATTCACAAGGAAAAGCTTAGACACTTGGACAATTGAATCTTTTTAAAACTTAGCTTGTTGATAAATGATAACAGGTATAAATTTAAAGTGAAACAGTGCAACCATTCCCAGCATTTTCGAGAAAATTGAAACATTACGTTTCCCATAACTCTTTTAATATTTTAGTTTAGTGGTAACTCGGTTTTGACAGTTAATGGATAGTTCAGTGAACTATTTTTATCTTGGTTCTATCGTTGAGTTACATTGTTTTTCTTATATTGTGTCATCAAAAGACAATCATTTTTACACTCAATGTAAATAACATTTTACATCAAAACGAAACAAAAAAAAATTACACAATTTGATATCGATTTTCTCGTGTATTCACCCATAAAATTAATTTAACTCTTTTAACAATCATCATAGTCTTTCAAGAATAAAAGTTATTATAAATCATTGTCTTTTAAAAATGTATAATTATTGAAACCAGAGCATTCTTTCTCATGCACACACACAAACACTGTAAAAATATGTGTGTGTGTTAAAAAAATACACGGATAGATTTAAACATTATTAATGACCATACTAAATATGTGCTACTGCGTAAATTTGTATTAAATGCTTTTATATAATGTTCGTCATCAAACAAGATGCACATGCAAAAAAATTAAGAAAGAAAGCATATTTGTAATCAACCATTCACTTGATGTATTCATAATTAGGTAATCCAGACCAGTTTTTAAAAAATTGTAAGCCCCACTAACAGTTTAATTTTATATTTTATGGACCATAAGTATAATTGACTATAATATGGCAGACAACTAATATGATTGACCACTATGTGGGCGACCAATATAACTATATTGCCTCACTTATTTTACGACTCTATTTACATTTCCATATTACTGTGAAAAGGAACTTCACGAAAAACAAGAATAAACTGGCAATGCAAAGTTATATCAACAAAATAAATTGTCATGCCGCCATTTTACTACGGTTGCCTGCTATAACTTTTAAATGTCGGTAGAAATACCTGCAAAAATAGCTGAAAAGCAGCCTAACTCAGAAGGAATATATCTCCAAAAGTAGTCGCTAATATTTCAAAAAATAAATGTATAATCCATATCCCATAATGCGTTTTATTACATTAACTTAAACCATGACAGATTTAAAATGGTCTACCCCTCTGCACGAAGTTCTTTAGTGGCACCAGGACTCAAATTTAGGACATGATAGCCACGAGCACGCGTCCATCATCATTAGGATACCGCGGCCGAAATGATAGGTGAATTACTAATGCTAATTGAAAACATATATTTATCGAGTTAATACTTTGACGATACATTATTAACAATGAGAATACATTATTGAATACTGTTATTTCTGTCTAGGGTACTTATACTATTTGAGTATATATGATAAATCAGTTCTTTCTTAACTCAAAGAACGTATTTCCAATTCTTTTTAATACCGGTTTGGCATTGCCGGAAAACGAAAATGTTATTAAAATGAGAAAACAAGATATGCATAATTTGAAGATGAACGATTTTAATTTCATCCGAATTGCTTAATTTTTTAAAAAAAACAACAATAGAAATCACATTTAAAGAGCGCACAATTCGCCTCCATTACGAATCGTTCTTCAAATGGGAAATTAATGATAAAACTCCAGGACACATTTCGCAACAGCCTGAGCAATAATTGATATCCATTTGCTCGTTTTACAAAAATACATCGTTAATTGTTAGTGCGCGCCGAGAAATCATTTATGGAAATCTAAAATGGATAAAAACAAAAACCGCTAAAAATTAATTTAATATTAATGATCGCGTGGAGACGATTCTGAATTCGATGCATTTGTCGAAAGGTAAACAATATATTACAATCTGCTCCAAAATAAAATAAATAAACAAATAAATAAAATTAAAAAAAAGAACGCCACTCCTCTTTTGGAAATTCAATTATTTTCCGGGATGAATCGTAGAAATGCGATCTGATGGGGGAAAAGTTTAAAGGAATCTCCATCGCAATTACCGGGGCAACGCAATTACTAGAATAATCGGAGGAGGATAAAGAGGGGAGCTTGATGGATAGGCCGCCCCTATCGCAGAGCCCCGACGGACACTCGATTACGAAACTATCCACCACTTTATCTTGTGGGGCGCCTCCCCAGATAAGCCCCGGGAACGAGGCCACTGGAGAAAAAGATCCTTTACTAGCTATTAATTGATCAGTGGATTTGCTAGGGCAATATCGTTCACTTACTCTGGAGAGAAGGTATATGTGTTACCCAGGGAACGAATTATGAAATATACATTTTAAGCCCGAAATCCCGGAATTTATTTGGTTTCGGAAATCTTGAAATAGTTTGGGAAATATTCAGAATTCAAGTTTAAATGTAGCTTAAAAGAATCATGCCCTGAGTAGTAAGGTTAATCGCTACATTTTGAAGTGGACTTTGGTGATGATATAATATAAAGCATAAAAAAAATTAGAAGAGCGCATAAAATTTAAATAACTCATCATAGTTACACAGGTATTAAAATATTTTTTTTATAAAACAACTGAAATAAATTTGTTTTTATAATGGGATATTTTTTTATTAATTATTATTTGGAACTTTTGATTGTAAGCATTTATTACATACTTCTGAAGATTTTTTTTTTTTACGTTCAGAATTAGATACTCAAATCAGAGAAAAAGATTTAAAATAAAAGCAAGTAATGATATATAAAAAACTATTTACATATAAAGAAAACCAATTTTTAATTCCAACTTTTCAGGTAAGGTCTTAAGTAAGCCAAATGCACCCCCTTCCTCAATATGTAAAGAAAATTAATATACCTATGCTTAAAATAACTCAACCATTTTTATATATTTAAACAAATACATGTAGAAATTTTATTTAAAATTAGCCGTTACCCACCCACTTCCACTGGTTTTTTTCCATAATGTTGCATGATTATAAATCTTTTTTAAAGTTTTTGATATCTAAGTCCCAGCTATAAAATTTCGACTGTATTAAAAAATATTCTTATAACCCTCACCCTCGATTTAAAAAGGATAGGATTTGAACTTCTAAGATGGAAGTATATTTATCTTGACGCATACAGAACCCCCTCCCTGAGGGATTCAATTTCCGCAAAACCCGTTCGTAGCGGATCTCTACACAACAAAATAAGCATGTTTGTCATATTTCAAGTAAGCACGTGCGATTTTTTAAAAAAATTATAACGCCTCGGCAAAACTCCTTGTGAGTCGATTTCCGCAAAACCCTTTCTTGACAGATTTCTATTCAACGAAAGAAACACGCTTCCCAAATTTAAAGTCTGTATAGTATAATAATTCTGCGAGATTTTGTGAGTGGTCACTTTTTCTTATGCCCACACATACATATAGATAGATTAAAAATGTTTAATATTTCATTGGAGTTTGAAGTTTGTTCAACAAAACAGTAATTTAATTGCCAATTAGCATAGCTGTACATTATAAAACAATACAAATAAAAGTCATTACACATGTAAGATACTCAGATTAAAGTTATTTTTACTTAAAATGATCTTTAAGCCTTTTTTAAATCCTGCTCACTGAATTAGAGAAATATATTAAGCTGATTCAAAGCACTTGAATAGTATTCGGAAAATCATTTAATGTTTGAAGCACTTCAAATGCAAAGGATTAAAACCATCTTACTGGTAAAATCACCACATTTAAATCAAATATTTAAATTTAAATAGAGAAAGCAGCTCGCATCAGTCATAAAAAACGATACAGCATACAAATGAAGAAAAACGGGATAAAATCCTGCAACTTTGGCACCTTTAAAGTATCAGGATAACTTATCCAATTATTAAAATTCTCTTTGAATACTTCCTAAGTTTTCAAAACGGAACGAAATCCAAAAGCAATCGATGCTTCGATAAACATCCTACTTCACAGTAGAACGAACTGATAGGCTCCACAAGAGAAGAAATCACTCGCAAATAAATAACTCTTTTAATAACTTCTCCCCCGGCGCAAGTAATTGGAGACAGGGTGCGCAGAAAAGAGCCAGACGCCCTCAAAAATTATTTACGAAAAAAGTTTTGGCGCTCCCCCTCAGTTAATTAAAAGGACAACGCGTGTGACTTGTGTTATGAGCATTGAGCACCAGAAGTCGAGATCGATACGAAATTAGTAGAAATGTATCCGATTTCGCTGGGAGAAAAAAATCGCGTAACTGCAAACATATTTCTCATTAATGAAAATTTCAGTATTTGGTACCGAAAATGAATAAATGATGCTATTTATTCCACTCGGATATGCATTGGGATATCGAATGAACTTTTTAGTTACTCGAAAAATAATTATATTTGCCATTCGTTAATGTTACATTGTGCTAAGGAAGATAAATATAAGTTGGACTTCCGTTTACTACTTCAGATCGGAATTTTAGTTTTAAAAAAAAGGTTAATAAAACGATGGATCATTTGATTCCGTTTTAAGAAGCTAATAAAATAAATAAAATGACTTCCCTCTCGGTTATGATCATTTAACAAAAAACTTTAACTGGCTTTTGATCTTATTTATTTATCCACGATAGCTTACGTTTTGATATAGAATTCCTCATACCGAGGAGATGCAGGGATATATTCTATAGCAAAAGTTTCCAACCCCTCTCCCGCCGGCAACTGAGCGGTACAATTCCGAGAATCAAATGTTATCGGGCACCAATGATTCTATTTTATTTACTGTGATGCATTTTTCTAGGGTTTGTACCACTTTCTATGAAATCACTTTATATTCATTGTTAAATCACTTTATATTAATTCTTAGTGTTACTGTATTTTGTTCTGAAGGCATATTTTACAATCAAATTAAAATTATTAAATCAAAACAATCTAAAATATAAACAATCAACGTCCTACTCCCTACTACTCCAACATCCTACGCCTCGGTAAAATTATCAAATGTTGACCGGTCAGTGGCGATAAAAAGGTTGGGGAGTGAATGAGTGAATATTAACGTCGCACTGTTCAGCTACACGAGGGATTTTGGCGACGGACCTCGTAATTTTGAACCATGGTCAAGTGACGAAGACGACATCTGAGCTGATACCCCCTCTCTTAACTACCACACCACACCAACAGGAGGATGTTTGAGCTCGCGACATATTTAACGTTCATCGCTTCCCTATATGGTGGGTCTTTAGGAGTACTAGGCTCGAACTCATGACATGCCAGCTACGATCCGATACCTTGACCTCTAGGCTACCGAGGCCACGAAAAAGGTTGGGGAACATCGTTTATTAGAGTACAGAAAAGTTTACAATTATGCAGTTAAAAGGGAAATAGAATGATATACATCTTTAGCATCGTTTGTGACCATGGTACCCTGAGGGAGGGGTCATGGTTACGATGACAACTTACGGCTCAGGTGACAACCTCGTCACTTGACTGTATATCAAAATAACAAAGGTTCGTCGCTCATAGCCTTCACACACACGACGTTAATAAACACTCCCTCAGTTAAGTACCTTTTTTAAAAACAAGATACAGTATATATTAATCTTATTTTTCATTTCGTATTTCGCAGTAATATTTCTTACACAAATATTATTATTGTATAAAAATATTTATAGTAGATTTGGTATGTCTTTTTATGGCTGAATTAATTTTCCAACCGAGCTTAGACAATATGCTCTCATACCAAGCAAGTAGTTAATAATATGATGAAAATACTTCGCAAAGGATTTTTTTTTTGCGGGGAAATGCAATTTGTAAATGTTTTGTATCCTTCTTACCATCTGAAAAATTCCACATAACAGTATTACAATGTTTCTGTTTCGCTAGTTAATTCAGCGAGTTTTCCAAAATAAACAAACTCCACATGTCCTCATTAATAATAACCATCATTAATCACGTACGCTCACGCATAATTTAGCACATGTTCTCAATTCGAACAAAACACTTCTTTGATTTCAGGAAAGTTTTTAAACAAAAATGCTTTTTTAACAGAAAATGAACTTGAAAAAAAAGAAGTCATAACACAACATTACTATATCCTTGATTTCTTTCATGAAGCTTTTTGTCATCTAGACTGGCTAATGCACGTTAAATCTATCGGGGTTCATAGTTCACCCCCCAAAGGAATTGTGTGGAAATATGGAAATACAGATGCATCTGAGGCGTCGTCTTGTCAAATTTACACGCCCCTGATTCAAATTTACGGAGTCCGTCACTAAAAGCACTCATTTTGCTTTAAGGCTGTTTTCGGTTAATGTTAAAGAATAGGACCTGAATTTGGAACATTTTTTCAGATATAACAGAAATGAAAAAATTAATATGGTATTTTGGCTTCACACTATCCTTTAGAGAGTAGCCTTTTTTTTATCATACTTCCCATTTTCAACCGAGTTGATTTTTTTTTCTGGTATAAAATGTGTTACGTGTTTTTCTCCAATACCGTAATGTTAAATGGGCTAGGCCTTCACGTATTAAAACGAAAAAAGAGAGTATATTCATTGAATATTTTAAATATTTAAAAACACTATATTGTGTTAACAGAGATATGAGTTATGATATTGTAAATTTTCATTGAAAATATTTTTCTGGCTGAAAATGTGCTTCGCGTTTAATTCACAAGCTCTCGTACATTTACCGAAGACAGCCTTAAGTGAGTGAGTGAATTAATATTAGCGTAACTTCAACAAATGATTCTCTGTTCAACTTATTATGATGAGTAGATAATAGAGCTTCTTCTAAGGTTCCACGTAAATGTATGACCTTTACCGTTACCTAATATTAACATAGCCCTATTCGGCTACTGGAGGGCTTCTAGCGTCGGACCTCGTAATTTTGAACTACGGTTCAGTGACGAGGACGGCACCTGAGCTGGCGCCCTCCTCACAACTTCCACACCACGCCAACGGGAGGACGTTTGAACCTCGACATATTTAACGTGCATCGGCATCCTTTGCACGGCGAGTCTTTGGCCACGAGTCCGTTACCTTGCCCATTAAGCCACCATGGACCTTCATTTTACTTCGAAGGGCGAAGTAAATTTTTATCAAATCAAATCAATGAAGATCTTTTAACAGACAACTAAAGTTGAATTCACACCAAAGCTGTCAGCGTCGAGCGTCTAGCCAATCAGAGACCTTATCTCACCCGAGATGAAGTCTCTGATTGGCTAGACGCTCAACGCTGACAGCCTTGGTGTGAATGCAGCTTAAATGATGAGAAGAATGGAAAAATTTAAAAGCCTAACATCATAGAAATAACGATATTCAATTGATTGCTTGAATCCTAGATTTTTTTTTAATAAAAATATAAATCGAAGGATAATACTAGTCAGTGGCGTAACGTGCACCCCGGGGGGGCAAAGCCTGACTGACGCAAGTGCCTACCCTTTGTAAAATTCAACGTGAGGGCCCAAAACCTGACTTTGCAGGGGCGCCCAAATGTTCTCCGTTACGCCACTTATACTAGTGCACTTATTTCTCACTCATGCATTCAATTTAATTACACTTTTTTTTTTTACTTTACTTTATTTCAAAAACCTTTTATTTCAGACAAGATGAAATGCGCTAAAATAAATGCAGCTCATTTAACATCGTTTTTCAAAAATTTACTCCAAATTTCAGAATGTGAATGGCCTATATGCGATTTGCACAATATTTATTTCATTTACCAGCACGTATATAGGATTTATTATTTTGCGCTCATACAGAGACAGATAGACATCACGCAAATCTTTTGTTGTGTGTGGGGGAGGGGAATCAAATGCACCACATTCGACCATAAATATCGACCCCTAAACGGTTCTTTTGGTTCTACAATAAACGAAATGCGTGCGCTCATTGATCAAAGAGAACCCCAAACGAGGGGCACATCTATTTCCCGTGATTTGAAAGTAAAACCCTGTAAATATGCAAAAGTAATTTCTACACGACCCTAGGCGTGTCGGTAGCCCGGGAAAAAACCACCACACCCAAAGTAGCCCCATCACGTATATAGGTCGGTGCTATTTTACACACGAATAAGCATATGCATACACATACAATACTTCATACATATTTTCTCTAACGATGGGTTAGGGAGTCCGTATACATATGAATTACAGAAATATAAAATTATTGTTTCTGCAAATGATTCGCTTAATTTTCGTTTTTTACCCCCTCCGTGGGTTTAAAAAAAAGCAATGTAATTACTTTTGTAACGTAGGGGGTGGGTGATGTCGATTGAATAAAAAAATAAACAAACAAGCCTTAAGAGTGTAATGTAAAAGAATATATCTTCATTCTCAATTCATAAGCTTTGTGGCAGGTAAAACAAGCACAGAATCTTCGTTTTCTCGCGATTTATGTTATTAAAATTTATTAGAAATTTAAATATAATTAATTTTTTTTTAAAAAAATAATACAGATGGGAGACAACATGTGTGTGTGATAATTATCTTATTTCTAATCAAACTTTTAAAAAAAGGTAAAGAAATCATATTTGATATTGGACCTTTCTCATAATTAGCCTATTTGTTTTCGAAAGTAACATCAATCTGAAATTCGATACATCAATGGGAGTTTTTCATTATTCAATTGAATAGTTATAAAATCACATTGCAAGTCTGAGATGTCCAAAAAAGTTCTTTACATAACGTTTTTAATAGTCTGAGATGTCTATTAAAATATTCATTACATAACGCTCACTACTTTTAAAACATTTACGCGCGATTTCGAATGTTCAAAAAAATCTAAACTTATTTCAAATAAAAATACTTATATATAATCAATGGAATGTTTATTAAAAAACCTCACACTACAAAGTAACACGATGGCTATTGATAAGGGATCTCATAATTTTGAACCGCCGGCTGGGTGGCGTGGTTGGTTTGGCGCTGACCTTTTGCACTCCTGGTTGTGGGTTCGACCCCAACCCAAGTCGGTGGATTTTCATGATGCAGGAAATCGACAGCGGTCATGTCGTATGATTATACGAAGGGGATAAAGGGGATTATTATGAAATCCATTGAGTGCCTGTATGGCTTGGGTGCTCTCGTCAAAATTAAAATCCTAAATACTGTTTCGCATCGTCACAGCTCAGGTGCCTCCCTTTGGGGAGGAAACTTGGCAAAAAAAAAATAACCTGTGGTAATTGGTGTCGCACTAAAAAGTGATACCAGCTCCTGGGGAATGTATTGGGTCTGCATAGGTTAAAATACCAATGCGCAGTTCCATTAGAGAAGATAATTTTGAATCACAGCCAAGTGACGAAGACGACACTGGCTGGTACCCCGCACTTCAACTTCTATACCCCGCCAACGGGAGAATTTTTGAGCCACGACGGATTTAACGTACATTACCCCCCACCCCTTTACATAGTAGTTCTTTAAAAGCATTAGGATTCGAAGTCATGGCACAGCACACGCGAGCACGAGAACATGTTCACTAGGTTATCAAGGTCACATATTTATTATTCAAAGATTTAGGCATAGGAATGAGAAACTGTAAAGTGGTTTCGTTCGCTAAACCTACTTAAAAGATTTTTGTTGACGAATTTCTAAAATAATTTCTAATTAATTAATATTTATGCTATTTTATTTGGGAATAATAAGATTGATTGTATTAAAATTCTCACATTAATAATAATTAGCCTTTAATGGAAACGAAATTTAACACCCAGATGTTCTCATGACGTCAGAAATTCAGCCACAAATCTACGGCAAGGCCATTTAATGGTTTTGCTACCTAAAATATCCAGAAAACCTTTTTCACCTTTTAATCGATTGGAAAAATCAAAATTAAAAAAAAAGGATAGATTATTCAATCATTATTATTTTTTTTAAAAAAAGAAGTTGAGGGTTATTCAGAGGGGTTACCGCATAAATATCTCTCTCTCTCATTAACTATATTTCATGTGATCACAAATACTTTGAAATGTTAAACAGCTTAATCACGCATTGCGTATGTTAGATCTTAAATCATTATTTTTATGTCTTGAGAAATTAATATAAAGGAAATATTCACGATCTAAAAACTGTTGAGAATAATTAGTCCTTTTTATACGAGAATAAAACGCAGAAAATAGGAAATAAGTGTGTCTGACGGAAGCTTCAGAACTCCCTGAAGACTTCGTACCTAATCAGTGACGAACTAACTTCCTATTTGCATATTTCTTCGACTCTCTCCTTCGCCATTACGAAATGCTATTCGAATTCAGTTTGTGTAGTGTCCCTATTGAAAAAACCAGGCATTGGAATCTCGCAAGGAAAAGAAAGAGACAAGGGAAAAAATACTTCTTAGGGAAAAGATAGGAAAAGGAAGGGGAAAAGGAGAAACTTGAAAGTCGCGCGAAATGCTTGTTTTGTTTGTCAACATCTGTGTTTCTCATCTAAAAGAAAAAGGGAAAAAAAAGCTCCCAGCAAAACAGAGGGGAAAAGGAAGGGAGAAAAAGAAAAAAAGGCACTCCGCCAAACGAAGCCGACGTTTTTTTTCGCCTTCCCTTTTTTAAGGATTTTTTTATGTCGATTTTTACAAGTGCTTCCACAAACAAGAACAGAGACCTTATCATTCCTCGAATCCGTTTTGCGTGCTCATAAGGCCAAGGAGAAGCCCTTCCACCTTTTTCCTTTTTAATAACAAGGTACTCTCGGAAGTGTGTTTGTTTATTGTGTCTGCCTAAGTGCCTTCTCTTACGCGAAAGGGAAAGTTCTATTTTTTTTCTGCGGGGTGAATTATTGAAGCCCCTTACGGAAAGAAATAGAAAGAGAAAAAAGGGAGGTGAATTCGGGCTGAAAATGGTGTTTAAAGGAGTGAATTCCGCAAAGTTCTGAAGATGGTGTGTTTATCTGAAGAAACACTCCTACTCCTAACAAGGAAAAAGTATTAAAAAAAAAAGGAAAACAAATAACAGTCGTCGCTAATATAAAGTATAAAATTTATAAGAGTATTTGTTACGATAAAAGGATTACACGAGAAAGATTTTACTTAGGAGCTTAT
The DNA here is from genome assembly GCA_019973935.1 of Trichonephila clavipes. Classification (NCBI taxonomy): domain Eukaryota; kingdom Metazoa; phylum Arthropoda; class Arachnida; order Araneae; family Nephilidae; genus Trichonephila; species Trichonephila clavipes. The sequence continues at coordinate 166,310 of BMAU01014919.1, forward strand.
TCAACCGGTACACTTCCTTAATTGTAATAATGGCAATGTTTTCTGTGATGCTCGATATTAATTAAGGAAATTACTAAATAAAAATTATTATTATTAAAGCATTCCTATTTTATTTTGTATGGGCCCATGAACATTTCTTATGATTTCCTGATTGCTTTCTAGTTTGTTTATTAACTGCAAATATGCTATTAACTGCAACTTAACATGTTTATAAACTTCGAAGCAACAAGAAGGCCATTCGCGACAAGCAATTTTGACTTATAGTCAAGTGACGATTATTGTAAATTAAATGTAAAATGAATAGATGGCGCTGCAAGTAATCTGAGAGTTGCTCTTTTTTTAGCTTCTAGAATCAGTTATGTAATGTTCTTTGTGCTGTGTACATGTCTTCTGTGTGGTCTTAGGAAATAAACCAAAATGTCTAAAAGGTTGGACTGAATCATAGCAATAAGATAAAAATATAATGTATATAATCGTCTAACTGAGCAATGGAATTAATGATTTAGGAATTATAACAACGATCATGATACACTGTACAAAAAGACAAATTTTTTTTGGTCACATTTATACATTTTAGAACAGAAGGGTGTGTAAGGAATTCTATCATCCAATAAACTGTCTTTTTCCGAAGTCTAACTGCCAAAACATTTGCATGCATAAGAGGCCCATCAAGGTAAATTTTTACCTTTTCTCTATATATTTATTTCTTCTTTTATTCCGGTATGACATCTTTCAACCACGGTTAACTTTATACCTTTTCTAACCACTCCTCCGGTAAATGTACTTTTTCAATCCCTTCTCCGTAATACAAAGCATCTCATTCAAATCCGAAACGATGGTCATTTCGGGGAGACGTTTAAGAACATAAAAATAAAGGACGCCATCGCACAAAGAGGTTCTCATGCAAAACAACCAGCTCCACGCTATCGCCCGTCAAAGAACAGACGAAGGAGGAACAAATAAAAACCATTTGCTATGTGCTCCTTTCGCAGAACGACGGTGATTTTAGAAATTGTCGTTCAAAAGTATAGGGATCGGGTGTAAAGGGATTAGAAATAGATATTCTTATATAGCCAGAAGCTTCTTTCTCTCGTAGATACGGAACTGATTTTTTTCCTGTGGAATATACAAACATGGTGGGGATGTAGAGTTTAAGATATATGCAATGTGATAAAAGGAAAAGGTAAATACATTGTCTCACTGACTATTCTTTCAAACTTTTATGATGCAATAGATGCAGGGACGTCTTAAGACTTCTTGAGGCCCTGGGCCCCCACCTATGACCTTAACCCTCTGGCCCGAACATCAATTTTTTTGCCGCACGGAGGAGCATCCGTCTGACAGACAAGTACGTAAATTTTTTTTTTGGAATTTTATTACTTTAAGGACTGTTTCAAATGTCCTAATAGCTCATGAAATTCATTATGGTTCAAATAAGATGTGTGGGGTTAAATCAAACACAACAATATATTTTTATCACTAGAATTGTGACTGGTTTTTTAATAAATATTGATTAAAAATAATAATACCAAACACAAAAAATTATAGGAATATCCGTTCTGAAAGATGGTGATAAATAAGAAAAAATCGCACATATCGAGAGTTGAAAAAAATCACCATGTACCACCACGTGATCTCACTGGGTAGAGTCCAACTGAAGAGGCAACCAAGGTCCAAGAGGTCCAAGGCAGCCCACCACAAAAATCCCACCACAGTGTTATCTTCAGGCATCAAAGCAAATCATCCCCGTCTGAGAGACGGATGTTCTGATCACAGGGTTAGAAGTAGACAGTACATAGTATACATTGCCAAATACTCGTCAAACAATAACCCGAAACAAATAAATGTGCATGACTTACAATCGCACAAGCTGGCTCGACAAACTGCCGCCTTTTGACTGAATTAGTAATGATGGTGTATGGTGGTAGACCAAGGACTATGCATGGACGACGGTCATCACATGTAGCCAGTTGGCATATCGTCCAAAATTCCTAGTTTTTTTTGGAGAATATAACTGGAAACAATATTTAACAGCTGAAATGATTCGATTTATGATCTTATTAAGACTGAGTCGAGAACGAGACGATGCCTAGATTACGGTTGAGACCCTGGGACCGGACATATGCCTTAAGACGACCATGAATGGATGTAATTGTGTTGATCACGGGGGGTTTGTGTCCCTCTCTTACCAAATTACATAGGTGTTGTTGCATAGCAGATTTTGTATTTTAACACTAGTTAAAAAATTACGATAGATATTTATCAGTTATTTTTACTAGTAAATGTTAAACAAACGATGGAACAAATTATATAATTTTTATGACTTTGTAGCATTTTGGTAGTTCATTTATGCCGCAAACAGATTAAAGATATTTGAAGTTTGGGAACTGATTTCATGAAATAAAATATGTAAAATCTCTTGTTTACGAGGGATTTAAAACTAGAAAGTTTACTGAAATTAATTTTACTACACGATATTTTTTATGTTACAATAAATTTATGCTTGTTGTATACGATAAATTTATTTCTTGAAATGAAAATAAGTGACTTTCTTATAAAGAAAAATTTAAAGAACCAAAGGCGCGTTTTTTTGTTCCACATCATTAAATTGCCATAGAACTCTTTATACGTAGCATTGTAATAAATTTAACCTTTTTTTTATTTTTTTAAAAAAAACTTCATAGCTATGGTGAAACACATTTTGAAATTTTTTTTTTACAGATTCTTTTTTTTTTTTTAAAAAAATGATTTTTAATAATTAAATACTTTTTTTTAAGTTCTCCTGCAAACAAGATTAACTTATTTTATTATGTGTACGTTCCATTCATGTATACAAATAAAATACATTTAATATTTTATAAAATTACATTTTCCTTTCTCTCACTTATTTCCGATGACATATATCCAATACATCGAAACATTTGCTTATAGACAAGTTCGTTAATGATTTTACTTGTTGTTGGAGACCAGACTTTAATCCTGTTCAGAAATATAATCTAGATAATTCTTAAAACCCTCACAAAAACTAATTTTATTTACAAAAACAAGTAATATATATATAAAAATTAAGTCAATTTCTACTTCGATCAGCAAATTTTTTTTTATTTTATTCACTTTTTATTAAATAATATAAATTAATATAAATATGTATTTGCATATGACAGAAAAACATTAAATGCCAATTAATCTTTATTAATTAACATTCAAAACAACGTGTTTATAAAATTTCAGTTCAACTGAATGCGTTAAACGTGAGGGAAAAAAAAATCTTTTAAAGATTTAACCCAAGTCGATAAAAATGAAGCCTGCGTGACTATATCTGAAATTCTTTAAATAATTATAATTAAATTATCGTATTGAAACCCAAAACAATCGTGTATAGAAAATTTCCGTTCAACTGAATGCTTTAAAACGTGAGAAAAAAAACCATTTAAAATGTTGACATAAGTCGCAAAAAATGAAGCCAACGTGGCTGAATCTGTAATTCTTTGAATAATTAGTTTTAATCAATTCATTTCATTAATTATAGTTAAATTACCGTATTGTCATCCAAAATAATCGTGAAAACAAAACTTCAGATCAGCTGAGCGCTTTAAAATGTATTTTATTAACGATTGAAAATTTGAACAAGATATATATAGGGAGATTGTGAACTAATAGTAGGAATTGAAAAAGAACGGTTAATTCTGAAACTCCAATTACATCAAAGTCACGTTTCGCAATCAAAATCAGGAAACATGTGGCAAAAATATTAGATAAGGAACACAATGTTCAGAGCACTCCACAGACACATCAATTGGCGTTCAGGCAAACACCGGATGGTTCAATCCGTTTTCTCAGACCACACGTACGTCAGAAACAGGAACCACGGACGAGCGAGCCAATCTTTCGGAAACGAGAGGAGCATAAATCCCGGGGAGAAAATAAAAACATCCGCGAGACAGATATACAAACTGTTACTTCCATCCTCCGTTAGATAAGACGAAGCAATTCACCCCGCCAGGAACTTATCGAAAACGAGAAAATTTACAACAACGCAAAGCCGGCTATCGAGAATCAGGAGAAAAGGGGGGGGGGACGTGGAGGAATCGATCCCAAATACGGAAACGGAATAATATATAAATAACTCCCGGATTGCGCGCGGATACAAACAATAAGCAAACAGACACAACGAGATAAAAATAAAACGGGAAAAAAGAGGAAGACCCACCATAAAGGAAGAAATTTATCCGCTTCTAGCTCTCTTTTTACTCGTTTATTTATTTTTATGGGGGGACTTTGTTTAGACTAACTTATTTACTTCCCACGGAACTTGTTTCCTTATTGGCTGACGTGAAATGGAAGGGGAGAGGGAAAAGAGGGAAGTGAGACGAAACGAACAATCGGATGCTGTGATCCGGAGATTCATTTTTTAGGCACCAGGACAAAAGCGATATTCCTTTTTTCTTCTTTTGGTGGTGTCGCTCGGAATTCATTTCGGTCTGTGTTATTAAGACAAATGACGACGGAAGAGAAGCGAGATTTAGGTTATCAAAGTTTACATTTGAGTTCTTTGTAACGAAGAGAAATGTTTTTTCACTTTCGATTAACTCTAACAGCTTACGTGAATGTCGCAAAAAAGGAATATACAAATGTAGAATCATAAATTCTTTTTTATGGTTTTCCTAGAGGTTATCTTAGATTAGAGGTCATGAAAATTAAGGATACATAGATGTATGCTAGCAAAACAAAACGAAAAATGTTTTAAATTCTGAAAATAAACGTATATAGCCTTCGAAGTAACATATTTATCAAATTAATGTGAATTAATTATAATACATTTGATAAATGTAGAAATATCAATATATTTCATTTGAAAGAATACTGTAACAAGATTCATTTTTTTCTTATTATATAAATATATACTTCAACAAATATATAAAGTAAATAATAATTAATTTTTTTCTAGCATTATTTTTAAATTTGAATTCAAAAGTAGAAGAAAGTAGTGTAAAACATTATAAATTTTTTTTTTCGATAATTAGGAATAGACTTTTTTAGTAAGTAAAATTCAGGATAAAAATGAAACGTTTAAATGTTATCTCTAAATCAAATACCAAAAAAAAAAAAGTTTTTCCTGCGTGAAATTCAAAATAACTTCCAAAAAAACTGTATAATTTGGTAAAGTACTTAAACAAGTGTTTAAAAACAAAAACTAGACTCGTACTTATACACATTAAAGAAATGACAAAGCATAGAACATTAGAAGTTATACTAGAGGGAAAATAACTTTAGATCACATAAGAAACTGTCCTGGCACAGTCAGACAATTCTGATTCTTTTATCTTTCAATACATTTCATTTCTAGTCACTTAAATTAATAAAACGAATAAAACGCTTTTAACCAGTTTCTAGTAACTGGATTTAAATATTAATTTATTCATCATAAATTGCCACACTGCATTTAATTTTAAAAAAGACATGGAAGACAACATCTTTTCTGCAAGGGGGAAGAAATATGAAAACGTTTATAAGTCAATGTTTTATTTTTTTTATTTCTGTTACACTACTTTTGTTTCTCCTTTAATTGAAGTTTCTTAATATATATATGTTAACGCTTATCTCTTATATCTTAGTTCCTAATCAAGTGACTCATAAAACTTATTATAAAGGAAAAACGCAAGAGGAGAAATATTATTTATTTACTTCTTTACATCAATCATTCATTTCAGAATAAACTCGCATAAGTATGGCATACCTATTTCAGAATGAAAATGTTTGATTAAAAATTCTAAGCACAATAAAAGATAGATTTCAGTTAAGTAATAAAATAAACTTCCTCAAGCAATTATTTTTATAAAAACTTTGCCAGCATCCTCCTGAAATGGCAAGAAACACAACCTTCAATCGATCCTAGATATCCTGTCAATAATATATTCAAAACATAATACAAATGTTCTATCTAAATAAACAATTTTACTAGTTTAATAGTTTTCCATAAAACTAGTTTATGTATTAAAAAAATGTTCCTATACAATGAATTTTATCGAGCCATTTTTTAAGAGGGAATCCATGCTACCATATATATTTCATCCATTTCATAAAACCCTAAATACTTCTACGATACCAGGCTTTCAGACTATTTAGCATATGCCATATTTAAGAAAAAGGGCAGCAGCAGTTCTTTCCCATTTTTTACCTTCGGTAAATCATCGTGGCCTCGTTTAATTTATATTTGCTGTACGAGCAGCGTTTCGAGCAAAGCCCTGGCCATTTCGAAAGATTTATCGAAATCATTTGCAATTCTCCAGAGATAAGGGGTCCGTACGAGGCCATTCCAAAAGAATATACGAGACAAGGAGACCATTTTAAGGATTTCCATTTCTTTTGGCTCCAGATTTTCCAGAAACAAGAGCACCATCACGGACTGAGGAAGTTAAATGCATTAGTTAAATAGCTTCACTACACATGCACCGGACTTTGAAATATTAACACGTTTCAATCACAATGGTCCAATTAATTTTGAAACGCGTCATGCAATCGTAAGTTTTGGTTTTGGTTCAAGAACATAACCTTTACATTTGTGGATAATTTATTAAATAGGTTAACGATTTTAAGTTATTTCTGCATACATAAAAAAATAATTGCAATAATGAAGAATTTCATTTCTGGATGTTTTACATCAAGAATTATAATTTAGTTGATAGAATATTATAATATGCATCACATTCTTTATTTAGCATTATTTAAAGTAGTGTACAAGTGTTCGAAAACAAGATTATTTAGTCAAATAGAAAACAGTATAATCTCATATAAAAATAATATCTCATGCTATTTTTAGATATGCATACAGTTGCTAATTATCTACATTCCAGTTCCACTCAAGGCCACTTTTCCGCTTAGGCACGTGTCCAGGGTGCAAAAGATTTGGAGGAGCAAAAAATTGGAGAGCGAAAAAAGAGAAAGGAAAGCGAAAAAGATGATAATTAGCAAGTTGAGAACACACACAGCTTATGCAATAATTATATTGTAATTGCAAACGATTTCATTAATTTGCTGTACTAATTTACAAAGGGTTGAGTGGTCCGTGAGGTAAGAAATGAACAAGAAAGGTCAAACCATGCCACCATCCTTTCCTTGAGGCTGCCGGTTGCCAGTCCGGGACAAGGTGGGTCCGTAGGTGGTGAATAAGGGAAAAAGTCTTCAAAGAGCAAAAGCAAAGAAAGGAAAACAAGTAATACAGTTAGGGAAAATCCATTCCGAACTTAAACTAGCAAGATAAAAACTGAAAGGGTCGAGGGCGCCGTGGAGGTAAAAACGTGGTCATGGGTTCTACATAATTTTATTCAAAAACGTGAGTGCGCACGTTTTCAAATACACGTAGTAACCATAGACAATAAACAAGTGTGAAAGAAAAAAGATATTATTTTGGGGTGTAAGTTACATATATTTTTTTGACATTTGAATGTGGTGGGTGATTAAGTTCGATGGGTTCTTGAAGAGATATTTCCTATTTTCGAGTTATATATAAAGGAGTGATTTATCTAATTGAAAAAAAAATACTTATCATCTGTTGTCAGCTATCATGATTTGATGTGTTTGAAAATTTTATTGGATATATGACAGATTTTGGGGAAATATTGTATAGTGCCAAATGTCTATATACAACTTTTTTCGAAATAAGTACCAAAATATTATTACCTGGATTTTTTTAAATTTATTTTTTACGTAATCTATGACTACCTTCCTGTAAAAAACAATTTTTAAAACTCAAAACAAAAAGGATCAAGCACATTTAATGGTTAACATTATTATTATTATTATTATTTAATGCAGTTTAATGAGTAGAGCTGTTATATTTTTTATTTAGTCAAATTTATTTAGAACTGTAAACATTATTATCATTTTATGCAATTTATTAACAATGACTTTTTTATTCAGTCAAATAAAAAATAACTGTACTTGTTTTCTGTACTAATTTGTTTATTAGGTGTTATTTTTCCAATTCTTAATTTTTTTTTTTTATTCTATAAAAACATTTCTCGTAAATTATATTCCAAGTTCCTATTAGTGTTCTATTTATAACCAACAAGGAAGCTATATACTGTTTTATTTGAAAATCCAAACAACCTTATTAGGTTCTACTTTATTTTTATCCAACATTACAATGGACACAGATACAACTGCTTACGAAGAATTTCAGCGGAGATCGAAAAATCAACTTGATTGAATTTCTTCTAATTTTGCAAACAAATCCCTCCTTTGAATTTCCATTGAGAATAATCATGCACGTGAAAAATTTTTTAAGCAAGACATCAAACACAAGTGCTCCAAACTGAAATAAAAGAACTATGTTTTGAATGTCCTTTTCTACTTATTTCCGTTATTCATAATTGTCACTCCATTCATTAGGGCCCCTGAAATGGCAACCACTCTACATGTGTTGATATGGAAACCTTTATTTTTCCTCTCCAAACAAAGCAACATTATTAACTATGACCAACAGCATGCCAGTTGCAATACCTTTTCGATTTCGACCCTCACGTACTATACGCGTGGGAAGGGTTGGGTGGGGGAATCAGGGATTGAGTTGTTTAGGAAAATAAAAATCGATGTGCATCTCAATCCCGTGATAAAAAGAAGAAAGGAACAAGCGACGAGAGGGCTTGCGGAAGAAAAAGAGGGGAGAAAGAGGAAAGGCGTAATTTCGAATTACGGATGCAAATTGGAACGAGGAAGAATACCTTTCTGTATTCGCAACAACGCTTTCACTCTTACTTTTTAAGAAAACCCACCCTCTCTTTTGGGTTGGGAAGAATTAGTGGCGCGGTACATGTAAAGCTAATTTAAATCGCCTTCTTCAAAGAGGGGGCGCCACGCAGAACGGAGCCATTCCTGCTTATGGACCTGTCACGTTTCATCATCGCAGCATTGCCACACAAGCACAAACCAGATTAATACCGCGAAATGAGCAACTCACACCGCATTTAAAATTAGAACGATATTATTTTAGCGACATTATGCAATTAGTAAAATTAGATTAATAAAACGTCATGATTTACTATCACTTCAAATTGATCGTCATTGCGCTTGAGGCTAAATAAAACCTTAAAGAAGGAGTATAAATGAGCAATACATTCTCAAAATGCATTCATTCACGCTGAATAATGTTAATGGAACCTTAAAACTTATTGAAATTCCTTTTTATTTGAAACAATTATTAAATATTACTCAAACATTACTGTCCCATCATTCTCTTTATTACAGCGTTTCTCAAACTGTGCGGCGCGCTCCCCTAGGGGGCGTGATAACCCAACAAGGGGGGGGGCGAGCATATCGAAAAGTCGAAAATAAAATTTTATTTAAAAGTATTATTAATTTACTAAAAGGAATCAAAATAAAATGCATTTTGACATAATAAAAAAAATACGCATTTACTCTGATATAATATATTTATAAATCTATCAGTACTGCGTACTGTATTTGATAATTAATTTAACAATAACAAGTTAAGAACAAGTTTAACAATTACCAATGACCCCATGGGCTTGTCATATATAAAATTATATACAAAACTTAACACGTATCTTGATAATTTGTACGGTTTGTAATTAAATTCGTATTGTAGATTTACGTCAAAGTACATTAGTATTGAATTCAATCAGTGGCGCACACAAGGGGGGTGGGGGTCCGCCCCTCTTAAAGCCCTTAATTTTTTTCCGATTGATTATAATTATTAGTATGTAGTACGAAAAATTTAATTAAGTATTTGTTATTAATGATTAATTTTATTAATTAATGCTAATTATTTATTCAACAATTAGTTTTACTGTGTTTTGTTCCCGAAAATCGACAAAATCAAAAGGAGCATGATACAAGAATGGTGAACTTTCGACCCCGGATCCCCCTTGAAAAATTCCTATGTGCGCTGCTGAATTCAATACATTGTTATTGTTTTGATGGGGGAAGGGGGGCACAAAGAAAATTATGACTGAAAATTGGGTCGAAGTATAGAAAGTTTGAGAAGCACTGCTTTATTAAAACTATTTTACCGAATGTTAGGGTTAAAGTAATAGCAGTGGCGTACGCAAGGGTAGGGTTTGAGGGTTCAAACCCCTTTTATATACCAACAGATTTTTGATTTTTAATTTTTAACATAAAGATTACGCTTCAGCATTTTGCACGCGTGTTTAGTCCCTCCCCCTCGAATAAAAGTAATAAGTGACGTCACTGAATGGTAGTACAGTCATGAACTTCCCACTTGAGTTAACGTTTCACAAATTTTTTTTCATCTGAATCAAGATTTATTCCTTAACAGTAAGAGAAAAAGACCTTAATAATTGTAATAAATCATATTAATTGAAATTCTAAATCTGTTACATTTCTCTAGGCTTATATTTACATAAATAAAAATTTATTAAAATAAATATAAAATGTCGAAGAGATATCACATAAAATTAAACGATAAAATTACAGTTCACATTCACAGCAGTTTTTAAATTTGCATTTATACGAAGGTCTTATGTATTTATTTTACATACACAATACTACTTTAACTATTAAATTGGAAGAAAAAATTTTTATGTAGTATATACACAAGTTCTTCGTAATTGTTTCCTTAACATTAAACTCGCGTGCTACATATTATTATAAAGGTTTTTGTGTTACACAAATAAATCTACAGCGCCTTTCCCCAAGACAAAAGAGATTTAGTCAAAAATGCAATATTTGAGTAGCAGAAAACAAAGAGTCGATATTTGGCATAAAGGATTTCTATTGAATAGTAAACTACACTATTTTAACTATTACACAGTAAAAGGAACTTCAAAAGGAAAAATATAGGGTATTTTTAATTTGATGATTTAAACATATAACTGTAACTTTACATATTTATGTAACTCCTCTCTTGAAATAACAAAGGATTATTTTTTTGCATTAAATAATACAATCCAGAAAATTTAAAATATATATTGAGGGACGCGAGTAATAAATAAAACAAACAAATGCCTCCGTTTAACAGATTCAATTTTCAGTACATTAAATAAGTGTTCATTTCTACTGGATTAAAATAAAAAGAAATATACAATTAGCTTAAATAGCTTGAATTTAATTTTAAAACTTAGAGAGTAATGGAAATAGATGAATTTTTAGAATTAATGACTTATGCTTATCAAATTGCATTTCCTTTATAATCACCTGCAAGTAGTATAAGTTTAATGTACATAGGAAAACGTATTTAAGAATGTGTAATAAGTAATAAAAACTTAAACTAAAATCTATAACATCGAAAATCCCACATTTTTTAAAAATTTAAGCATATTTAATAATGTTATCTCTTTGTGAACAAAATTCTGTCTAAAAATACTAACATTCTTAAAAAAAATAGTGATGTACAATATTACATCAATTTTCAGTAAAATCTGATTCACTTATAATTATTTTATATATTTATTGTTCCAAGAAATTATGTTGCTAACACATCACAAAAATCAGTTAAAATAAGTATTACAGTAAAATAAATAAATATAGTCAAAATTTGAATCAATAACATTAAGATCGTGACAGAGTTCATTAAAATGATGGAGAGAACGGTTGTGTAATACATAACTAAAACGCGTAAAACAACTCATTACACACAACCTATTTATATTTAAATAAACATAAATTGCATTTGTTGCGTGTTTTGTTTTCTAATGAACAGTATTTTAAAATACATATAAAAATATTTGGAGAAACAGCATTAATTGTAGATATATCAATAAATTTATTTGTATGATAATTGAAATAATATTTTGATTTCATTTGTAATAGCTCAATGGTCAAGCCCGGTCTAGACCAGTGACACATGAATTGTGGATAAAGAATCCGAAAATTCTTTTAATTAAAGACCATCATACAAATTAATGAAACAGCTGCACAATAGCTTCATATGGGTCTCAATACCTCCATGTGGTGTGGTGTGGGAGTTAGAAGTCTAAGATACTTGCGCTTAGGTATCACTTAATTGTAATCCAAACATCAACCATATTTTATGATTTTCATAAAATTAAACCAAACCTCTTTACAAGTATCTATGCCTCTTTTTAAAATATACAGTAAAAATCGCTTAAAGCGAAACTAAAGGAAATGAAATATTTTTTTCGTGTTAAAGAATATTGCACCCCCCCATATATCAACAAAATTAAGTTTATTAGAGTTCATTTTATTTACATAAATATGTATATATGCATATATTTATAAAGATTAATGAAACAAAAACCTTCGCAAGAACTTGAAGTTTAATACAAAATTTTCAAGTTTTTTGAAAAACAAATTATTTATTGAGTTTTCGGAAAATAATCTGATATTTATTTGTATTGCTTTTTTTAAGCATCAAATTGTCAACAAATTATTCGATGTCATCCATTTTGTTATTCACTTCACCATTGGTATGTGCGTCTAAATAACTGCGCCTACTTTTCATGACGTTCAATATTTTGGATGATGTGGGAACAGGAGCTGCATTATTCATTTCATTTTCGTTGTTGAAATCTGCATCAATGATATTTTTTGAGCTTTGAACAAATTCCAAAGTGTCTTTGTCTGCGATAATTGGGGCTGTACACACATTATCATCCTCTATGAAACGAATTCTTCCGATAATACGGTGGGGACAGTCCAAAAATACAAAAGCTTTCATTCCTCAATGCGGAATTCTTCGTGTAAAGCAATTTTCGTTTTGTGTTAAGAGAAAAGGAAATGCATGAAAATCCAAAGTAGTAAGTCGGGAGCGTGGTATTATTTCGAGGTAACTGATATTTCGTTTCAATTGTTTTCGCGTTAAACGTATATCACTGTATTACAGCCCCCCTTGAGGGGCGTGATAACTCTACAAGGGGGGGGCGAGCATATTTAATAGTTGAAAACTAAGGATTATTCAAAACATTAATTTACTGAAAGTAAGCAAACAAAATATTTTCTGACATAATAAAATATAAAATACACGTTTACACTGATATAATACACTTATAAAAGTATCTGTACTGCACAATGTATTTTATTATTAATTTAACATTACTAAGAACAAGTTTGATAATTACCAGTGACCCCATGGGCTTGTATTAGCACTAATCTTGATGATTTGTACGGATTATAATTAATTCCTTAACTGCCGATTAAAAGTTACCGCGGTTTGGTCCTCAATACCGAGGTTTTCCACGTAGACGCGTGTATTTTGATGTTTTTTTTGGGGGGGGGAGAGAAAAGGAATAAATAAGCAAAATCCTCCGAAATAAGTAAATTCTTTGCAAAAAGACTGTGAAGGTTTTTTTAATAGTATTCCAAAGCTTTAGGAATAATTTTATGGATAGCAGTGCACAGAAAAGATTGTACTTCGGAAAGACGTATATATGCGTTCAAAAGATTAACACTTCGGCTGAGCAAGACTTTTATATACGTCGGTGGCACATAAGAGGTTAAAGTCGTACACACACTGTAGCTTTAGTGTAAAATTATAATATTATTGAATTCAATACAATGTTATTGTATGATTGTATGGAGGGGGCGATAAAAATGATGATTGAATATTGGGTCGTGAGTATTGAAAGTTTTAGAAGCACTGCTGTATTATGTTTTCAAAGCTGTCTCGGATATAGCGCTGTGATGTAGGGTTAACAGTGCTCTTTAGGATTCAGACTTCCCCCTTTTTAGCACACAGAAAATTCATACATAATAAAACAAGAAAAGTAATGAACTAAAATATCAAATAACAAATAAGCCTAAAATTTGACTAACAAATAACTATTAACAAATAAGCCTAATAACGGAATGCAAAAAGATAAATATGAAAAATTAGATAAAGCATTATTATAAACCAGGAAAAAAGTAACACAGAAGTCAATTTTCATAAAAAAAAAATAGTATACATAAATTCAAGGCTATACCTGAAATATCCAAGAAGAAAAATTAAAAAATTAAACTAAGATGACAAAATTAATAGGTCATTATCTATAGGAATGGTGCCATCTGAATAAAACGTCTGAACATATATATATAATCAAATAATTTGAAAAAATACTTCGAGCTTCACCTAAAAGCTGTTCAAATTCAAGCTAACACCACCTTTTCAGTACAGTAAAAAAAATAAAAAAGAAAGGATGGAAAGAAATGTATAAAAAAACAGAAAGCCTAACATAATGACCCACTTCGCAGATAAGGCGACTGACCAAAAGAAAAGAAATACATTCCCGCGAAGAGACACACACAAAAAAGAAACAGAAAACAGGAAAGGAGTTGCGCTGGTTCTTTTCCGGATACCGCCTACCTCACAATTGGAAACTGCAAAATACCACACGGACGCTTGTTGCCCGGAGCTACCCCTATCCACTCCGCCGGAATCCGGCAAAAGGGAGAATGGGGGTGGGGGAACAGGAGAAGTTGCACAGGAAATGCACCCCTCAAAAGCGTTCGTTTCAAAAGTTTTCTGAAAAGGAAGGGGGAGAGAGGCGGCGGCTTTTGTAGCGTCTTGAAAGACGCGTGATAACTGCTGAAAAGATTCTGTGCCCCCAAATGTTTTAATTAAAAGCGCTTCCCTCTGATCAGCCCCTTTAATTAGGAAATGAAGGGTGTGCGCCTCAAATGGAGGTGTTGCGTGTGATCGCGCGATTACGGCTCTTTAAAATAGTTTGGGGTAGTTAAGGAAGAAGTTCGTGCAAAAATAGTCGCCACGACGCACTTAAATGGCGAATTAAGTGGACGATCTAGTGCTACGGTTAGTTGTAAGATACTATTTATATACATAATTTTCACATTAAAGTAGTTAGTACAGCAAGTTGAATGACTTCTATTCCTAACTATTTACGAACTGTTAGCTCAATTGTGAGCAGGAAGGGCAACATTTAATTATAATTAGTAAATAAAAAGTAACTGGTTTTTTTAATGTTACATGATAAACTCTACGGGCCGCACACTTTTCTATTTTGAGCGTCTTTTTCAATGTGATGAGAAATCCATATATAGGTGGATGTACTACGTTCTCCATTTCCGTAATGCTTAACTCAAGGGATTTGAAGAACGAGAGTATATTTTATGAGTATAAGCTCACCTTAACACTATATCGAATTAAAATATTAAAAATCTACGAATGTTACAACATATTTTTTTTGTAATTGTATTTAATAATTCATTTTTTCTAATAATATAATCTTTCCAATAAGTTTACGTGTTTTCAGTTTCAATAAGAAAATTTATCTCTCGTGTAGTGAAAAAAGACATTTGAAAAGTGTTGAGCATAAAATTTTGTATCGAATGTTTGAAACATTTATATAACATTAGGCATCACAAAAATCGACATCGCTAATCCGGAAAATTATTTTTAGAACTTAAATATTTCATTAATATCACTTACTTCTCTTTCAGCTAATATTAATATTATTCAACTGGAAAAACTCCGAAAGTTATTAAAAATTAGTGGTGTAACGTACACCCCCCTCATGACGGGCAGGGTTCTAGGGGGCCCAAGGCCTGACTGACGTCAAATACTTACCCTTTGTAATATCAGGCTTAGGGCCCAAACTATGACTTTGCAGGGGGCCCTAATATTCTCCGTTACGCCACTATTAAGAATTTATAATTTTTGTAATGACTGCTCTAATATCTTATTAATAATTGCACATTAAATAAATGTAAAATTCACGTAGAGAATCAATTTAACAAAAAACTTGGGAAATGTAAATCTCTTTGAAAGATTCTTAATGATGCATTCTTTTGCTTAATTATTATGTAGTTCATATTAACAATTTTACGACAGCTTTAGTATTTTTTAGCAAAGGAATATAAAAGTGAAGTGAAAATCTAATTAATGTTTACATAAAATGTAAAACTAAGC
Source organism: Trichonephila clavipes (assembly GCA_019973935.1). NCBI lineage: Eukaryota > Metazoa > Arthropoda > Arachnida > Araneae > Nephilidae > Trichonephila > Trichonephila clavipes. The sequence goes on from BMAU01014919.1 coordinate 182,154, forward strand.
TAGGCCACATTAATAAAGATAAATGTTTTGTTTTTGCTAAATTATAATATCGATAATAGTTGTATATTCACTTAAATGTATAAATACTTTTTAGTCAAAATTAGTGTAATTAATTAATGAGCAAATTACTTAATATATTTGGAAGGATATTACAGAAAAGGAAATGACTACATTTGATAGCAGGCTAAAGGATAATACTTTTTTATGGATGACTCATGCATCCTAAGACCTAACTTAACTACAATCTATTCATTGAGATCGGATTTCGGTAGAATTGAGAGGGGAAAAAAAAGAGAGATTTTTCTAAAAGTCACAGCAGAGAGTAAAGCGGAAATTCAAACGTGTTTTACGATCTTAAAGAATTCACCACCGACACATCAAAGAGTTTTACCCAAATCCTTTCATTTGGCGAAAGAAGAAAAAGAGTTGGCGAGCACAGGGAAGAAGGATGAGGGGAAAAAGAAATAAAATAAGACAAAATCTCGGCTGTAGCAAAACTTTAACAATCCCTGGCACTAATTACAAGTTCATTTTCCACGGCACAGTTGGCCTCTTGTCTTTTCTTCTTTCTCGTTTAATGCAACTTCTTCAAAATCATCACCATTAAAACTTCGTGCCATCCCTCCTCTTCCTTGTGGGGAAAAGAAGGGGGTGACGTACCGTTTAGTCGTTGTCATGGTAACGACAGAACCAGAGAATTCCGCCAAACTGAGGAATGGGTTGACAGCGGGAAGATAAGGATTGGAGGCTTAACTAAAGGATTTTTCTCGTACTGGGTTGGGATGGCCACGCAGAGGAAAAAAAAACAGAGAATAGAAGATAGGTTGGTTAGATATACGAACGTAATAAAAAGGGCAATTGAAAAAGTTTAAGCTTGTACATATATCTCTGCAATTCATACATCAAGATAAATCTTGATACACACATATACAATACATTGTTTAAACAGTAGTTAATTTTGCCTTTTTTTGTTTTCAATTTATATAACACAAAATTTTTATTTTTAAACAAGAAATCGCGTCAGTGCTAAAGGAGAGAATAAGTTGTTAATTAATAATTTGTAAAAGAAACGAAATTAATGACATCTTTCTTTTTCTTCTTTTTTTTGAATAAAACTAATATAGAAGCAGCAACTATATTCAATCTTGATTAGATATTTATTACGTTACCATTCATGAAGGAATGGTAACAAAAATACATTTTTTTAAAAAAAATAATATTAGAAAAGGAAATATATATAAAAGATAACGATGCAAGGAAAAGTAATTGCTAATTAAATCAAAATTTAATTAAATATTTTCTTTACTTTTTTAAACAATAAATAAAATTAAAAAGACTTAAGATATTTAATTTCACATGCATTGAATTTTGCTTTAACAGTTCAAAAATTATTTTATATTTAAAAACAACAACAAAAAACCAATACCAGTCCGGAAAACGACGCATGGAAGGAAACATAAAAGCTGATTGATGTTACAGTTTCAGAAAACTTCGTATTATGAATCATGAGAAAATCTCCATAGTAAAAAATTACGATTTACGGATGGATTATACATTCATACTGCATTTTCTTTTACTCTGAATATCGATAGCTTAAGATTTCGTTAAGAAAATTTAAGGAGCATGTTAAATTATTTGAATTTTTAGTACTTTCGGATTAAACCTCATCCAATTTCGTCAAATGAAACGTCACCAAACACCACGATATGCAGCCAAGAGTGGAAACCGTTTCCGAGCATGTTAAAACACAGTAATAATAGCAACAACAGCATTTGGCAACATTTTTTTTGAATTGGCGACGCCTTTTCGCTTAACGAAATTGGTCAACCATATATTACGAAAGTACGGAATTTTTATTTATCCCCATTTAGCTAAAAAAATTTTTTTTATCTATTATACAAGGGAAAGCTGGGAAAAAAATTGTAATATTATTGCTTTAAATATATATTAGTATCTACCAATTAAACTTCATATCCAGGTAATTATAAATAAAAAAGACTCTTTTCTGAATCTTTGAATTTTAATCTAGTTTTATGTATAAAGGCTTTAAACATGGAAGAGCTCGTCGAAACAGAGGTAGGATAAAAAAATATTTCAAGAAATGCTTCTCAAGCCATGTGGAAAAAAGGGGACACAGGTATTTCGAATGGAATCTATGACCCCTAAAGTACGTGCACGGGAAGAGTAGAGTTTAGCATGTCGCGTACCATTTGTCTTTCTAGGAGCAGATATCAGAAGAGCGGGGAGTCTCCTGACATGGCCGATCCATCACGGGCTCTAATGCTGTCTTTTTCGCGCGCACCTCACCCCCAGCCTCGTGGCCCAGGGTGAGGGTTAAAAATAGAACACGAAACACTTTTTTCATCTTAGAATATATGCGAAAATATTTGACGGACTATTCTAAGAAACTCACAATAAGAAAGGAATAATCGGTATAGACCTTGAGTTGAATTTATTTGCATTGGTTTTTTAATGATCCAAGCGCACTTAAGACTGAATTGAACACTTCAAAATGCTATACTTTTGTTTCTCGTTAAAGAAAAAACCCACCATATTCAAAGCAAAATGGCAGCAAACATTTCATGCAATAAGCAAATGCAAGTTCGATGAAGAGTACAATATTTTTTTTCAACTAATTGACAATCTTCAATTTCCACAGGCGACTGAATCACAAAAAGGCAATTTAGAAATACATGAATTATTTTTAGTTGTTGCATCATGGAGTGAATGGATGAAAATTAATGTTGCACTATAAAGTAACACGAGTGTTATTGGTAATGGATTTTGAAATTTTGAATCGCGAATAAGTGACAAGGGCGGCACATGAGATGGCACCCTCATCAAACAACTCCTCCACACCAACGCTAGGATTTTAAGCCACGACAGATTTAACATGCATGAACCGCGCTACAAGTCGGGTCTTGAGTGACACTTCGGCTTGATTTAGTGACACGCCGGCCATGAGCTTATGACCACGACCAGTCGGCCACCGTGGTCAAAATGCATAGTGCATTTTAATTGCAAAAAAATGAACCATTTTTCAGCAAACAGTTAAAAATATTTTACAATTTTTAAATTATTCATTTATACAGAAAACAAGATTTAAAAAAACTAGGCTTTATATGACAGATTTGAAATAATTTATCAGAATACATTCTACAAATGTATAATGTTAAGTACACTTATAATAATGATGATCATACTACATTATCAATTCTTTATGAAATATTTTATTTATAAATTTACTGCATAAATTTTAAAATGCATACAAAACTGGAGATCTGTTTTACAGTATATACCTGTTTATTTATCAATTGTTCAATAACATATACTTAAATATAAGAATTTTAGCGATTGTACAGAGTGTTTTTTTTTCCAGGTATAGAAGTTTAAGTTGGCATTACTTTCCAAGATGGCGACCGATTTAACAGCTGTCAAACGATTTATTCTCAGTTTGGTTTGGCAATTCATCATGAATAGACTCACGCCTGAACAACGCTTTCAAATTGTGCAATTTTATTTCGAAAATAATGGTCGATTTTCATAAGCGAATTTTGTTTAGCGATGAAGCGCACTTCTGGTTGAATGGTTACGTCAACAAACAAAACTGACGCATTTGGAGTGAAGCTAATCCACAAGTGTATGTCGAAACACCGTTACATCCAGAAAAACTGACTGTTTATGACTGTGCGCTTTATGGGCTGGTGGAATGCTTCTTCAAAAACGATGAAGGCCACAACGTTACTGTCAATGGTGATCGGTATAGTGCCATAATTGCTAACATTTTCATTCCTGAATTGAACAATCAAGATGTCCAGGAGTTGTGGTTCCAACAAGACGGCGCAACATGTCACACAGCTCGTGCCACAATCGATTTATTGAAAGACACGTTTGGGGTGACCGCCTAATTTCACGTTTTGGACCTACCTGTGAATTGGCCTCCAAGGTCTTGTGATTTAACACCGCTAGACTATTTTTCGTGGGGCTATGTAAAGTCATTGGTCTATGCGGATAAGCCACAAATGCTTGACCATTTGGAAGACAACATTCGCCGTGTTATTGCCGATATACGGCCACAAATGTTGGAAAAAGTCATCGAAAATTGGACGTCCAGATTGGACTACATCCGAGCCAGCCGTGGAAGTCCTATGCCAGAAATCACATTTAAAATGTAATGCCACAAGATTATCTTTCGAATTAAAAAAAATTAATGTCAATTGAATAATACATTGTTGTTTTATTGCAATTTAAAGTTCTATACCTCTAAAAAAACACCCTTTACAAAGTCGACAAAATATATTACGTAGCAATATTTATTAAATTCATCAGGTATATTTTTATAAACAGTAGTAAATTTAAATTCATTGTTTAGCAAGTATACTGCGCAAAATAAATTCCTTTAACTCATTCTCAATTCTAAGCAAGCATTCCTGTGGTCTCGATCACCACAATACAATAAGATCGATTAAAAACTGAGTATCGGATAACTGGGAACAAGATAATCGGGGGTGGGCTCTAACCCATGCCATTCATCTGGGCAAATGATTCCTCTATGGTCCATCAGAAAAGTTGTCTCGGGTTTAACTCCTCGGGTTTCGTTATCGGGATCTCCCGAGGGGGCGTATGCTATCTATTCGAAATCCGCTTCTCTCCTTATCGGGCTCCACATAACTCATCTGCCTTATCTTTTCCACTGAAAAACTGGCCATTAGTAACTTTTTCCCTCCAAAAAAAATGGGAAAAATGGCAACGATAAAGATTGGCCCGGTTATGGAGGTCGGCGGATGATGATTTCGATCGGGAGAGAGAGAGTTCAGACTTTCACTTAAACTTGTGATGAATCTTTGTAGAGTTTAGGCTAGAGTTAAAATTTCTTTGTCGTTTATAGGTTACTGAAGACATTTACTAGCGTATTGAGCAGAGGTGGCCAACCCGCGACCCGTCTTGATTAATTTGCGGCCCGTGAGATTCATTATTCACGACTATTTTGTGCAATATTATTGTTTTTAGTGTTCACAAATTCTAGTGTTAGCAAATAAATCCCATAACTATTTCTATTTTATCACGTTGCTTCTGTTACTGCAAATTTTTCTTTCTTTTTTTTGTAAATTAAATTTATCAAACATAAATCATGCTCAAACTTAACGGACTAAAACCTGCAACATCAATAAATATACGTAAATACCCGCATTGAAATCGAATTGCAAAAACAAAGTGAATGAGTTGAGAGACACATATCTCACTAATTAAATAAATTAAACATCATTAGAACATTACATTATTATATTATCTAAGTTTGTATACGAGGGCAATTTGGAAAGTAACCTCCGAATCGCTGTAAAAAAACAAACTAAGACAGGGGAAATTTTTTTATTTACATATTAAAGGTACAATCTCCTCTATTTTTCAACATAGTATCCCCCATTATTCAAGCACTTGTTGTATCATTTTACCAATTTAACAACTCCTTCTGTATAAAAAGTGGCCGCCTGCGATTTAAACCAATGTGCCACAGCGTTTTTAAGACACAGCGTGTTCCCGTGACTGTCTCCTTCTAAACTGTCCGCTTAATTTTTTGAAAGATTTCTGAAACTAGGAAGATTGTGAAATTACAGAGCAAACGCGCGAATTTTTTCATGGATTTCTTTGATGAGATCAGTACCTACTCCATGATTCCTAATGGATGTTTGTTCTTCCGTCCTTGAAAAAGCGTATCCATTGACGAACTACACCTTCACTCATAATGTTTGTCCCGTATAGGGTTAACGATGGATATCCACTGCTGACAGTTTTCTTGGTCTAAAGAAACCCACTCCTCGCACCTCACATTTCGCGGGATTTTCTACGGCGGCACACATTTTGTCACGTTATAACTAGCAAACTCTTGGCCCTACAACACTTTCATTCGTCGACAGGAAGCTTACTGAATCAGAGATTGCTCATGCATTCGATTGAGGGCGCTCCAAACCGTACTTCCAGCGCCACGCCGAGACGGCGGTTGGTTTCCGAATTGTCCTCTCTCGTACATAAAAAACAATGAAAAAAAATAATATGAGCATCTGATTTAAATTTTCACCCAAAATAAATGTTTGTAATTTGTCCAAATCTAATATAAAGATATAAATTTTACATGGGGCCAGCAAGGTCATTTGGATAGGACACTTTTGGTATACAGCTTAAGTTCGAAGGAAATTTCACTGTCTCATAGGTTAAACAATGTTTTAATGTTCCAGTTCTTTTTCCTTATTAAATTGATTTAATAATATTCTAAGCAAAAACCACTAATTTATTTGATCTATTTGAAAAGTTTAAATCGTTTCAGGTATCCGACTACGTTAGGAACCGTGATTTTAAAAAAGCGCATAAATGGATATTTTTCATGATATTTAGTGTCACTCAGATTATAATACATGCATAAAAATTGTTTTAAGGAGATTCTGACAAAAGTTTTTATTTAAATATAATATTTTGGCAAAAAATTAACTTAGAATAATCTTTTTTTCCAAATGTTCTCCTTTTGTGAAAAATGCTTCTATTATAATAATATTTTACGTGCATATAGCTCAGATTTCTCCACAGAGACTCAACTAGAACTTTTGAAAAAATCACATTATTTTCAGAGTTACCACCAACTGAAATAATTATTGGCGTTTTTTTCTTAAAATTGCTCCCCTCTTTTGTCGTAAAATACGAATAAACCCACTTCTAAGTTATATATTTCAAAAATTCTAGTTGGGCCTCTGTAGAGAGGTCTGAGCTGTATACAGGCAAAATATTATTATAATAGAAGCATTTTTCACAAAAGGAGAACATTTGGAAAAAAGACTATTCTAAGTTAATTTCTTGCCAAAATATTATATTTAAATACATTTTTTTGTCGAAATGTTCTTAAAACAATTTTATGCATTTATTCTAATCTATGTGACACTAAATATCATGAAAATTATCCATTTATGCGCTTCAGTGTCCTCTTAAAGTAAAGAATAAAAAATACTGTTGCTTAAAAAATATCTTTCCAAAGAATTTCGATGGAAACATGCAACATAAATTAGAAAAAAACTAAGAAATATATCATACAAACACGAGGGCAGAATTTGGAGTAGATGCTTCAAATCTCAAATACTGACAAAAATCAAAGACAACGAGAAGCAGCGGGTTAAATGATTCTCGGACCTATCATAAATTTCAGCTTAAACTTTTCAAAGATGACAGGGTTTAGGAGATAAAAAGCAAAACTGAAATAAAAAAGCACGGAAACAGACCGCAACATTTTTCCAACTGATCAAATCCCTGAAGAGATTCATTGGGTTTGGAGCTGCTTCAGGAAAAATTCCTCTCTCCTCTTCACCTTTAACTCAACCTCTCCATAGAGTTCCCTTTTCCTATTGTCGAAATAACAAATAGATTTATTTCTTCTCTAGTTAAAAAATTCCAACAGAAAAAAAAGGGAAAGTTTTTTTTTCACTCTTCTCTCCTGTGCGCGGTGTTTTATTTTAGTCGTTCTTTTGTAAGTTCACTCGTCGATTCACAAAACTCAAACTCCTCCGTTCCACTCGAACCGATAAATCGATACATCGGAAACAAATAGTCATCTTTCATCGTCATCGTATCGGGGCTTTCGATCGGAGAGGGGGCGAAAACAAAAGACGAGGCGGTGGCTTTATCTCCCCGACAGACTGACACATCCGCGGGAAGCCCCAGTGACAATTAGCCGTTATTAATTCCTCATCGATCCACGAGCACGATTCCTGACACTCTTTTCATGGAGAAAATATTTTACCCTTATCGGTCGGGGATTTTTCCCGTTTTAAGAGGATTTTAATCCACCTCTTATAATACTAAGGAACGACATTAGATAACGTTTTTTGAAGGGAAACATTACTTTATACATTAGCCTGAAAAATGCTTATCGGCATCTGCATGGATTACCTTCAGAGTTGTAAGTGTCTTCATTACTGAGTTTGTTAGTTTCTAAATATGCTTGTTAAAAATAGGGTTGTTCTTTTTTTTTAATCTCATGTAATATATCTTTCTCTTTGCGTAGTTGATAAGAAGATGACAATATAGAAGAAATAATATATTTTTCTTTACATATTAGGTTGAATATTTTATAGGATAGTTAACAATTGTTGAGAATAAATAAAAACTTTCACTGTATAAAGCATAGTAAAATAGTGATGAATACAACATTAAAATAATGGTTAAACATGAATCTTACCTCACATCTTGTTCGGTTTATATTGGCCAAATTCAATCGAAATACTTTGTCCCTAAAAATGAGAGAAAATATACATGAGTAAATTCATCATATATTTAAAATCAATGATTACAATAAATGTATTTTATTTTTACATATATAAGTTAGATAAATAAATATAAAGACGTATTATCATTCGTTAAAACTCAATACTTCAAGTAAAAATAGGATATAAAATAATTCCCCCCATAATTATTATATTAAGGGGATGGTGGACCATTAAAACTAATTTCTTAAATTGTTAGCTTAATTAGCTGAAAATGGAATCAGTATGATAAATGATTATTATACTTCAGAATTTAAGTACATTTTTAAAAAAATAATTACATAGATTTTTTTAAAAAAATTTAATTTCTTAAACTATTTTTAAAAATTCTCCTTGCGCATTAGTTTTTGATATATGTACATAATTTTTGTTTCATGTATCGATGAACCACAACAAAATATATCTGTGCATGGATTTTAAAGTCAGAATAAAATTGGATGAAAAAAAGATAAATTTTCTATACTATATGAAATATTTCACCAATTATCACCCATTCAAGGTATTCAAAACAACACACACACACTCACAAATCCGTTGAATATTATAGAAAACTAATGCACAAATATGTGAATTACATCATCCTTCATAAGTTGTGAAAATTTAAAAGAGATATGGCGTAATTTGAAAAGCAAGGAGTATTTTACGTAACAATGAAAAGGGAAAATTTACGAACTAAGAAAAATGCATTTTAAAAATTTATTTGAGTAAAATAAAAAAAAAATTATTCAGTAATTATTAATCAAATTGACAAAATTCTTTGACAGAATTTTTCGATGAAATATAAGGAATATTATTAGTATACAAAATCACAATCTTGACCTAAATTTAACATCGTGAAGATCCACTATCACCATGATGCTACAATACGTTTTTTGAATCTCAACTGTGGTTCGGTGTGTGTTCTCTGTAAATTACTCTTCACTGCTAGAATACTATTAACGAGGAGAAAAAAGCAACAGTTTATGTTCCGTAGGATTGAAATTGACGGAAGGGGATAGCATAACGTAACAAGTTGACTGCATCTTTCTAAGTTTACATTTGTAATTTTTTTTCAATTTCCTGATATTTATTGAGTATTATTAATAATGACATATATATATAAAGACAACAAAATTTTAATAAAATTGCAGTTAATACAAATTTTTAATTTTGTTTCGTTTGATGTCGCACTAGCTTCAGTTTCATATTTAAATCCACAGATCCCCATTATCAAGTTAACTGGATAGTTTAAAGGGAAGTTGAATTTAACTGGCATCAATCCAATAACATTTGATGATACTTGCTGAAATCAAGGGTGAAGAGAAAGATTTATGATTTACAAAGATACAATTTTCTAATAAATAACGAACAAAAATTCATGTACACAATTTAAAAAAGTTATTTCTTCTTATAATCCCTAGTTTAAGACAGAAAAAGTAAACTTTTTTAATGATATAGTGTAAATTTTTAAGCAGTTAATATTAACACCATATGAAATGAATTCGACGTCAGTTTTACAGAGCAGGATTAATTATTCCATTTTTTAGAATTCTTGAAATAAAAAAATAAACAGATTAGCATTTAGTTAAAAATAAATATTTACTAACATTTTATTTTAGTTATTAGCATAATTATATCCATATAAACTAAACAAATGTATGGTTATTAGAAAATAAAAAATATACATATTTTGTTGGGTTGTCGCAACCATTTTGTATCAGCAGAAATTCATTCATTGAAAAACCATCAAGTAATCAAAAAGAAAAAGGTCGAAACCTTTAGTTAATATGGATGATTACTAATTGATTTACTGATTGAAATCACTGTTAATTGGTTGAGAGATTGGTAACTAATATAGCACTTTATATAAGTATCAGACTACGTTCGGAAGCGTGATTTTAAAAAAGCGCATAAATGCATAATTTTCATGATATTTAGTGTCACTTAGATTAGAATACATGTATAAAATTGTTTTAAGGACATAATGACAAAAAAATTATTTAAATACAATATTTCGGCAAAAAATTAACTTAGAATAACCTTCTTTCAAAATGTTCTCCTTTTGTGAAGAATGCTTATATTATAATAATATTTTGCCTGCATATAGCTTGGACCTCTGTATAGAGGCTCAACTATGATTTTTGAAAAATTCACACTATTTTCAGAATTACAACCAATTAAAGTAATTATTAACGTTTTTTTCTTAAAATTTCTCCCCTCTGTTGTAAAACATGGATAAACCCACTTCTAAATTACATATTTCAAAATTCTACTTGAACCTCTGTACAGAGGTCTGAGCTATATACAGCCAAAATATTATTATAATAGAAGCATTTTTCGAAAGGAGAATATTTTGAAAATTGGTCATTTTATGTTCAATTTTTGTCAAAATATTGTACTTCAATAATTTTTTATTTTAATACTATTCTTAAAACAATTTTATATACCTTTTCTAATCTAAGTGACACTAAATATCATAAATATTATCCATTTATACGCTTTTGCAAAATCACGGTTCCGAACGTAGTCGGATACCTTAAGAGTAATACGAAGGTTATAGTCAACACATATGATTTAAAAAATACGGTAATGACGAGGATTACACATGAAAAGGAGCAATTTTCTTCAAGTTTCCACACCCTGCCAACATGAACATTTTAAATCCTTGAGAGATTTAACAAAAATTAGACTCGGTTATACGACAAATTAGAGGCCCAGTGGCCGGGTGGTAGAGTATCGTGGTTCCACACCACAGATCCGGGCTTCTATCCTTTGTCTAGGAAAAGTCGACTCAGCCTTTTGTCCCTTCAGTGGGTCGATAAATGAGTACCAAGCTGGCTGGGGGTTTCGCTTCAGACTGACCACCTGATCGGGACATCTGCTCATGCACCTCAGCGTCCAAAGGTCAAGTATACTGAAATGGGCACAGTAGGCCTTGACCCTCAAAGGCTGTTGAGCCACTGAGTTTAGTTTATACGATGAATTATAAGTGGTGTCATTACTCGAGCTATCGACGAAATAATGTGGACGCAGGTTGCCTAGGGATTACGGTCACGATCTAGTAGTAGGAGTGTCGAGTTTTCTAGTCCTGGTGGCACTGAAGACCCACCGTGTGGAAGGGAGCCGATGAATGTTAAATATGTCGTGGCTCAATGTCCGTCGTTTTGTGGAAGCTAGAAGAGGGGGTGCATGCTCAGGTGCTATCCTCGTCACTTGACCGGAGCTCAGAGGTACAAGGTTCGTCACCCATAGCCTTCGTGTTGCTTTATAGTGATTAACATTTCACTCACTCTATCGCCAAAGGAATAAGAAAAAACAACCAACAACCACAAAAACAACCAACCCCTCAGTAGCCTTTCATAATAATTGAAAAATATTATCTTTAATGAATCATATAATTTTGTAGGCTTTAAAATCTTATATATATGTATGCAGTAAGAACTCAATCAACAGCGATTTTAGACTCTTTCTTTCTATGAAACAAGCTCAGATACATTCATCATTGTAGAATATTTATTTCTACCTCTTAGTCTTTGAAAATAGACCACCCTCCTTTATCGAAAAACTAAAAAGAACCCCCCTCCCCTTTCCAAATTTATTCTGTTCGAAAATGTTGCAGTTTCAAAAAGAATAGTTATTTAGGTTACTAAGTAATTCTTCTCAGAAAACTATATCCATATCACAAACAACCAACGCGCGAAGAAAATTATGCGCATACAAATAGGGATTTAACTCACGTTTGAGACGCATGTATATATATATAGGTACAAACATTCTAATTTATTGATATTCATCGGAGAGTCTTCTATCGCGAGATTTTAGACACTGACTTGAATATTTTATATACAGATCGGAAATGCGTCGTTAAATTCAAATTGATGCAGTTATAGATCTATTACAAAAAGAAACATCCTAACAAATCGCTTACTTTGGGGAACTAAATTCAGAAGAGGATAGAAAATATATATTGAAAGAGATACATATATTAAACGGAACAAATTACTTCGAAAAATATGTTTTGTTATTTTACAATAGTTGCATTTTAAACGTGCACTTTCTTGATAACGGAAAAGAGAAATATTAAACATGTATTTTTCCTATAATGGAACTCTAACGAATTGTTTTGCACGAATTTTTATTGCCTTATTACACTCATAAAAGAATCATGTCTGATAGTGCATTGGCGAAGAAGTATGCTAACAACGCAACGGTTTTTTTTAAAAAACACAGGTAGATGAATCAATTCATTGAAATACTTTTTTTTTCAAAATGACTGTATTTTTGACACCCAAGCTTTTGCAGACACGGCAAGTCCCCAAGTGTGAGAGCCATTTTAGTCGTGGCACCATTTAGTGGCGGCTCTCGCTACCAAATAATTGATGTTTCAATCAATTAATACCCTTTTATAAGCTTCACTTATATGTAACGGAATCTTTGAACTCAATTTTTATCCACTTTAAAAGGTCAGATTAATTCGAAATTTCGTTCACTTGGCCAGGACCGATGACAATACAATATTTTCATAACTTTGTTCCATTGTACAGATCAGGATTAAAGATTTCCTATTTTCAGATGCCATACCGCATCTGGCGACTAATTTCAGATCCCCTTTCCAGATTTGGCGACTAAAAAATTAAGTTACAATTTAGTTCGATTAATTATAAAAGGGTGCTTATTTTAAGTTTTTAAAAAACTATTATTTATTTTAATTCAAGCTCTCATCGGATGCTTAATAATGGCGGTATTTAATTTTGCCAAGAGAACCGAAGCAAAATTCATACTCAAGGGATCTTTTACATGCCTCATAATCATATGATATGCGTGCCTACGATTTTCGTATCCAGAAAATAGATCGACACCAGTCGAGATCGAGTGAGTGAGTTAATATTAACGTCGCACTGTTCAGCTACACGAGGGCTTTTGGCAACGGACCACGTAATTTTGAACCATGGTCAAGTGACGTGGACGACACCTGAGCTGGCACCCCCTCTCCTAACTACCACACCACACCAACGGGAGGACGTTTCAGCTCTCGACAGATTTAACGTGCATCGCTGCCCTACACGGCGGGTCTTTAGTGGTACTGGGATCGAACTCATGACATGCCTGCCATGGTTGGATACCTTAACCACTGGGCTACCGCAGCCCCCCTAGTCGAGATCGAACGCACAACCTTAGGTTTACGAGGCGGGCACGATACCTCTCAGCCACCGATTTGACATTTAATTAAGAAGTGGGTTATTTAATTTTAAACTGTGATGTTAAACACTTATATTTTATTACGGAACACTTTACAAATAAAACTTTGAACGTTTTCCAACATCATAGTAAGATCACAGCAGAACATCAATTTTATGATTAGATTTACAAATTTTCCACGACAATAAATTCAGCGAAAAGAATTTAACAAATAAAACAATGTATTAAAAAAATGAACTAAAAGTGATATATTTCGAGCTTAATGTAGCAATGCAAAAGGTGAAAAAAGCAACCTAACCAACAGGAAATAAACAATACTCTTGAGAGCTATAATTCAAAATAAAAGTTAAGTGGTACAAATACATACGTAAATTACCATAAAGAAATCAGACAAGCTATCATAAATATTTATGAAAAAAGCGTGTTTTATTTTTATTACCAAATAAATATCCAAATAGTTACATTCTTCAATTTAAAAGTATGTATTATGAGGTTATAAATTTTGTAGTATCGCACTATAAAATTATACTTTAAAATGGATATAAATTACTCGTACATATATTTTACTACGAATTTTTTTTGACAATTACATACCTTTTTCTTCAGAATAGAATAGAATAATAGAACAATTGGACTGCAACTATACCTTCTCCTTATGTTAGTTGAGGTTAAGAGCACACTTATTTATTTGATTCCTCTTCAACACCCAAACGCAGTATAACTCGAAAAATGGTTACCACAAGATTTGTAATAAATTTCTTCTACTCTGTTAAGCACTAGAGAGGACTACGCGGTATGCAGACAAGATAAACTAAAGCTTAAAAATCAATTCGTACTGATCTGAATGAGATACAACCCCTCGCACTTGACCAAAATGTAAAACCTCCAAAATCTTAAACCGAAAAAGTGGTTAAGACATTATGGTTCATGCAATCAATGTGGTAATATCTACCATTATCCATAACCATTTTCTATCTTCCAAAATCGTTTACTTTTTTGAATATTAATACGTTATTCGGTAGTGAGGTGCTTTTGTGGTGCGGCATTGTTCTAGCTTAACGTGCCAATTTGACTGCACGGAAGAATACTGGAGTTAGAAAGGATAGATCACACGGATAGCCCATTCTTACAGGACTTCAGAGTAAATATAGAAGGATTTTTTCTATAGAAGAAATACATAGGAGGGTTGTATTTAGTTAAATACAAATTAACATGAAAACGGTAGCCCAGCCAGTAGGGTGGCTATGACCCTCGGCTTGTAACCGAGTGGGTTCGGATTCGAATCCCGAGTAAGACATGGTTGTATCTTCTTCGGGAAAGAAATCGGTTTTTCGCCTGTAATGGGGGGATTCCCGTCTCGAAAGGAAAGCAGCGCACCTCTTGTTGTATATGCTGGGATCATCATCTGTAATAAATGTGTATATTCTTCTGTTGTATTGCATGCTTTCTGTTCTTCTTCACTTGTGTTTCATATGTTCCCAGGATAAAAAACACACGCAACAACAACAACATGAAAACGATTCTGAGCACGTTCAAAAAACCAAAAGTAATCTTCTTGGATGATCTCTTTCAGAATTAACAAGATCAAATTCAAGATAAACTGTAAATATATATAAACTATCGAAGGTTAAAACGAATTGCTTACGGTTTTGTAAAATCTTCTAGATTAGTGTGGTACTCAAACTAACTGTGCCACCTTCCCGACTTCTACTGAGTAAACTTTAACTCGTAGAAATCATGATCAATTTATTTTAATTTTCATAATAATGGAAATGGATCTCAAGTACCTTACTTTACATCAAATCTTTTGCAAACCACTTAAAGTTGTAAATTAAATGTTAGCTAAAATGTTAAACCCTCAAATTAAATGTTAAACTGGCACGAATTCCCTCAGAAATCACAGGGATCCCCAGGGGTCCGTAAAAAACCCTTTGAGAACCAATATCCTAGATAAATTCAGAATATTATCGTCGCCCATCTGGTATAGTGGTTAGCGAAGTTGACTGGTAGGACCTGGGTTCGAATCCCGGAGAAGGCATGGATGTGTTTGTAAATGCATGGTGCCTTTGCGGCATCGATCTACGTAGCCGTCGAGTCACAAGTCCTCTCTTGAAGTTTGTGGAAGGGAAAGAGAGGTGGAAAACCCCTCCCCCAGCCCCTCAAAATAGGGGTTGAACCGAACTAAATCGGACTGTCACCTGTGAGGTGCTCAAGGCAACGGCTAACGACATGCGTAATTCTAGCCCCTTGCCATGATGAATTTTGTGGGCCTGGATCTGACACAGTCGAGATCAGGCGACATAAGAAACAACAAGAACAGAATATTATACCATATCAAATGCAGCTCCGGTGAAATCGAAGTTTTTCAGAAGTTTCTTTCAGATCTAGTATTTAACAGATGTTGATAATCTGACGAAGGGTATGAAAATTCGCTGCTTTTTATCTAGGTAAGGGAGTAAAATGAAAAATGAAATATATCTATCATTCCTTTAAATAAAAACTTACAAACATCACTTTCAATTCTAACTTATTCTACCCTCAACTATTTATATTTTAATAAAAGTAAATCACTATGTAAAAGGCTTATAGGAAATTCGCGACGGTACTATAATTCTTGGTTTAGATGCTTTCTCAATGTGAATCATTCGAAAATAACATCTACCTGTCGCGTACATTCTTTCTTTCCTTATCGGTTTAGGGCGTGAGTGCCATTATACGAAAAGAGGAATATCCTCCCTCGTGTTTGCCGGGGCGTCTCCAAACACTCGGCGGCCCGAAAAAGAAAAATTCCGCTTCATAGTCCTCGATATTTCGCGATTCCCCTCTCCTCTGGAGTTCCCCAGCGCACATATGTACATCTTTTTCAGTGGCACCACCTGTGAATGATATTGCGTCCCCAGAATAATAAAAAGCGGACTATCGGCCGTATGCATTCCCAAAGGGCGTCTTAAGCAAATAGGATTTCTGCCGTGATAAGTAGATAGATGCAATAGAATACGTTTTCCAAAGGATTTCTAAGTTTTTTCGCTCCCCTCCCTTAAAGAAGAAAACTATGCAAGCTTTTTCTGTTCCTCTCTATCTTTTTTTTATCCCTACACTTTTCTGGTACCTGTAACGGGATTCCATGTAAAAACTCGAAATGTTTCTCGCTCCTCGTGAAATATTGAATTTCGAATGAGTATTACTTTTTTATGCATTCCATTTTGTTCCAATGCGTCTTGCTGTGAGCAGTCATTCTCGCTATTTTGTCAAAGAACGAAGTTTACGGAATCTGTCCGTGATATTCTACACTTACAAAGCGGAAATGGGATTCTAATAGGGATTTTACACAGTGATAAACAATTTTATACAGTTTATCACACTTAATTAACCTAATTCAAGCAATAAAATTAGGATTTATTCTTCGTTTTAGTCTTGAATAATTGTTTTTCCTTTATCAAAGTTTATAAAAAACGACTGTTCCATACTCTAGAAATATGATGACCTACGAAAAATGAAGTCATAACAAAAATAGTTTTATACTAAAACCGTCCTGTTTGCTAAATAGAAACAAATTAAACATTCAACATCTTCATTTTTTTTTTTTTGCATTCATTTCTATAAAAATGTTTTATAAACGAGTGTATACAATAAAAATTCACCCTTTAACAAGAAAATAGAATTCCACGATGTATAATTTGATCTGATTTTTGATTTGTAATTTACGTGACACGGCGGCCGGAATAGCCTAGTGAAGATCACAAACTCGCTTTCCTGGCATGTCATGAGTTCGTGCTCTTGTGCCACTGAAGACTCGCCACGTAGAGGGGATGATGCACGTTAAATTTATAGAGCCTCAAAGTCCTCCCATTGGCGTGGAATGAAAGTTTAAGGAGGATGGTGTTAGCTAAGGTATCGTCTTCTCACATTACTATGGTTCAAAATTACGAATTCCGACGCCAATAGCCCTCGTGTTGCTTTATGGTGCTACGTTAATAAATACTCACTCATTCACTGTGTGTGAGCTGGCTCCCTCCTCCCTAAACTTGTATACCACCCTTAGATAAGATGTGCAGCCTGAACAGTTTATCAAAATAAAACACAACTTTGTAGATTCTATTTTAAAATAAAAACAAGTAATATATAAAAAAATTAAGTCAATTCCTACTTAGATCAACAAAGAAATTTTTTATTTTACCTACTTTTTATTAAACAGTTACAATTAATATAAATATGTATAAGTGGCATTGGCACACACAAGGGGGGAGGTCCTGAGGTCCGGACCCCCCCAAGCCCTTGATTTTTTTCGATTGATTATAATCCTAAGTACATAGTACGTAAAATTTAATTAAGTATTTATTATTAATGATTCATTTTATTAATTAATGCTAATTATTTATTCAATAATTAGTTTTTTACTGTGTTTTGTTCCCGAAAATCGACAAATTCAAAGAGAGCATGATACAAGAATGGTGAACTTTCGATCCCGGACCCTCCCCCTGAAAAATTCCTGTGTGCGCCACTGAAAGTGGTAATTAATTTTTATTAATTAGCATTAAAGTATCGTATTGTCATTCAAAATAATCGTGTACATAAAATTTCAATTCAATTGAATGCTTTAAAACGTGAGAAAAAAAACTATTTCAAGTTTTGACACAAGTTGTCAAAAATGATGCCAACGGAGCTATATTTGTAATTCTTCAAATAATTAGTTTCAATCAATTAATTTTTATTAATTATAATTAAATTATTGTATTGTCGTTCAAAATAATCATGTATATAAAACTGGAGCTCAATGAAGCGCTTTAAAATGTATTTTATTAAGGATTGAAAATTCCACCAAGATAAATAGATAAATATATAGACCTAATAGTAGGAATTGAAATAAAAATTTCAATATATTAATGTTTTATTCTGAATAAAATCTAAACCGTTTTTAAATTGATTTAATTGTAATTGTAGTAAATTAGGACTCGGGATGATTTTTTATCAGCCCTTCTATTTAAATATAAATCGAGCATGGATATGAAATTTTATAATTTAAATAGATATACATTCGACAGCAAATACTGTTTTCGTTGCAAAAATAAAAATACACACGCAGCAGTTGTATAAATCGAAAACTACTTCAGAGATATAAAACTCTTTTTGTACGGTACACTCTATCAATGTAAACTTTGACTAAGAACCACCCTAGCTTAAGCCATGGCTTTTTCATTTATACTTTAGCAAAAAGAAGATGCTTGCTACTTTGCACTCGTTCGGCACGCATGCTCGCAGAAATCCCAGGCGAGTCGTTGCGGTCCCTCCTTAACGAGTTTTCGCGCTTCAAGGCGCCCCATTTCGGAAGGGCCCGGGCCCTAACTCTCTTGTTATGAGGCCCCAGCAACAAGTTCGTTGCTGAAACTACTCAAGGGGAAAATTGCTTTCTCGCGATTTCTCGCTCGCACTACGAGACCACCCCATCTTACTAATAAATAATGATCATAACTGTACGGAGCGAAGAAAAAAAAGGGGAACCTTAAATTGCGGTTTTTCTTTCTTTTTTTTGAAGACTTTGGGGTCGAAGGGAGGAAAATATTGAACGCTTCAAGAGATTCTACAAAATAAGGTGTTTCGAAAAGAGAGGCTTTGGGTGTTTTAAAAAGAAAAGCCTATTGAGTTCCGAATAAAAGTTTTTTTTTCTTTGTTTTTTTATGGTTTGCTTTATTTTTGCTTCATGGCCAAAAAGAGGATCTTATTTTTGTTTTCTTTAAAAAGATAATTTTGAGAGAACTTTTTTTTGTTTTGTTTTGAATTTTTCTTTCTCATGAAAGATGGTAAATGCAAATGCGCTTTAAAATTTCCTCCATTCTTTTCATAGGACGATGCGAATAAAATGAAGAACAATGCAATTTCTTTTTGAAGACCAGAAAGGTACTTGAATTTAAAATGCAGTCCATAAAACAGAGCATTACTCTAGGACGAAGAATTTTTCTTATTGGAGTTAAAATTTCCGAAACTTATTTCAAATGCGAGGACCAAAGTAGTCTGCAGTAATGCGTCCGTTTTAGTATCCTTTTACGCTATTATCATTGCCGAAATTCTGGCGTTATTGTATCCATTTTAATTTCAAAGAAAGCTTGACTCAAACCCCACCCTTATTATTTCATCTCTAGAAGTAGTTTTGAAGTAACGGTCAAAATTTTTTTTAAATAATCTTTATAAATTTGAGAGTGGAAATAAGACAAAAGCCAAAGTTGTAAAAATTTTTAATAAAAAGGAAGCGGATTTTCAGTTTTCTTAGGGACTGGATTGTTTAAATTAATGTCAATTTAAAAGTATATATATATATATATATATATATATATATATATATATATATATATATATATATATATATATATATATATATATATCCCAAACTACTGGCGACGGAGACTGTGGTGTCTCCGTCGCCAATAAACTACTGGCGATAGCCTTCTGATAGCCTTCATCTGATAGTGAGAATGGGACCTTAACTAATTGTTTAGTCTATCAATTTCCTTTTAGTACAAATTAAGACGGCAACACATTCAAATTAAGAGAATGCTACTAATTGTAATTTATATTAGTGTCTTGATTTTTCACTGTATAGTATCTAAATAGGGAATATTGAATATTAGAACTTCGGTGGCTTATATATATATAATTTCATTGTATAGTATTGTAAATAGGGGAAGTTATCTATATACGCGTAAGATCATTCGGATCTGAATTTTATTGTATAGTATCGTAAATATTACGTATTATATATATATATAGATCTTCCGTGGCTTGACTTCAGTATATAGTATCGTAATTAGGGGACGTTGCGCGTTAGATCTTCCGGATCTGAATTTCACTGTATAGTGTCGTAAAAAGGAATCCTGGGAATGTTACGCGTTAGATCTTTCGTGTCTTGATTTCGCAATATAGTAGGGTAAATAGGGAAAATTGCGTGTTAGATATTAAAGGGATCTTCAAAGGTTTTAAGATAAACGACATGGTTTGGAACGGGGGTCGGCAACCTGTGGCACGCAGTACTATTTTCAGTGGTACACTACATATTTGACAATTTTTGAAAGGATGGAAGTTGGTAAATTTATAATGGTCCTTATTTGACAAACATCTTCAGAACTACGGACATTTACGGAATTACAAAAAACTTTGGAAGGTAATTCCAAAAATAAATTTACAGCTATTTTGTAAATTATTAAATGTCACTGTCGGAGAGATTTAATTGTTTGAAGAGAGGAAAATTGCATGTACTCTGCTTTTCGCTTTATATATCTAAGTAAAAAATCTTTCCTCATATGAAAAATATTTCGAGTTCTCAAAGATAGTGTTGAGCAACTGAATGCTCAGAGTCGTGTCTAATTGAAAGTCCCACATTATATCTCTGATTTTGCGATATGAAATTATGTAGAGTGGTGCAAGCACTATGTAGTCATTAAAATTTTTATTTGTCTTTTTATTAATCTATAAAGAAAGGAAATACTTATATTTCATGGTGTTTATTTCTTATATTAAAAAATATATTTAAAAGTACTCAATATGTACAGTTTAAAATTTTTGTTGATGAAGAAATAAACATATTCCATGATATTTATTTTTATGCTAAGAAATATCTTTATGTCTTACTGTTTGGCATGAGAAATCATATTGGTAGATTGGTTTAGTACACCAGAGCTAAAAGGTGGCCGACCCCCCGGGGTAGAAATATGACAAATAAATATTATTTCAACTGATTGGATATGGATTAAGCATTGACTGACTTTGCAATTTAGAACTCTTTTCAAAAGACAGGAAGGCCAGCCGAACCGAAACCTTTCTCTTTTAACCTCTACTTTACACCACAAGAGACCTTTGAGGTGTCATTAAAAAAATCGTGCAGCTAAATTCACTATTCAATACAAACGATTTTACGTAGAATCATGAATGGAATTCGTGACCTAATTTATAAACTGCTGGCAATTCGCGACATAAATTACTGAGCTACACGATCAAGTACTACACAAGAATCGTGAAAACTAAGAGAATACAAAGGAACGTGATTTTACTGAAATTTCGCTTTGTAGAGAAGAAACATCAACATGTGTAATATATTGCACATGTTGCACATATATATATGCAACATTTCTAGAAAATATCAACGTAAAAATCTATGTAACAGATTACACGATCCATTCCATTGGCGAAGTTTACGGGAATATATGATAGACAATATGTGGGATGTGCATTAAAGTTATTCTGAAATTCTGACTCGAACAAATTGAGTAGAAACTTGAGTCTCACTGCAGATTTTTTTATGATTCAAATAAGAATCAATTGAATGTGATTTGAATTTAAGATGATGAAATATTTTTTTAAGTTGCTTGTATTTTATGTAAGTGGTTATTATATATAGATTGATTTCTTATCGACTGAGTGAGTGAATATTAACGCCGCACTGTTCAGCTACATGAGGGCTTTTGGCGATGGACCACGTAATTTTAAACCGTGGTCAAGTGACGTGGACGACACCTGAGCTGGCACCCCCTCTCCTAACTACCACATCAACGGGAGGACGTTTGAGCTCTCGACAGATTTAGCGTGCATCACTCCCTTACACGGCGGGTCTTTAGTGGTAATGGGCTCGAACTCGTGACAAGCCAGCCACGATCCGATACTTTGACCACTTGGCTACCGCGGCCACGATTTCTTATTGGCATTGCAATTCAAAGAAACACACGGGCTATTGGCAACGTACTTCACAATTTTGAACCATGGTCAAGAGATGAGGACAACATTCGAGCTGACATTCCTTTCCAAACTTTCCCATCACGACCGTCACTGATTTGATGTACCCCAACTCTTCTGAGCTGAGGGGTCTTTAGTGACATCATGACTCAAAATAAACAACCAATCAAGAATTCACGGGCATGACCATTCGCATTTAGTGGCTATCAGAGTTTTTTATGTACTAAGTAACAGTTATGGATAGAATATTGTGGCTTCAATATATACTTATTCAATTCCTACTATTCCTACTCACACTCTATAAATTTATTTATTGATCTGGGGCCTGGGGAACCGCTTCTTTCTCCTTCGCTGGTCCTGAAGGGGTTAATGATAATTGATAAAAATTAATTACCACTTAATGTTGTAATTCTGTCTTATGTATATACATATGTATATTAATTATAACTATTTAATAAAAAGTAGCTAAAATAAAATTTTTTTTTTTGTTGATCTAAGTAGGAATTGACTTAAAATTTATGTTAAGGTTATAGATGGAGCTGTTTCAGCAGCGGTTTTGTGTAAGTGTGTCCCCGAGAGTGCGGAGTTATGTATATGACAGGAGCGTTAGAGAGTCTGAGTAGAGTTTGTTATGAGGTGTGAGGGTTAAATAATGTATAAGGTGTGATATATGTAGTTTAGTAGTGTGTGAGGTAATTTAGTAATGTATAAGATGTGATATAGTTTAGTAATGTATAAGGTGTGATATAGTTTAGTAGTGTGTGAGGAAGTTTAGTAATGTATAAGGTGTGAGTAGTTAGTAGTTGTAAATGAAATGTTTGTTATTTTTTATTAGAGAGTAGTAGTTAATTCTAAATAGATATAGTAGCGTCAGTATACAGTATAAATACATTAAAAGTTTAAAACCGATTAATACCAAAAATAATTTTCGGTTTTAACTTGAATACAGAGGTTTTCTTCTGCTGCTAATCATAATTTTATAAATTCTGATATTAGTGGGGAAAAATACAATGAAGTAAAAAATCGAATAAGAAATCAAATATTTTAGAAATAATGGTTTTAAAGTACGTGAATAACTTTGACTGCAGAACCGATACTGCCAATCGATAGGTTAAAAAAAATTAACTACAGAAAATTAATCAAAGCATACTTCTTTGCATTGTTTGAAAATTTAGGAAAGAGAATAAACGTAAAAGGAAATTTATGCACTACAATGCTGGTTTCTCTTACATTAGTTTAAAATGAACTAATAGACAAATTCTTCAGATTCTTTTGTCTCACGAGAGAAAGTTTAGAAAATGCCTTTAACACCCCGATTAAATGATAAGACTTTCCGAGTAACATAAAGCACAACTTCGTAGCGTGAGTCATTCTTTTGATTCCAAATCTTTGCCAACTCAGTATGACTCAGACCGCCTTCGTCGTTGTCTTTGTAACAGTCTCTTTGTGTCCCTTATCAGATTATATTGCTTCACGCTAATGATAATGAAGCTCTCTTCTTTGAAACGATCCCAAGTAGATGTGAAGGTTTTAGTAAGTGGTTTGAAATGCGAGTGCTTTAAGCAATTTTCAAGAACTGAAAGCTCAGAATTTCTTTTTAATAAAGCGTGTAATCAAAGTTTCTTTGAGTTAAAAACTCAAATATTTTCGGAACTCAGTTCATCCATTCAAGCAAAATATTCCCCTAGATCAGGGGTGGCGAATCTTTATGGAGAGATCAACGTGCCATTTTTTATAAAGAAGTGTTTAATGAGATACAGAAGTGCCATCAAATGATTTTGACTTCTGATTATTGAAAAATAATAATAATAAAACTAAATACTAACAACTCTTTATTACGAAAAAATACTTTTTGAATTCTATATTTGTAAATGTTTTAGATATACGTGTAATTCAAATTAAAGTAAAATTAGTGTTACTTCTGTGGTTGCAGATTGGATGACAAATTACTTACATTAAGATGTTACTTTTAGTAGAATGTATTGGCGCACACAAGGGGGGTCTGGTGTTCCGACCCCCCCAAAGCCCTTGATTTTTTTCTGATTGATTATAATTCTGAGTATATAGTACGTAAAATTTAATTATTTATTCAATAATTAGTTTTTTACTGTGTTTTGTTCCCCAAAATCGACATAATCAAAAGGAGCATGATACAAGAATGGTGAACTTTTGATCTCGGACACCCCCTTGAAATATTCCTGTGTGCGCTTCTGGTAGAATGCATAATAAAGTGAAGTCATCTGCCGAATGATTTCTAACCGATTAATTATTTTTGCTGTGGTTCACTTTTTTGACAAGAGGGTTTGTTATTTGTTTCAGAATGCCGTATTACAGAAGATGTTCTGCATACCTCTGTTCCAGAAAATAAAACACACACCGCTTTTGTCGCCTTTACTAATAATGCCATATTTATAGATTCACCACATTTGAAATTCTCTGTTACACTTACTATCTTGCACTTTTTGTTCTTTTCCTGAACTAGCCATATTAAATAAGTTAAAAATAGTAAATACAACATGAATAAACTTTAAAATACAGTTGTGTCAACGAAATTAACTGTACTATGCATAGACAATTTTTACATTATAAGCAACTGTAGTCCACGACGTAACTAGGACAAGGCAATAACAAATGAGTGTGCTCTCCTCGATACCCCGCGACCGATCACTTGCGTTTGCTCGTTATACTTCATAGAGAACTTGGCTTTTTAAAAATAAAATACAAACCTCTTTGATCATTGTCGTGCCCACAATATTGTGTCGCATGCCATTGATGGCACGCGTGCCACTGGTTCGCCATCCCTGCCCTAGATGAATCATCAAAAAATCAATTATGGTTTTGTGACGTTTAGAATAAATAAAGGTAGCATGATATTTATCAATTTAAATATTTAATTTATTTACGTCGCAACTATTAATTAAAGTATATACATTGAAATTATCAAAAATATTGTTTAGGTTCTTAGAATCCTAACTCGGTTGTTTGTGAGGGAGGAGGTCACGTCTCGTTTCTACGAACGTTCTCAACCGTATCTCTTCCTACTCTCTCTAGGGCAGGGATGGCGAACCATTGGCACGCGTGCCATTAATGGCAGGCGGCATAATATTTTGGGCACGCCACTGATCAAAACAATCAACCACGCAATTGATTCTACAATCAAAGTATTTTCAGCGAGATTTGCTCAGTTCAAAGAATATACAGAAACGCTCGAGTTTATTATGTACCCTGATGCGACTTTATTTGATAAACTAAACTTGCCCTAATTCGATTGATTGGAAATTGAAGAATTTGAAATGCAACTTAGCGATTTCTAGTCTAGTTCAATATGGATTCATAAATTTATTGAAACAATGAAAACAATTAGAATTGATTGAAACAGAAAGGTTAACAAGAAATATAAGATATGAGTAAAAACACCACTAACGAAATTTTGGAAACATTAAATTCGATTCCAGACACGTTTAACTGTTTGAAGAACTGTTTGTTATTTTAACCATATTGTCATCGACCAATGTCTCTACGGGTCATTATTTTCAGATATGAATAACATGATAGACTTGTATTTGGCAGATTACTCCAATTCAGCATGCATTCGGCAAAAAGTAACATCTTACCCAATCCTAATAATTTATTTGTCATCTAATTTGCAACAGTAGAAATCACACTAATGTTACTTTATATAATTTGAATTACACGTTTAACTAAAACATTTACTACTATAAAGTACAAAATGTATTTTTCTGTAGTAAATAAAGTGTTTTGTGTTGTTAGTATTTAGTTTTATTATTTTCCCCAAAATCACAAGTTAAAATTATTTCATGGCACGTCTATACCTTATTAAGCATTTTTTTTAGAAAAAAATGGCACGTTGATTCATAAAGGTTCGCCACCCCTGTTCTAAGGTGTTTTTAAATGGTAGCGGCGGGCACCTTAATCCTCGAGTTACATCCGGTTCGTGGGTGGAGCAGGGGTTCCTCGTGGTGTCAAAGGTTCCAGGGGCGATGTCCAAGACAAGACCGTGCAATATTTTAAGCGTGCGGATGTTCATAGCACGTGGTGATCATATCCACAAAAGAAGTTGATTCACAGCTGATTGGTGGGAAACGTTACGGTTGATTTGTTCCTCAATACGATTCATACAATTAACGCTTAATGGATTGCATCGATAATAATTTGTCAGTCATTTTTCTTCTTTCTAAAAGGAATGAGTAAGTGTATTAACGTCGCACTATAAGGCAACACAAAGGCAGATTGGCGACGGAACTCGTAATTTTGAGCCTCGGTCAAATGACAAGGATGATATATAAGCTGGAACCTATCCTCTCTAAACGACACTGCTCAAAATAATTAAAGGATATTGCAGTTTTAGGTGGATCTTGTGGCTGGGAAACGTTTTAGCTGATTGATACATGGTCGACAGACGTAGTAGGTTATATGAGAATAAATTACACATGTTTGGCAGAAAAAAATGCATTTTATTGCGCATTTGTGTACAAAAGGAAAATAAACACAACTTGTGCATGTGAGAAAAAAAAGAACAAGAAAAGGTGTTTTCTTCAAAGGAAATTATTTTCAGTAGGGGGTATGGTTTCCCCGGACGGCCAGCAACGTTGAGCACCTTTGAGGCATGGAGTCAATGAGGCTATTAATCACGAGTTGGGGTATTCTGTCCCGCTCTTCAAGAAGAGCTCTTTCCAGTTCTTGGAGAGTTTGTGGGGGTGGTTGGCGGCCAGCAACTCGTCTTCCTAGAGCGTTCCAAACGTGCTCTATTGGATTCATGTCTGAAGAACACGCTGGCCATTCCATTCGTACGATTCCTTCCCCGAAAAGGAAATCCTCAACCAGGTTAGCACGATGTGGCCTGCTCTTATCGTCCATTAAAATGAAGTCATCTCCGATTGCTGCAGCGTAAGAGACTACAATAGGTCTGAGGATTTCATCCCTATATCGGCGAGCAGTCAGAGGTTCATCTCGAATGATGTAGAGGTCTGTGCGCCCGTCAATAGAGATGCCACCATACATCAACACTCCCCACCGCCAAATCTGACACTTTCGTGCACGAACGCAGGATTTATTCCTACTGCCACGGTCCCTCCAGATGAAAATATGCCTATTATTCGGATGAACAGAAAAACGGAACTCGTCAGACAAAAGAAAATTGCTCCATTCATTTCTCCTCCAGTTCACATGCTCTGTTGCCCACTCCCTGCGGTCGCGACGATGCCTTGATGTTAGTCTAACACATACCATCGGTCGGCGAGCATACAGACCTACACCATGGAGCCGGTTTTGGACAGTCGTGAGTTGAAACCGTGGTGCCAGTAGCAGAGCGAAGGTGTTGTTGGAGAAGAATAGCGTTCATATTTCGGTGTCTCCGAGCCGTTAACACTAAATAACGATCTTTATTGGGCGTTGTTGCCCGTCTACGACCTTGTCCTGGTCTTCGGCCTGCACTTCCAGTCTCCAAAAAACGGTTCCAGATCTTGGAAATCACACTTTGTGACACTACAATGGCTTGCGCTACTTCGGTTTGAGTTTGCCCCCCTTCTAACCTACCAACAACTCCCCAAGCTTCTGAATCGGTTAAATGACTTCGCTGAGACATCGTACTCATCGAAACAAAGCAGTCTTTGAATGCCGATCATCCTTGTCTTCATTTCAGTTGAAAGTCAAATTTCTTTTGCAGCCCCTATAGCGACGTTTTTGACGTCAAACTCAAAATTAGCATACTCCACCGTTTGAAAATCAGAAAAATTTGCATTTGTGATTCTCTTCTTCCATTTTCGGCAAAAAAATTTTCACTTATATCTTTGTTTTATATAAAGCTTACAATATCCTTTAATTGTTTTGAGCAGTGTACTACACCATGCCAACGAGAGGGTTTTGCACCTCGACAAATTTAAGTGCATCAGCCTTTCTATACGGGTGGGTTTTGAGTGCTTGAATTATGACACGCCGGTCACTAGATCGTGACCATAATCACTAGGTTACCGTGTTTGACTTCTTTAAAAATAGGGAAAAATTATTATTTATTGAAGTTTGTGTTTGTTGAAATATAAATAGTACTCCACACACTAGTAAAAAACATATTAACACAACTTTTTCAAAAGCTAAAAAAAATAATAGCATGTTGGCAACAAATTTTTTCGTGAACACGTCAATTTTTATTAGTTTGCTATGATTTGGAAAGTGAAGAGATTTGGAAATAATGCATGCGTAAGAATAACAAAACACTATTAGAAAATACATTAAAAATCCGTATTTCACCATTCTTACAAAAAAAAAATGCCATTCTTGAAACGAGAGTTGTAACTAAGTCTATTTGCTATGAAGGTCACTTATTTTACTGTCATAGCAAAGGCATTTTAAGCCGTAAAGTTGGTTAAATGTCAACCGCATTAAGAAAAAAGCAGTTTATTTTATATTGAAGCGCACCTGGAGTGTAGCGAGATGAAAATAATAAACAACAAACGTACACGAAACAAATCCTTTCTAATCTCATGCAAATGTACATGATGAGCATGTTGACTTTATTTTTCTACGCTTCAATTTTTTCCATGTTTTTTTTTCTCTTTGCACTATTTTCACAAGAATTCGCACTTAATATTCTCGATGAATTATTCAGTGGGATGACTCTCCAACTACCCCCCTCCTTATTCCACCCTCTGCCTTCCATCTGTTGGTTTTCGTTGAATTTTTCTTTTTCAAAATAAAGATATCAGCATATTTAAATTTCTCCAGTGAAAAGGAGAAATTTTCACCCCTCCCTTTTACTTCAAAATAATTTTTTTTGTCCCATCGTCGCAATGGTGCACAGAACAAAAAGGTAGAAGAAAAAGAAGAGGGGGAAGAAGGTATCTAGGGATTAAGAATGGGAAAAAAAATCGTTTGGCTCTTTTTCCATTGTTTTCTTTTCACTACACGATTTGAGATCGTGTCGTATTAAAATAATAACGTGAAATCTTGTAATCATTTCTCTTCTCATGTTTACGCAATTCTCACCCCCCATTCTACGCTCCCCCTCTTCCCTCCGTAATTTGATTCACAGTACAGAGGTTTATTTCTCCAACGATATTGAATAAGATGTGTGAAATATTCTACCCTTTTTATTTTCTTTTAATGCGACTTATTCTAAAAACTTCTGAAGAGCAAAAAATATAAAAAAGGAGGAGAAAAGAAAGCTCCGTGTCGTTTAGTACTTGCTGTCGCGGAAGTGAAGTGAATTAGGCATTTTCGTCATCTAATTAAAAAAGTAATCCCGCTTATTAATTTAGAGAGAATGTATTTACTTTAATAAGGCTCAACTTTCTTTCTCGTTATGCATTTATTAATATATTTTTTTCCACCTTTATCATTTGACCGAACACGAAAGCTCCTCTTCATCAAAAACGTGTCGAAAAATAATAAACCTATAGGATGAGAATCGCAAAAATTCGATGCAGCTTAGTTTTTTCATAAAAAAACTAATTATTAATATTAATTAACCTATCTTCTGATTGGATTATTTTTTTGATCGATGCCCAAAAATACGAACATTAAAAAAAAAAAAAGAAAAGAAAATGCAGCCAATAATCAAAGGAATATTGAAAGGATAACTTCTTTTTGTGTGCGAGCAAAATCTTTTGTAAAAGAAGCTTGTTTGGCAAAAATGCGCAAGAGTGAGTTTGCAATAGCTAAATACAATGCGAAATGAGTACGGTTATACAAACGGTCTTATTAGAACACATATACTTCTTACATTTTCTTCCTATTACTACATACTTACTTCTGGATGAAAAATACAACTATACGAGTCTGCTTTTGACAGCAATTGGAAAGAAGTATTTCATTTTCGTTCCCATATTGAAAAGGAAGCCTTTATTGTTGATGTGGTTCTTTGAGATTTACTCGGTAAACTTTCAGATTGGAATGATAGTTATATTTTGAGATAATTGCTTTCCTTTGGAATATTTTTCAGCAGTATAAATAATCTTCGATTTCTTAATAGTTACTAAAAATTGAAATACATACGATATCAGTTTTAAAAATAAAAAAAGTAACATATGAAATTTAAATTATGATATTTTCTGGAGTTGCTAGCTTTAAAAAATGTTAATATAAACTGAGTCCAATTAATATAAAACTGAAATTACTTGCATCTTAAATATGTATTGTTGGAGTCTCGGTCCGACTCGGTACCCATAAGTAGAGATTTAATGTTTGTTTTATAATAAATTATACAGGGTTGTTGTATTTTAAATACACACAGGGCTTTACTATACACTTTACGTTAGTTAAAATACTCAGAAATATATAACTCATGGTAAACTCGCAAAAAGCATGCCTTTGTTCCCTGTCTGTTTTTTTCTCTCGAGTGTGGGTGTAAACACCACTACACCCTTACATTCCAATAATTTCAAAGCGCCTTCTACATTTGGGCTCTAACACTATATCAATAAATCCGATTCTTCGGTTTTAAAATCATATAATCATACGTGCCACATATTCTTAAAATCTGTACTTAAATAAATACGGCAATTCAACCAGCTATCCATAACCAATGCTAGGGATAAAAATTATATTTTATAAAAATAATCAACATCGGTGGGACTTACAAAAGCATATAACAAACAAGTACTGTAAGGCAATTGGACAAAAGCTAAAAATACACAGGTGTCTGGAGAAGCCACTATTTACGAAGTTACCTCTGTAACGAAATGGGGTTTATTCCCGCCGCGTCACGCACACACACACACCCCACACACACACACCTTACAAAACGGTCTTGAACTCAGAACGTAGAACTAGGCGACGCTAAGCACGGTGTAATGTACAACTCGTGCCTCCATCAAACTCTTGTGGTACGCGTACTGATGGTACGCGTACCACACTTAGGGAAGCATTACTCTAGAACAGGGGTGGGCAGACTTTTACATGGCACGGTCTACTTTTAATTTTTTCAAGGTATTGCGGTCCACATTGTGACGTAGGTGTGATTAGCAAAAAAACAAAAAAAAAACAACTTACCAATATTTGGATTTTGACAATAATAAATACGTAATATGTGTACTTACCTACATAACTACAGTAGAAAAACTTACTCTTTCAAGACTACGTTTTAAGGAAAACGCAAAATACAAAAATTATATATCTATACCCATAAATTTAATAATATCAAATGATGTATTTTCAAACAATTCACAATACACGTCAAAACATCAAAAAATAAATAATTTTCACTTAAAATTAGAGTTCTCGCAGCTATAGTCTCATAAAAGACTTAGACTTCATATCCCCCCCGATCTTGAACACCTCGGTATATAATTACTAACTGCTAATTTTACACTGGATTCTAAGTGGTCGTATATGAAACGGGAATGATATATGTTGTCTTAATCATATTCTTCGTTCAAAATGTAGATTCACATAGATAGGTAGAGTGAAAGAATGATGTTAAATGAATTGCAGCTTTTTTTAAAATTGGGACACTTTACTTCGTCTAGTAGATTCCAAAAGTTATTCTTTACAAATTACGTCCTTTTGAAGGAGAAAAAAAGCTTCGTTTTCCTCGAGAGCATGTAAAATATTTTTAGTTATATTTTTCACATCAACATTGCCAAATAGGTAACCCATGAAAGCAACTTTTAATTCTAATCTAGTAGATTCATGAAAATATCTCTCAAATTTTGGTTGCACTGTTATTCACATACACACGGTGTCTCTTTTATTTACGGGTGTTTCCATTATCATGGTACCCTCCTGTGATTCTTTTAGTAAGCGCGTCCAACATTTTATGTGAAGACGGTTACCTCAAAATGTCTTGGCAGTCCACCGGTCGATCATGATCAACTTAATGTCCACCCCGGCTATAGAACAACATTAATCCAAATCAAACCAAATGATTGATTAACTGTTTGTTGGCATTCGATACAAGGGCAATTGGCAAAGGAACTCATACACCTGAAAATGGTCAAGTGACCTGAGATGAAACTTATTTTCCACAGATTACCACACCAAGTCAACGTGAGGATATTGGGCCACGTCAGATTAAACGTGCATTTGCTCATCTAGATGGAGAATCCCAAGACAAATGAATGAAATTCATGTTCATTCTCATACGGTGACAATATGAGAGTTTTATTATAATATGGTCCAATTATTTGAATGCATTTCAAGTAATTTTATGTGTTTTTTGGTCGCAATTTTTATAATTTAAGTTGAAGTTTTAATTTTAAAATTATATTTACATTATCTGAATAAATTTGATTCTATGGAACCTAAATTTGGTTAAATTTTACACTATGGTTCCATTTTTTCGAATTAAAGTTAACGATTAAATAACGTCTAAGATTTAAAAACAAGAGTTGATTAGTGCTTCAAGAACCTAAGTATTAAAATTAAACACACTTATTTTTCACTCGTTTACATGCTTTATGTCAATTTACCCCATTCAGCTTTCTTTTTAATTAACAAGCACGAAAAAGATTTAAATATAGAGTCAGTAAAATCATTTGTGGAATTTTAAAAATTAAAGAAGGTAATTTATTGCAAAAAAGAAAACTAAATTGCATAAATTATTACAAAATGGAAAAAATTTATACCATTTCTCAAACAAAAAAAACGAATTTAAAAGAATGTGTGACAGAAGAAGTCTCGAAATTCTTAATTTTATAACAGTTTTATTTCGGTTAAATTACTTACAAAAACCAATGCAAAATAAATTACTTTGCAAATGACTCCATCGATCAATGAATAATTAAACAATAATTAAAATAAAGAGGATTTAATATTTTTTTTTGTAAAGAGCAATGAATATTAATTTTGGTTTCTATTAAATTGGCGGCACAACATCAATATTTAGTTTATGTTTGAAAAAAATTATTAATGTCCATAACATCCCCAGACAAAAATAATTAAGAGTTTGTGGCATTGATAAATACTGTTGTAGTCATAGAAAAGCAATAAAAGTTTCCTTACATTCTAAATTTCTTTCTAACTAGGCAAACACATTTAAAAAAATATTATTCCTTGAATTTATTAAAGAACTGCTGTATTATATTTTTTTCTAAGAAATAAATAGAAAGCTATTATTTTTCATTAATATGAATTAAATGAAATTATTAAATATAAGCTGACATGCAGAGAGAGAGAATTATGATTTTATTTTTCAACTTCCATCCAGTTTTAAGTATAGTTTAACAAAACTTTAATCAGTTTACATAAGAGATATATTTCATAATAGTAAATAATCCCACACACCCCACTAACGCAGAATTATGAATAAAACTAATACGTTTAAGTCGTACATGGAATTATTTAATTCATTTGGTCAGTCCCTTTTAAGACGTAAATATTGCATTCTACCACCAATTCAACAATTTCACCCATTCATTATTTCTTCCACAATTTCAAGAAATTATTATTCTTTTACTAAAAAAAGCTTTTTTATCGAACCGAAATAAAATTAAATTCATCACAAATAAATTATTAACTAAAAATAATTATGAATTCCGTAAATGACAGAAATTAAATTAATATGATGTTAGAAGATGGCAAGAGAAAAACATCAAAGCCTATATATAGCACAATAGTCTAGAAATCCAGGTAATTTTTCTCCTCTTACACTCACCAGACATGGCGTTGAAAAAAGTATTTTGTATATTTCGTGTCAGTCGTTCAATTGCAGCGAGTTGACGCGAAAGTGAATCCATATTATATAATTAAAACAAATTTAATACACTATACTAAAATATTTTTCCAACACATGTTAAATTATTATTGAAATGCAAAATCAGACTTTTCTTTGAACAAAAATATGAATAAGGATTTCTCTTTCTCACTGAAGTGCGAAAGATGCCTCGGTTTTACAACATTAAAATTTAGTTTATTTTAACTCAACACATATAAACTTGATTAAATCATCCAATTAACTCTTCAAGATCATTGTCATACACGTGATTCAGGATCAGAAAACGGCGATATCAATACCAGTCTAAGCTACGTGAGATTTTAGGAATCTGTTTTAATGTAACACGTAAGAGAACATCACTTTTCACGATGTTCTAAGGCATAATTACACGTACAAGTCACGAACGCGCAATTTTTTTACTAACTATTCCTCTTAATCCCTTTTAGAAAAATAAAAAGTATATCCCACCAGTTTTCTTACAGAAAACTTCTGTTTCTTTTCTTTCCCAGGCAAAACATCATTTTAGAAACAATCAGGGGATCCGTTACGAGCTGCATATAAATTCTGCGGATTACTACCGTATCATCGAAGCAATACATATTTCAGAAGCTGGAAGAACTATCCCACTCTGAAAATGGTCCTTTTGATCCCATCCGGATTCTGGGGGACGTCTCCAGTGAACGGAAACCGGGACCTTTTTCCCATTTTTTTCGTGGCCGCATTCCCGGTCCATCCATCATTTTTCCTTCACGCATAAAAAGAAAAGAATTCTATTAAAACAGATCGGGGGGCTGCAGCGCCACCCTGCGGATCTCACGGAAATCGAAACAGACCTGATTCCCTTCAGAAACACAAGTAGAAAAGAAGAAATTTGACTTAAAGTTATATATACCATTTGGCAACAAGAAATATTTTTCTATATCTGCTCGACCTTTTTTCCAGAAGGAACGATGGCAAATAGAGCACTCTGCAGTGTTTGCAATGTCCAAGGATAAAAGGGTCCCTTTTTAGCTCTGAGACATAAATGTCGAGCCCGATAAGGTATAAATAGCTGACAGTTCCATGAGGTGAGCAAACAGCGGAGGTTCTTTTGTGCCGCTTCATTGCCATGATACTTCCATTTAACTGGATCCTTTAAGATTTATGATGCGGTGAATGGATACTTGGTAGATTCGATTTTGTGGAAATGGCACGGAGTCTTAGCCCTTTTAAAATATAAGTACTTGTGGCTTTTAAGTAAGACATATAAATTTAATAGAACGGGGAAATCTACTATAAAATACCGACACTATACAGGGTTATCAGAAAAGAATGACCCGATTATAGAATTTAGTAATTCCCGGATGAATAAACAGAAAATGGTCATTAAGATATCCGACTACCCTAAAATCATGATTTTTTTTAAAAATGGACAATTTTTTTCATGATTTTATTTTATAGGCCATCTTATTTGCTTCATAAAAATACCAAGGGTTTTATTTTCCATTCACTAGAACAAAAACTACAGGTGTTTTAGTAAAAGTAGGTGCCATAACTTTACATAAGATGTCAGACTTTAAAACGCGTTTTTCTCGAAATGTGTTTTTTTTCCGAAAAACTCAAACGGGGACAGCGATTGCTCAAAGAGTTTTAAAAAATAATTTCATGAAATTTTGTGTGTATGTTCTGTATAACAGTAGAAGTGTTTTGATCTTCAGATTTATCAATCACTGTTTTATTACAAAATTTACAGTACTTTATGTGAATATAATCACTGTTTTTTTAAGCAATTTCATCATATAACAACTAAGATAAAGAGCTCTAGATTTTGTAAAAATTAAAATATCTCTTATTCTGAAGATCACATCCAAAAGGAATAGCAAAGTAATACATCAAAATTGAAAAATTGAGAATTTGTTCATAAAATTTTTGCACAGAGTTGCCTGTTTATGCAATATTTTGTCAATTTTTACCCATTTTTTCCCATTTTAGTAGTAATAAATTATTTTCCAATTCTTAATTTTAGTCTTTTTTCTTAAAATGTACTAAATAAATCTAAAAACCACAAAAAAATCTCCATATATCATTATTTAAAAAAAAAGCTGTCGTAAGTAGTCGGATACCTTAACATATCATTGTAAAGATAAAGTATGAAATTTTGAGTTAGTAACATTGTTTTTGTCAAATAGGAGGCAGAATGTTGTAATTGTGAACGGAAGTGGGAATGGAGTCACAGTGGGGAAAGCATTTTGTGTGCTCTCGTTTGCAAAAAGTCTGTCAGTAATCACGGTTCAGCGGGAATTTCGGAGAAAGTACCATGGAAATGCTCCGACATCTCTAAGAGAATAAGAGGTATAAACAATTGCAGGAAACTGGATGCCTGTGTAAAGGTAAAAGTCCAGGGCGACCAAGCAAGTTAGTCACATTGAACACACATTTGTGAAAATTTTTTCACTTTACGCCAAAAAACGTTAGGTACGAAAAAAAATTCATATTTTATCTTTAAGATGACATCTTAATGATCATTTTCTGTTTATTCATCTGGAATTATTAAATTTTGTAATAGGGTCATTCATTTCTGATACCCTGTACTTCTTCCTTGAACTTTGGAGGTGTCTAATTGAAATTAAAAGCAAATTTACTTTTGTTTTCTCCATATCGTAAAAATATGTCTTTACAAATTGCATAGTATACAAGGATGAGTAATGTACCTAAATATATACGTGTTAATAGAAACGGATGAGATGGACATCACAAAAAATTCGATGTTATCTTAAAATGACTAATTTTAAAACTGCGCACATCATTTAGATTTTCTTTATTACAGCAATTATTATACTCTTAAAAAATGTTTAAGAGATATATCTTTGAAATATTTTCAAGAGTGAAGGGAAATTTTACTTAGATTTAAAGTGGTAGAAGGAAGAAGAATAGTCTGAAAAAAAGTGTATTATACTGGGATTATATGTCAGTTTGTTATATTAAATAAACAAACAAAATTACCTGAAACTGAATGCAGACTCGATTCATTCCATTTCGTTAGAACCGGGATATACAATAAAATTCAATATGCATTGCAGTAATAATAACAAAGAGCACAATATATAAAAAACATTTGAATTATCTCATGTCCTCATTTTAGTCAATGAAAAAAAACCTATCTGCTATGAAATAAGTTCTTAGCATGAATAAAACTGAATATCCACCGCCTTAAAACACACGTGTAATATATTTCCTCCTTCCAAGGTCTGTGTTGTTTAATTCCAAACAGGCATTACAAAATTTTCTTACGTCATTTTATGACCAAAACAAACCATGCAACATATAAAACAATTACTAAAACAAATATAAAATCAGATGATAACATTTCACGCAGCAGTCGATTCAATAAAAATAAATCGGAGTAAAAACTATCGTTGCCACAGTCCCAAACAAAATAATTAACTTATTTCTCTTTTAAATATTTGAATTTCCCTATCGGACAGGAAAGATGCGCTTAAAAATCCTTTTCATAGGGATTATCAAGAATCTGTGGCACGAGTTGCCACACATGTCCAGAAATACACATTTATAAATTAAACTGCATTTTTAATATTTTCACATCCCAAAACAACGCGTTGGTTTTAAATAACTGATCTTAAAACCACATACATCATTTCAACTTTCTTAAAAAAAGTGCTTAAGTGATTCATCATCGTTAGAATGTATCATACATCACAAATAGAATGTATTTTCTATTGACCTTAATTCATACAAAAAAATTAAAACAAAAATATCACCATACATCTCTCGACTGAATATTTGTGTGCATAAAAAATGATTATATTTTCAGTAAAATTTATCTGAAATGTGTGGCTTCTCAAAGAAGCACACTATCATACGCAAATTCTCAAATTACATAACTTACAATGCAAAAACACTCTAGTTTAAACATTCTTACAGGTTCTTCTAAAACTATATAGTTTTATTGTAGCAAAAGCTATCTGTTATTTGGTGCACATTCCGGAGGAAATGTGTGTGTGAGCTCGAATACAGATATATTTTTCTGTTATAATTCGAAAGATTGTAAAAAAATAGTGGCAAAAGGCACTCTCTTCTCAGCCGATTCCGAGTGGCGGAGGAAGAAGGAAAAGAAAGCATCGCCGTCCGGTGGTTGAATGCATCTTTCATGCCGGCGGTGGAAAAAAAAATACAAAATGAATGTATGTATATTGTAGTAGAGTGAGGATAAAGCGGCCTCGTTTTAGATACAGCAGCGAGGAAAAGAAAACTTAGAGATTGGGTTTCGGGGATGGAAATCTCGGTAACTTTGCAGGAAAGGTGGAAAGGATTACAGGAGTAGAAAACAGCTCTGGAATGAGAATTTTATTTTTGTTGTAAAAATATTCCCGAAAAAAGGAAAGAGCAAGTGTTATTTTTTAAAAAAATTTTTTTTATGTGCATATCGTTTTATTGCATATATGTGTTATATTATTTTTGTTGTCGAGTTTATTTTGAAATAAAAGTGAAATGATGTTCTAAGACTAACAAATGCTCTCAAAAGAAAAATGTTTTCTCATAACAGAACATTGGTTCAAATGTTTTTTAAAATTTAATTTCCTGTATTTTGTAGCACCAATCAATATATCCAAAATAGAATTACCATGGCTAATAGATGTCTTATTGAAATAGGAAATTATATGAAATAAAATTTAATCAAAAGAAAAACAAAAAGGTTCTATTGTATAAAAGTCTTTTAAGATCAGTATTAACTTATGCATATGAAACTTGGTCCATGTCTCGAACAGATAAGAACATAAGTATCTACGAAAGAAAGATTTTAAGATTCATTTTTGGAGGAATTCAAGAAAATGGAAGATGGCAAAGAAGATCAAATTCTGAGCTCTATCAATCAAATAAAGAATCTGACATTGTTAACTTCATCAAAATACAACGAATTAAATGGGAAGGCCACGTTATCAGCATGAACGGAGATCGCACCACTAAAAAAGTCTTCAGTGCTCAACCAATTGGCTCACGAAGAAAGGATAGGACAAATCTTAGATGGATTGATGGCCTGGAAAAAGAACACTAGCAGGAAGAAGGCTGGCCTGAAAAAGGCTTCTTAAGAAGGCCAAGGCCGCCCAACCCTGGGCTGTCGTGCCACTGAAGAAGGGAAGGAATCAATATATACCATTAATTGATAAAGTAACACATTTCGGTAATGTAACGCCAATTCACCTCATATTTTTTCTTAAATATATTTCTCAGACCAGAAGCTATTTTTTTTAATTATACGAAAAATAATTATTAGATGTTATGTAACAGTGAAAAAAAGATAACAAAACGTGTTTTTTTAGGTAAGTAAACGTTTATTAACGTCGCAACATGTTTACTAATATGGACAATGGCGTAACGGATAACATTCCCCCTCCCCCGCAAAGTCAAGTTTTGGGCCCCCAAGTTGGATTTTACTTGGCGGAAGCTAGGCTTTGAGCCCTCTAGAACGCGGGGACGTACGTGGTGCGGGGGTGTACGTTACGCTACTGAATATGGACCTCATAATTCTAAACCACGATCAAGTGCCCAGACAACACTTGAGCTGTCATTCCCATCTCCAAATTACCCCATCCCATCCTATCACGCCAACGGGAGGACTTTAAGCCATGACAAGTTTAAAATGCATCAGTTCCTATATACGGAGATTTTCATCGGCACTGGGGCTTGAATTCATTGCACGGCGATTAAAAGCACATGACCATGCCACAAGACTACCGCGAACACATGTGTTTTCCAGGAGAAAATTATATACTATTTAATTTAAAATAAGAAATTGTAATTTAAACATTTTCATCTTGAACTCATTTTTCATTTAAAATCTACCTCCTTCTTAGAATCAGTTATTTCGACTTTTTTTGGGGATCTAACTTTGTAGAGCAGGTAATAATTTTTTTTTCATAGTTTTTTTTTTAAGCCACAGCATGAGCAATACCTTATTATCTTTCAGATTATTTAAATAAGTCAATAAATTCAAAGCACGCTTAAAAGTTGCGCTAATTACTTCAGTGCGCGAATTTATTTCTAAGGCACACACAAAATAATTACTAAAAATCAACACCGTAAACTTTTGAAAAACCGCTCTTTATAGTGAAAACTTTTTTTTTCTAATTAACAATTGCCGGATGAAAAATCTGAGGATATGCAAAAGAAAAACCTTTAACAAAGCAGGCGTATAAAAAACTAGCTTATAAATTTACGTAAGCAAATGCTCTACAAATTAAACTCTTCCAATGCCTATTCAAAATTACATCCCCACTTAAAAGTTAAAACAAAATTTATACTTGAATAGGAAGGGGAAAAAACACCTTCAAATATGTATTTCAAGAGTCTCCTACGTGAAATACGGGACATTTTAGCGTCCATTTTTACAGCAAGCATTTGCTTTGTGGGCAATTAATAGAGTACGGGGGCATTTTTATGGTCGGCCTGTCTCTTAGGGCCGCCCCAAATTACAATATTTGTTCAGCGACGAAATATGGCTGCGAACAAATAACGTCAAATGATGAATGGCTGCCCCTTTTTTTGCACCGGGGCGCCGTTTTAAAAGTTCTTGGCTTTTAAAATCTATAGCAGCCAGATCCTGCGTGCATCTACATAAGAGTGAATTCTTTTGTGCGTCTCAATTTTTACGACTGGCGAAGAAAAGAATTTCTTCTCGGGGCCATAAATATGAGATGTTGCACCGGGAAATTGCGTCGCGAGGAACGTGCTCGCGAAAGATGAGCTGCCAAAGCCCCTCCGTCTTACTTTATCACACAAGAATAAAACCTGGAGAGCGTCTATTGCGCACTTCGTCTTCCAGTGCAGACGGAGAAGCGATTTGACATTCGATCCATTAAAGGGCCCGCACGAGCTCAAACGAAGTTAGCTTCGCCTCAAATGCTCGTGGGCATTGCAATTCGGAAGCAGTCTCAACTAATCGTTTGCACATAAGATCAATTTTAACTCATTGGAATAAAACACAAATAATTAATTAAATATTAGGTTTAATTTCAGAAAATTCTGCATCCATTTTATTTTATTTATTGCATGATGAAAGTCAGCTAAGGACAATCGACGACAAACGCGTAATTTTAAATCGTGTAAAAGGTTTGTGAAAGGCGTAGAAATCATTGCTTTATTTTCCAAATTGCATGCTGAAAGTTAACTAAGGAAGATTGACGACACAAACGTGCAATTTTAAATAACGATCGAGTCTTGCAAAAGGCATAGAAATCAATGTTCTGTTTTCTTAAAAAATTGCACGTTAAAGTTCAATGAAGGCAATTGACGACAAACATGCAATTTTAAACAGCAATCGAGTCTTGCAAAAGGCATAGAAATCATTGTTTTATTTTCTCAATTGTATGTTGAAAGCTCGATGAGGACGATTGACGACAAACGTGCAATTTTAAACAACGACCGAGTCTTGCAAAAGGCACAAAAATCATTGCTTCAGTTTCAGAATTGCATGCTGAAAGAACACTAAAGTCGATTGACGACAAACGCACAATTTTAAATCACGATCGAGTCTTAAGACAAAAGGCATAGAAATCATGGCTTCATTTTTCAAATATATGCTGAAATTAAACTAAAGACGACTGGCGATAAACGCGCAAATTTAAACCACGATCGAGTGAGTATTGAAGAGGGTCTAGAATTCAATTTTTTCATTTTCTCAGTTTTCTAAATTTTATCAAGCGATGATTTTCATATTCGGTTATACTATTAAAAGGCTGATTTGAATTACAATCACTCAAGAGCTAGCTGCAAAGAGCTTCATAATTTTGAATTATAGTCAAATAACGAGATTGAACTGGTACAAGCTATTGATGGTTCTACATTATTTATCGTGAAAACTATGATGTCTCCTAAAAGAGGAAGATGTGTGTAGCCACCTTATTCTTCGCACAGAATGTTATAAAATGGTACTCTCTTTATTTTCCAAAATAAACTGCTTCACTGCTTTTACATCATAAAGGATAAGTACAAAAAATACTCATAAATAAGATTCTTCAAACAAAAAAGATATAAAATATTATTTGATTGAATCGTAAATGCATGTGTGCCAAAAAATTGCTCATGTGCTACTTGACAAGAAGCGTGTACTTGGTTGATATTGCAATACTTCTGAGTATAATGAGAAATTAGTTTAAATTGTAAGCAAAATAATAATCCTTCAAAAAACCTGGGAAATATTCAGCTAAGAAGCATGAGATATGAAATAAACTTTCATTCGCATACATTTTTCGAATATTTTATTTAGAATTGATTGTAGGAATAAACT
Organism: Trichonephila clavipes; assembly: GCA_019973935.1. Lineage (NCBI taxonomy): Eukaryota > Metazoa > Arthropoda > Arachnida > Araneae > Nephilidae > Trichonephila > Trichonephila clavipes. Next base: position 224,305 of record BMAU01014919.1, read on the forward strand.
GATTTTAGAACTTAAAAGTAGAATGAATGCTATGACAAACTGAAAAATACCCATGAGATATTTCAAGCAATAAACCTGCATATCATCTTAAAATTTAAGTAAAATAAATAATTTGCGAAATATGAATAATAATCCAATTAAATGTAAAACTATAGAGAGTTTTAAAGCAAACAACATCCGGGTTTCGAGAAAGTAGAGAAATGATGGATAAGTACATTAGCTATCCTTTAAACGAACACAGCTGGTTTTGCACATAATTTCTACTCTTCCGAATAATAAAAATTTATTTTTCTGAGAAAACTCCCAACTAGAATCATTGTTAATAATTATCAGGAAGAATCCTAAATGTACCGATAATAATTCATTATGAACATAATTTTCGAAAATACACGCACGTAAACAATTAAGAAATTCTGATCAATTATAACATTAATAAACTACAGCCCCAAGCATGATTTATTACACAACTGTTTAAAATATATATATATATATATATATATATATATATATATATTACCCCCTGTCTGGTTTAAAAGTTAGCTCAAAAGATGTGTTTATGTATATTCGAATTTTTTAACTTCGTGAATAATTGATTTTCATTGATGTCAAGACGCTTGATTCTCTTCGTAAAAGCTCTGTGAGTAAAGAAATTTTGTTAAATTATTTTTTGAAAAATACCTTTCTTATGTAATTGTTTTAGCATTTTTCTACTTTTCTTACGTAATTATTTTGCGATTTTTCTGCATTAAGAGTTTGGGAGAGTTTGTTACTTAATAGTAATGAGTGGTTTTATCATACTATCTGAGTTATCCATACTCTGAAGTTTTGTTTATTTTATTTTATTTGGTTTTTCCTACCGAGTTGCAAAGGAGGAGGGTTGGCGCCTTCAAACTAGTTTAACCCCACTTATTCGGTCCTAAGTCCGAAATTGCTTTCTGAGTCGCTAGGTTCTTCTTTTTTGTAGTTTCTTTTTATATTTTTCTATAATTTTGTTCTTCATGTTTAGCTTTTATATTTTTATTACGCTATTTCTTGTTATGTTCATTATCTATTATTTCTTGTTTTTGATATATAATACATATTTCTTATATATATATATATATATATATATATATATAGCCTGTCAAATAGTCTATGAGTAAGTATCCAATACTGCACTAAGATACAATACAGCAAGCTTTCCTTTTTCGCTCGCGCGTTTTACCACAACTCTTCATTCAGGTCATAAGCAATTATTTTGATATGATCTAAAATATTTATCTCCACTGTCATCAAACCTTCATGGTAATAAATATTTGCAATTTCAATGCATGGATGAGATTGGATCCTTACTTTGACACACAGTAAAGGAATACCTATTTTCTTGAGCACTTTCCTTTTCTGAGGTGTCTCCATTTACATACATCGGTAGGCGCGAAACGACAAGAAGATAAGTAAGAAATTACTTCCATCAACTCGTGGGTTAGTTCTTTTGAAACAGCCGTCATTCAGTAAAGCCATCTGATGCAGGAGAAGAGTATCAATACCTTCTTTTCTTTTTCAACAATCAAAGTAGGGGGAGTAGGAAAAAAAATGGATTTTTTTTTTACAGAACGTGAAGGGGCTGCTCCCTGCAAGGGTTCTTCCCCTTACCCTTGGGCAAGGGCTGAAAGGGAAGAGTGTATTTCTATTCTGTCTTCTACCCTAAGCTCTATTTTTCCTCCCCAAAAAAGAGTATTTTCAGTAGTCTTTGATTTCCGTCGTTTTCTGACTCTTGCGTCCCGGAAATTACGTTTGTGAGACTTCTAGAAAAAGAGGGAGGGACTTAGATACCTAGAGGGCTTCATTCAAATGGGGGTGCTCAAATATTTGCGGGAGGATGTAGAAGCGAAAGATATAAAGGAAAAGCTCCTTTTCTTTTTGAAGGGCAGAGGAACATTTATTTTTTTGAAAGAGTGAGGTAGAGAGGTCTCAATATTTTATAGATATTATTCCTTTTGATAAGAGCATGATAATGCTATTTTAGTAGAATATACTCCCCCGCTCCGATCCCAATCAGGAAACATCATTTGATATAAAGAGTGTCTGTGAAAAGAAATCATCGACTTTTGAGATGCAAAATAAACATTTGACTGATAAGTACCTCATATGGGATGTTTCATAGAGTTCAGAAATGTATGGAAAAGGGGGATAAAAAATAGCATATATGGATTTTGTGTAAACATTATTTGTATACAGAGCCGCATATTCATTAAAATAAAATGTATAAATATCCGCTCATAAAATAAAAATACATTTGATATAAAATACGTTTTGAAAACTTTTATGAGAGTTTCTGTGGGTAAAAATTTTTTGTATGTGATAAGAATTTTTCAGATGAAAACATTATGTACAATTATGCTTTTGATATTTTCAACTATAAACAAATCGCCTAAGGAGAGAACTTCTTACTAAATAATATAACAAACATAAATGTCAAAATCTCTAGGGACGAGGGGATCAAAATAGGAACATGACGGATGTAAGCGAATATAAATCAATTAAAAGACATCTCAAAGTACTAGAATAACACCTATTATTAAAAAATTTTTTAAAGAAATAATACTTGACATTTAAATGGGTACTTTAAAATTATTCTACGATGAGAAATCTCTTAACTCGTTCTAACGTAACTTTAAACACAATGTGTTTATTTCTTACCGTATTCATTCGAATCTAAGCTGCCATTGACTCGAAGCTGTACTCTCAATTCTCAACAAGCTTTTGTGAAAAAATTAAAAGTAATGTAAAAGGGTTTATCAATATTTGATATTTACGAAAATTTAAAAATAATTAAAATTAGAATTAAAATGAAGTGAATAATTTATTTATTTTACTAATATTAAAAACTTTAAAATACTCACATAAAACCTGCTATTTCTCTAACCGTTCAAATAAACCATCCAACGAATTTTTCCACCTTTGATTCTAAGCCGCAACCAATTTTTAGTAACAATGGGGGGGCAAGTGCTACTTAGATTCGAATAACTACGGCATATTAAAATTAAAGGACTTGGTATAATATAAGAGGTCCATAATTTAGAAGATAACATCAGGGGTATTTTCTTCTTTTACAAATATCTTGAAAGTTGATTTGTTTGTTTCAGGTGGGCAGCATTTTGGCAACTAAGCCATTTACAGACACGTCAAGCCCCCAATAGTGGAAGCCATTTCATTGGTGGAACCATCTAGTGCAGTGATACTCAACCTGTAGCCAAACAAGCCTTTTTAAGTGGCCCAATCATGGTCCAGTGCTGTGAGAATATTGTATAAAAAATTTGGTGGGAAATTCTTTGTCAGTAAATCAAATATATCAAATTTGCTTTTTGCTGTTGGTGTAGAAAAGTTACCAATTGATATTGTTCGTCTAATTGGAATGGTTTACGGTAAGTGATAACAGACAACAATGGAGTAGTGACAATTTTATGGGTGCAACTAATTTTTAACTATCTTTCATATCTTGCAAGAGAAAAACATTAAAAAAAACGTTCCAAGACTATTGGGAGGTTAACTATTTTGTAGTGAAAAACAAACATAGATCAGTAACTGTTTGATTTGTCACGAAGGTGCTGTATTTAAAAATAATAATAAACCGGAATCATTCCATGACACTTTTCATCGAAGATCTCTTTCAAGAGGTAAAAAATAGGATTTCTTGAATAATCTTTGGAACAGCAACAAAGTGTTTTGTCAGTGGTAGTATCACAGCGGTAACAAAGACATACTATTAATTTTTTTTATATTATTGGTAATCACATGAAACCGTTTAATGATGCAGAAAAAATTGAGGAGTGTTTCATAAATGCTCCTAATTTAGTGTCAGCGACCAAAAAAATGTAAATAATAATAATAATAAAATGCAAAACATGAGTTATAATGTTTTGATCAAATTTCCATGTTATCTTAGTCTTAAAGCATTTCTCTCCCCTCCTCTCCCCTTTTTATCTTCATGATGCGGCCCGCGTGAAATAGCTGATTTATGTATGCGGCCCAGCAGAAAAAAAGGTTGAGTACCCCTGATCTAGTGGCAGCTTCCGCCAACAAATTGTGACGTTTAAATTTTATTCAGTTCAAACACTCGTCGAATGCTGAATATTGCCATGCCAGACCCAAATTGTTGATATTCAAGGGATTTTTTTACATGCCACATAATCAGATGATACGTAAACCTACGATCTTCGCATCCAGAAAATTTGTTGACTCCAGCCGGGATTGAAACCGCAACCTCAGACTAACGAGGTGGGCGCGCTACCTAACAGCCTACGAGCCAACTTGAAAATTAATTTAAATCAGACTGAACTGAAAGGAATTGAAGCGAGTGAATGTTTACTCGGTGGAAAGAATAAACTCTTTACACATGATTTGAAAAACAGAAAACTATCTATCTATCTATCTATCTATCTATCTATCTATCTATCTATCTATCTATCTATCTATCTATCTATCTATCTATCTATCTATCTATCTATCTATATATATATATATATATATTTCGCTCATATTCTATTCAATTAAACAAATCAAATGTGCCAATACCAATTTATTCGTTATCTTTATTTATTCCGATTGAGAAAAATTCTAGATTATTCATATGGAATTGATTCTTTCATAAATGTTCTACTCCAACTCATAATAAATACACGCGGTTTCACTAAAGTATTTGATAAGTACTCTTTGCGATAATTAGTTCGAACATTAAATATTATTCACCCTACTAATTTTTTAATACATTCCACAGAACTTCCTTATCTTACAAGGAGTAATGGAGTAACTTTTTGAAATATCTAAGAGGAAATGTCCTCTAGTTAGATAATTATTATTATACTATAACACAGAGAGAGAATAATGTTCACAAGGATCTTCATTAGTAGAGGGAGCCACTGGTGCCATTCTACAAAACCATCGGACGGAAGAGGGACTCTTTTGTTCAACGTTGACAAGGAGATTGGGTTCAGGGGAGAGGCAATAACTGTCACGGAAGAACAATTCGATTGGTAAATGGAGTGTGAAAATAGTTAAAACACGACGGGGAGTTGACGTTCTGATTGTTCTTGGGTGCCTTGTCGTGACGGAGACGTATGGTTCTCTTTAAAAAAGGGAATCCGAGAGCCGATATGCTTGTAAATGGTTATCTTTTCGACGGTCCACTTTCTATAAAAGAACGGAGATAACATACAAGTAAGTTTAGAGATTGGAACCTACATTTCACTGTCTAACAAAGAACGTGTTTCAAAAATGGGTAAATGAGGCTCAGTTTTCAATGAACAATTTCGAAGTAATTATACTGATGGGGAATAGATTTCTTATGTATTTCTTGACAAGCGAATATAAAAGAAAAACAGCATCTTAATTAAGTTTAATTAAATTGCGGTTAAAGAAAAAAAAAGTAAGGTTAAAAACGACATTTACAGTAAAAAGATGAATATTTTTAATATATCATTACAATGTTAATAATAATAAAAAAAGCAAAAAATTCTTTAATGGAGTCACTTCAAGAAAATTGGTGGAAAAAATTGATTTTTCATATCTTGCTGCAATATAAACTAATTTCTTCTGCTTCTAATTCAATATACATTTTTATTCTAAATAAATTGGAAGTATTTTTAGCAATCCAAACTATGATAGTGGTATGCTTTACCACTATGATAGGTAAAAGTCTTTAATTTAAATTGCAATTTCTGAAAACTGTAAACTACAACACAAAAAAGAATATTTTTCAATATTCTACTAATCTTATTACTTTGAAACTTAGCACATTTATTACTACTATATAAATAAATATTTTAATGAATGATTTTGTTAAAGTTATTCAAAAAGAAAATATACCTGTATTTGTATCGTTTGGAAGTTTTTCCTATGTTAATCCACAAATAAATCAAAACACAATTTTCAAAAAAATAATTTATTAAAATAATAATAATAATGAAGTAATAAATGTACGTAAAAATGATGATTGTAAGACCAGTAAATTTTAAAAAAATGCTCCTTAAATTTAGTCTTTCATAACATTATGGAAATGGAGGGAAATACAGCGTCAAAAAGCCCCTTAAACAGAGAAAAAAGTTCAAAAAATATTTTTTAATAGGTTTGACACATAATTGAAAACGAAATTTATATAATTTCAGTAGCATGTTTTTGTATATTTTAAAATCATAACCAATGTAAAATAAGTTAGGATATCGAACATTATTTATTAATCTTACATATTACCATTGTGTTAGTACACTAGCATACGTTCAAGTTATTAATAATAGTTTCCATCTGAAATTTGAATTTTCCTCGTATATAACTTTTTTTTACACTTAGAATAAATATCTATTGAACTACGTTAATTCCCTTTCAAATATGATAATCTTATTCCAATCTTATTGAGGTTGCAGCTTCATCTGACATTCCATACTGCAACATCGTTAATTGTTCTAAAGCAGCAATTATTAAGCCTCAACTGCATAATAAACTTCATTATGTTAAGCCGATTGGAATTCCAAACCAGGTAAAGATTGTCCTTATATTTCACCATATCGGCAGTGTGAGATTCACACAAACATAGCTTTTCTTGAAGACCTATTAATGAGTTAACGATAGTGTTTGTAAAGGGTACATTAACTGATTGGTCGTATCTTAAATCATATCTTACACTTGATAAAGAATGGATCTAGTATAAGGAAATTTTCACCTTTATACATTGCCTTAGTTTTCACAAATATATTTAATTTTACAAGCAAGTGCATTTGATTTTCATTGTTTCTTTTATCTCCCAACTTATTTTTGATTTTAAATAATTTTTCATATCATGTCGTTGGTACAATAAGTCTCTTTAGAATCCAGTGTAATTTATAAAAATAAAATAACCAATTTTAATGATTGAAAAATGTATAACTTACACATATCAACGTGGATAAAAATTTTTAAAAAATTTTTTTTTTAGAATTTCAAAACCTATTTGTGCGGAAAACATGTTCTCTGTTATATGCATGTAGGGAAATATAAACATAAAAATTCATTTTTATAATAAGTACTGCCGCAAGGTGAATGATGTTTAGGTTCTTGAGCTTTTCTATCATAAAAAAATCAAAGTAAACAGGAATTTCAATACGTTTTAACATTTATTATATAAGAGGACACCTACCTGAATGGTTTGTGTATGTGTGTGGCTAATGCCACCTGTCTGACGTAGTCAGAACGAGGCCCACGAAATTCATCGTGGCAAGGAGCTAGAAGTACGCCTGTCATTGGTCTAGGCCTTGAGCACCATACAGGTGACAGTACGAATTAGCTCGGCGAAATTCCCCGAAGGGACAATAGATGGCGACACCACCTATCTCCATCTCTACAATTTTGCAATGGAACTGAAGGGAAAGGGAAATATTCTCCAGTCCCCCTGCACTCGTGATTCAGCCCACAAAACTTTCGGACCCACTGATTTGACGAGCATGTACTTCGTATGTACTCGGAGGGTATTTGGTGGCGACGGGCAACGGAACCCAAGCCTTCTGGTTTGGAGTCCGATGCTCTAACCACTAGGCTACCCATGGCCTACCTGAATGGTTACAAGGAAAAAAAACCCAGGTACATTTAAAAGTTTCTTTATTATTAAATTTTTTAAAAGCCTCTTGTCGAAATAACAGTGCATGATAGAACAGAAGACGGTTAAAAGTGTGGATCGGACTGATCTTGATGCTGTGTGAGAGCTGGGTTATGAAATGTTGCAACACTTATCAATAATCATCACTTCTGGTTATTTATATTGTAGAAAAATATTTTTTTATTTTGAGTTAAAAATCGTCTAACCAAAAAATTAAGTCTTTCCCCATTTTTCCGAAAATTTAATCCCTTTGTGGCAATACTAAATTTGAAATAATTTTTTTAAATCATTCTCCTTATCTCCATACAACATCCTTTTCATTGTAGGTTTCAACTACTAATATTTTTCCTACCATATCCACCTTAATGGACATACATATCTTTCAAAACCATAAACACGGAACTCATCTAAGGAGCTGTTGCACTACCACGGGATTAAAAAGCATATTTAGAGAGAAGGAAAAACAGGAGGAAGTCCAAAGAGAAGAAGAATGAAAAGAACAAAAGCTATGATCTTCTTTCCATTCTGGATGATGCGTGTTATCCATCAAGATTCCTCCAGCCCAAAATTGCACTTTAAACATGCCAAGGAGCGAATCCATCACGGCATTAGCTGCAAGACGAATGGTGGAGAGCCGAGATTGCTCGTGGAGCACGTCACTGCAGCCTTTAATTGAAGAATGGATCACAGCGGTTTCTTGCCGGCAAATGAGAATTTAAATAGCACAGAGATTTGCTCGCTCGCAGACTCACGAATCCGAAAAACAAATGTACCGTAAATCAAACAGCCATTCTTAATACTTCGTGCGATCACTACTCTAAGCTTGTTTGCTGGTAGTTTATGCATATAAAAATGTTTTTCTCTTTTATTTAAAAATAAGGGGGAGCTTCCTCATAGTATGTGAAAGCTATTTTTCAAAAGGATCAGCATAAATGATAAAGTTGAGCACACAGAAAGATGCGGTGCAAAACATAAGAAAATATGTTAAAAATTTTAATTTTTTAAAAAGAATATGTTTTAATAAGTCTAATGGAGCAGTAAATTAGTTGCTATGGTAAACTGCAATTTCTTTTAATTGGAATTACAAGTTCCAATTAAAAGAAACATATAAGGTTACTGATTAATTTCAGAACCATGATTTTGAAAAAGCGTATACAAATGAATATTTTTTTTTATATTCAGTTTCAGGTGAATTACAATATATCTATAAAATTGCTTTAAGAATAGTATTACAAGGGAAAAAAATTAAATAACTTTTTTGGCAAAAAATGAAGAAATGACATATTTTCAAAACCTTTTGTGAAAAATGTTTCTATATAGCTAAGACTTCTATTGTGAGGCTGACCCAGAGTTTTTGAAAAATTCACATTGTTTTCAAGTTACTATCATTCGAAATAACAACAGGTGTTATTTTAAACATTTCTCTACTCTTATATAATAAAATATGAATAAAACCACTCTTAAATCATATACTTCAAAAATATGTAATTATAGTCCTATCTATATAAAGGGAAAATATTATTATTATAGGAATATTTTTCATAAAAGGAGAACAGTTTGAAAATATGTCGTTCTTCGTTAATTTTTTTTCCAAAAACAAAATTGGATTCAAATTATTATTTCTTATAATAGAATACTTAAGATAATTTCATATATGTATATTCTAATTCAAATGATACGAAACATCAAAAATTATTCATTAAAATGGTTTTCTAAAATCACGGTTTCGGACATAATAAATTAGCATTTTTGAAGTCAGAGTATCATTACAAAAATGAAAAATTGCGGCTCTACTAAAATACACATGCTGACCGATATATTTTCCGATTAAAAATATGAGAAATAATTTAAAGATGTAAACCCATACGTTGAAATAATAATAATAATAAAACTACAATTCAGATTTTCCCCCATACTATTATTCTTCTGTATAGTTTTATTGTTGCATAACACTTCAGTCCTATAATTTTAACCCCCTCAGGGGCTCACCTTCTTTAGGTGAGTACGAGTGTCAAAATCCCGAGGTACCCTAGTGATCTTTTCCTTTTCCCAAGGGGTTTACTATCCTTGGTAAACACGGGCTTCACGAACCCGGGGTACCCTAGTGATCCTTCTCTATTTTCGACCCTTCTTCTTGTCATTCAATTTATTCCTTTCTTTCTTTTCCCGTCTAGATCACAGCTTTTCACAAATGTTTGGCGCAGTATAGCCAGATTTGGCTCTTGCGCCATAAAATCTCACATTCACTCCACTCACTCATATAACTTTAACAATACAAAATCATTTTAATTTTTTCAAAAGTACCAAAAAATGTTTGAATTTCAATATTATTCATAGAAAAGCATTACATTTAAACATTTTGCATCAGTGACCACTCAGATTCTTGTATTATTTGATTCAATAAATTTTACCACTTTCATGGCATTTTTTTTATATATATAGACACGAATTTTTTGATGAATCAAAACACACGAATGTAAATCCATTTCTCACCGAGTCCAATCTACATTTCAAAAAACAAGACGAATCAATGAAAAACACGAACAATCAAGAAAATTCCTTCTGCATTCTAAGATGGAACAGTTCGTTTCATTTCTTAGACAGAGCTGCGTAAGTTTAAAAGCACAAAGATTCCAAAACTCCCATCGAAGGAACCAAAGCCGATCTCTTCGTGTACTGCCAAGGAAATAGAGCCTTATTTGACGAATAATACAAAATAAATCAAACGCGAAGCAAAAAGAAAAAAATAAGTGCCTTTTCGAGGGAAAACAAACTAAAAAGAAGAAATAGACAGAAAAAGGAAAGAAGTTGCATGCCAGGGGATCGAGGAAGGAAATAAATTCATCCTCGGAAGAAAACGTTTGATTTTCTCCGACATTGGAGACCCCCCAACAAAACTAATAATGCCTTCTTTCCGGAATCACCTGGATTTCGGACTGATTTATTTAGAGAATTTCCTTCTCTATGTGCCGGATAATCCGGGAAGGATGAAAAGAAGAACGATTTAGACCCAATTTCGTGCTCGCGCGGCCGTGTCGCATTACCAGATACTTAGGAGGAAAGTGAATGAAAAACCCAGTGCTGTAATCCAAGCGGAGAATCAAAGGATTGCGAGATCAAAGAGCGCGCGTCGGGTTATCGTGAATGATAAGATGGGGAAGGGCAGGAGATTACACTCTTTTCTTTCCCTTCGCCAACCAATAAACTCCACATTTGCTTTCAATGCAACCCTTAAAATATTGTGTACCACATTTTTTATCATCGAGTCATTAGGAGTCAAATACATGCAGTATAAAAGGTTCACGATATTTGTAAACACAGCTTATTATTATCTCATTAAAAAGTGATAAAAATGGCAATAACACTGTTTAAAAAGATAATGTTTATTGGCATATGCGGTGGCTCCTATCCGTAAATCCTATCCGTAATGCTTGGTTCCGCAGAAGCGTAACATAATCACTAGACAAAAGTGATCACCACAGACCAGAGGCTCTTGCTGGCTTATAAAGATATCGCCGCAGTACTCCCCCACCAGTGTCACTGCATAGGCGAACGAACGATATATTTGTTGCGGCGAGCGTGTGTAGCATGTGAGTTGTTGCAGTTAATTTGTGGTGTTGCGTCAAGTGAGTCTGACGAAATTGATTGCTCTTGTTGCGGGTAGATGGCGCCACAACATATCAGAATGTTGCATTTTTCTTACTTCAGCCAAAGTCATCAATGTCGTGGCGCTTATCCGAAGGATAAAACCCGCAACCCATAGATCCGTAGCCGCGTAACATAACCTATAGACAAAAGTGATCACTCCTGTCCGGGGGCTGTTACTGGCAAACCGCCACATCATACATTACGATGCTGCTCAAACACAAACGCAAGAGTCGTGATAAATTCAATTTAGGTTTTATTGACTTTTTCTTTCACTCTTGGAATTTGAACTCTACATATTTAACACTTACATTGTAACGGGTTCTATCTGCGCCTTTTATTTATCTCTCTCTCTCTCTCTCTCCTCTGGGGGAAAAATATTTTTTAAGTGTTGTATGTTTATAAAACCGCTTTCCATAGAGGAACCGTGATTTATGCTTATGGTAGAGGCTATTTTAACTCTAGCGAAGTGAGAGAAAGATAGTCGATGATCGTTAGGCTGGTGCAGAATTTAGATTCTTAGAATTAAGAATCAAAACCCTCAGAGTTTGAGGAAGAGGGCCCTTCGTCCTTCTGAACAAGTAAATTCGTAGGGCCACGACGAGTACCATTGCATCGTATCGCGTCTAGAGATAAGTGATACGATTATTCATTATTGATAAATTAGATTTATAGATAATTAGTAATTAAGTTGACCGCTTTCTTGATTTAAGAAGTTTCTAGATAGTAAATTTAAAGATAACTAAAGATGTTTATTTTAGTAAAATGTCGATGTAACCAACTTCATCAACGCTCGCAGGGTCGCGATAACATGACAGATCGTTAATAGAACTTGAACTCGAGCCCGCATCGTTGTTGGTAACGATATCGAAATCATTGCCATTCATTTACCATGATCCATTAACAAAAAGAGATATTCCAATAGGAATTGTATCTTGAATTTTCCAACTACATCACGTTAAGTTTTACCACACACAGATCTTGTTTAGATTTTAATACGATAAGAAAAGGTTAATTAATTTGGTGAAAGCAACCTTTAACTCCCGATTTTCCTCTCAATTCAGTAAAAATATAACATCAACGAACGAATTACATGAAATAAGGAATTCAAAATCTGAATGCAGTTCAACCTGAAGTTTAGAGAGCATATAATTAATTTCAATATATTTTACTGCTTAAGGTTTGCAACGCATTGGTTGATGTACCCAACAGTTTAACAACTTAATGATCTTCTTCCACTGTTAAATAATTCAATTTACAGTCTTCAAGCTTCAAAGTTTTGAATCCTCTATCAATTAATCTCAAAGAGAAATGGTTTATGTACGAAACATTATTTATTATATCTCGGTTGTAATGTCACATTGTGTACAGTTTTTAAAAAATGTGAAACGAGTTTTATAGTTGAACTTTTTTAAAAGTGTCAGTTACCTAGTCAGTATCATTGAGAAGATATTATTAAAAGTATTCATTAACGGTATTGATTGTAAGGGTAATATATGTGGAATTTAATTTGAACGCAGTTAATTATTTTGGAGAATATAAAGATATAACTTCTATAATTAAGTGAAATACTTTTGAACACGTACAATTGATAAATTTTTTAATACACGTAAATGTGGTAAAATAGCGATATTTGTTCAGCTATTAACTGAAGTAAAATTCACAGTGTTCATGAAAATTTATAAAACATGCAGTAAAAGGACTTTACAAAGATAGAAACTTTTTAAAGTTAAAGTAATTTCGGCAATTTATTCATATATTGCATATTACATTTTATTTAACTTGTGAGTTTAGCATGATGTGAATATACTATAATAAAAATCTCAACCATAGAAATAAGTCCATCTCTACAGAAACATATTACAAAATATACTGATTAAAAAATTAAACAATTAATAATACACATAACCTCACTCAAACGGAATTTTCAAGAATGAAACATAACATTTTAAAATTAATAAAACAAGGAGTATAAAAAAATATTTTTAAATCAATTCCTACTTAGATCAACAAAGAAAATTTTTATTTTAGCTACTTTTTATTAAATAGTTACAATTAATATAAATATGCATATACATATGACAGAATCACAACATTAAGCGGTAAATTAATTTTTATTAATTATCATTAAAGTATCGCATTGTCATCCAAAACAATCGTGTATATAAATTTCTGTTCAACTGAATGCTTTAAAACTTGAGAAAAAAAAATATTTTCAATTTTGGACACAAGTCGCCAAAAGGGTCGCTAAGTCACCAAAAATGATGCCAACGTGGTTCTATTTTTGATTCTTTACATAAATAGTTTTAATCAATTAATTTTTATTATACTATTGTATTGTCATTCAAAATAATCTTGTGTATAAAATTTTAGTTCAATTGAGCGCTTTAAAATGTATTTTATTAACGATTGAAAATTCCAACAAGATAAATAAATAAATCAATATATAGAGATTGTGAGCTAATAGTAGGAATTGAAAATGGATAGTTTATAATTGAAATGGATAGATTGAAACTGGATAGTTTATTAACGATTGAAAATTCCAACAAGATAAATAAATAAATAAATATATAGAGATTGTGAGCTAATATTAGAAATTGAAAAATATATGTAAATGTATAAGTTTTGTGTAAACTGATAGGATGATGATCAGAAAAGTTTCAAAAATGAAAAACTCGATTAGGAATAAGCTTTTACATAAAATTAAATAAAACTTTTCGTCATAACCTAGAACCCATAAACGCCATTGCTGAAAATTAAATGTGGATCGAATCATCAAGTACTTAAATCTCATCATTAAATAAAAGTTTTGGAAAGGAATAAAATAAAAGGAATACAAAAGAGTCACTCACATGGCGCCGACGTAGAGGATGTCGCGTCGGATGTCCAGGAAGAATGTCCTGTAGAACAGGCGACCACAGTTGAACTCCCGAACATGCTCTGTAAAGAAAGAAAGAACAATTACAACATGTTTACTGTAAAAAAAATAAAACATAGAAATTTAGTAAAGAAATCATAAAAAGAGAAGATATTGTTTTCAATTATAACTGTTTTCTGGAGAAAATTGAGAGTAAAAGGTAATTACGAAAGTAGACAATAAACAAAATAAATAAAGCTCTCACGCAAGCAACGGTATGAAAAAAGTAAAAAACGTTTCCAAAAACTTACATTCATTGTATACTTCGAAAAAATCAATAGTTCTGTATTTTAAAGTAGTTTTAGAAGAAAAATCGAAAAATAAATTTTCTGTTCTATATCCTATACATGATACAGCATGAATAACAATAGTCGAATTTTATACAGCGTAACATACCTTAAAATTCCGATATAAATGGCTTTTCAAATATTTCTTCATTATAAGCAATACTAGTATATTTACAGGATAAAAGCGACTCACTCATTCACCATAAAATCTCCGGAACTATTAGAGCTACTGACTTGAAATTTGGCAGGCATATTTCTTTTGTTCATCAAAGATCCACTGAGAACGGTTTTGTGGAAACTGACGCCCTACAGGGGGTTACGAGTGTAAAAGCTTAATTTACTTTTGATTTATAAATTAAAAACTTGTCCATTTAAAATCTAGAGGCGAGGGTTAAAAAGCACGGTTTTGAAAGAGATTTGGAAATTTAACGCAAGGACATCGATATCAATAACTTAAAATTTATCTGTAGTCATATCAAGTCATGAAATCCCCAGCAAAGTAGGTGGGAAATGGCCAGCGTTTCATATAAATAGTTTGAAATGCTACTCTACCGAGAAACAAAAGTAATTGACTTTCTTCATAATATACACATTTATCAGTACTTCATTGTTTTTACATTTCTTTCTTGTTTCATTTTAAAACTCTAACTCTCTTATTCCTGCTATTTCTGACAGAATAACTAGTTACATTTTATTTAATTGTGAGCATACATCAACTTGAAGCACTTTAATCCATTATTCATACATGTTATCTCGCTAATTTTATGGAACATTATTTTTGTAGAAATGTTGATTAATATTCTTTTCTTAGTCACGTATCAAGTCAAGTAAGAATCAATACTCGACAAACTTCAGTCATTTTTCATCTGCATATGGAAAAAAATAACGGTGAAGAAAAACCCGAATTAAGTATGAAAGAAATTAACACATCCTTTATAATTAACTACCTTCTACAAAGTAAATAAATAATCATTCCCAAAAGTCTTCATAGAGCTTTTAACGCAGAATTAAAATTTCAGAGAAATAAGAACCAGAATTAGGGAACGAAATCTCTTTAAAGTTAATATATATAATATAACGAGTAATAAAGCGCGAATAAAGACGACGATGCACGAGAAATAAATAAATATACCTCGGAGAGAGAAATCCGATCATTGTGGGGAAACAGTTCATTAAAACATATTTGAGAGAGGAACAAGCTCCCAGAAAAGCCATTTTAAATACAGGTGCATATCTAAATATTTCAGACATTTTTACTGTGATAAACGGGGAGAAAATTGAGCGCACTCGGTCTCAAGACTATATGACAATTACAACGGCTCTTCAACGCTCCCAATTGGAGCCATTAATTGTTCATCCGAGGGGGTGGAATGAAAAGGGGAGGGGTCGTTTTAAATTCCAATGAATAGGGCTATTCATTACAATGGAATCTCTACACAATAAGCTATCTTTCTCCTGCAATTGTTCGGAAAAGAGTCTCGAACAGAAGAAGGGGAAGGGTGAGGAAGGAGTAAAATGTAATCGAGTTAAACGATATAATGTAACAATGAATTTGGAACGATAAAAACCTCAGGGATGAAAGAAGAGGGGAAAAAAATGAGTATCTTTAAAAAACCATAACCGAAGGCTGCTATCAGCGTTTTCATGCCCGGAAGAAAACACCAGAGTAATATCTGTCACCGAAGGAAAAAAAATTGAAAAAAGTAACACAAAAAAAATTGAAAAATTATTAAAAAAAAAAATGGAAGAAGCCAAGATAATGCTATCGTTTGCCTCGGGGAAAATTGTGATTGAAAAGAACTTCTATAAATGAAGTGTTATTTTTTTCTTCCTACTTTTCTGCAACATATATATAATTTTTTTTTCACTATAGGAAGATTTTTAGAGAAGGCGAGATACTGCCAACATGCTCTTTTGATTCTCTTTTGTTATTTGTTCCAGGAAGAAGGAGGAAAAAAGGGAGAGAATAAGCTTTGCCAGGACAAAAAAAAGGGAAAAAAAGTGTAGGAGCAGCGACGGATTCTTCATTTTTTGATCGATGTATTCTTGACGAAAGTCTCGCGAAAAGTTAAATGGTTTCTTATTGTGGAAAAAAGGGGAAGATCATTTCTCTCTGAGACCGTGACAGAGAGGGATGGACTGGCTGCAAAATTACTTTTCTCAAAAATTATTATTGATGCGACGAAGAACACAAAGGGTGAAATTTCACATGGGATAGATTCGTTTCGTGACAGGTGGAGACGCTAACCTCTGGTAGAAATTCATCTTATTGGAAGGAATACATTCTCCAACTGAAATTTATCTTCCGTTACAATAGCGAGAAAACATCAAAATGTTCGAGTCTAGATGATATTTTTGGCATTCCATATGAGTCTGCTCTGATAGAAGTAATAACAAAATATTCTCAGAACATTTATTAAAAAAAATTGATTTCAATGACATTAAAAGTTAAACTCACCTTGTTTTTAAAAATATCATAAAATGTAATGAAAAAGGTGCTTAAATATAGAGAATATTTCAGGTTGTTTTGAATTTCAACAAATTTTGATATTCTTTTTAGATAGTGGTTAGTGACACTGATTTCTGTACCGAAAGCATTCTCGAGAAGTTGGTAGTAGGGAAAGAGGAGTGGTTAGTGAGTGAATATTAACGTCGCACTGTTCCGCTACACTAGGGCTTTTGCATTTTGAACAATGCTCAAGTGACGAGGATGACACCTGAGTTGGCACCCCCCTCTCCTAACTACCCCACACACCAACGGGAGGATGTTTGAGCTCTTGACAGATTTAACGTGCGTCGTTTTCCTACTCTGTGAGTCTTCAGTGGTACTGGGCTCGAACTCATGACACGCCAGCCACGATCCGATACCTTGACCACTAGGCTACTGCTGCCCTCGGCAAAGAGGAGTGGAATAGGGGTCTAAAACTCAAGATGTTCTTTTTTAAAATTGGGGTGGAACGAAGCAAAATCGTGCCATCACCTGCATGATACTCAGAGTTGCGGTTAAAATAAGAAACATAATCTAGCATCCCCGCCTTGCCACAATTAATTCGGAATTTCTGTCAATCCGATTGGATAAATCAAATCTGGATAATGCATCAGTTTTTATTAACCGTTTACCGGACAGACAGTCAAAGGAAGGATACCAGTTTTTCGCCTAAGTTCGTTTCATCGTCTCAAGTTCCGTTGGATAGTTCTGACCGAACTTAAAGCTCGGTTAGATTTAATGGAGTTTGCACAATAAACGCAATCACGGGGTCTATTTTGACCAATTAGACTGCAAACTCGCAGTTGAGCAGCCAGAGTTAAAAAAATAGCGGGGAAATTAAGTTTAAAACGGTGTGGTTTGCTTTCACTTAACCTCTGTTATTTAACTACAGTTCAATTGGTGGTGAATACGGCGATAGAAATTAATTTTTACTTCCCAACAATTCTTTCTAAAAATTTGCAGTGCGGTTAAAAGCGATTACTTAATACTAACCAATCAACAAATAATCTTTTATATCATAGGGTTACAGGTTTGAAGAATATATATAAGTGGATTTTAAATATGTCAATGTATTAAAGATCCCTTTTCAAACTCATTTATTTGAGAAGATCAAATGAGTCATAATTACATAAGAGATATGAGAGGGACCATATGCAAAATTAATATAATAAAGAAATGGAATTAAAATATTTTACTTAGTGTTTAATGAAAAATTGTACGCACTAAACGACGTGTAATATTCATCATTTGGAAAATAATTTTGATTTTTACAAACCATTCTATAAAAGTTCTGAAATTTCATTCGTATTATAGTTTTTCACTTTAAATCATGCAGATTATTAAGGATATTTTCCTAGCATATTTTCCAAACATCCGAAACTTGTGTCAAATAACAACGTAAAAAGAATTTTTTCAAATATAACCTGAACACAGACATTGTCTGATAACTAAAAGAGAAAAAGTACCAGGGACACCACAATAGACACTGATTAATCAATTCTCCAGATGACACGAGTTCACTGTTGTCACTCTTTGAACAGTTGGGAAGTGTCGAATGGTAGCATCCATATGGATGACCCATGAAGACAGCGTCTGGCTTCGATAGAAACTGAATTATGCATGGAGGCGCGATAATTAGCCGGATTCGGTGACAACAAACGGTGGCGCTCGTTATTCAGATAAGATCCTTTTATTAGGAGACAGACACTCTCCTCAAGTACAGAAATGGACCCAACAAACGGCCGTAGTTATATGAACAACAATTTGCATTCAGTGCTTTTAAGATATCTAACATATACCTTGATTGATTGATTGATTGAATATTAACGTCGCACTGTTCAGCTGCTTTTACCACGTAATTTTCTAGTGACGTGGACGACACCCGAGCTGGCACCCCTCTCCTATACCACACCAACGGAAGGACGTTTAGCTCGACAGATTTAACGTGCATCGCTGCCCTACGGCGGGTCTTTAGTGGTACTGGGCTCGAACCCGTGACAAAGCAAGCCACGGTCCGATACCTATACCACTCGGCTACCGCGGCCAACGAGATATACTATCTTATAAGTACGATTAGTTTATTGTACAACATGGATTTACTGTGGTTAGCTGGCAAAAAAACAAAGAGACAATTTCCTTTAAAAAATATCTGCTTTAAATTTCTTCGAAGGCTTAAATAACTTGCAAAGGATTTTAAAACAAAATTTACTTTAATTTCAAATAAAAAAAAAGTAATTTTTAGATAATATAAAGATTTTAAAATTGAATATCTTTAAATTTAGATATAGAGCGAATTTTATGTACATCTTTTAAAAATATTTTGAGCTTTATAAAGTTAATCAGTAACGGGATATCTCGCAAGATTTCCTACTTAAAACTTTGGAGCATTAATATGATGTTATATAAGTTCAACTGCCAACTTCTTAGAAAGGAAACAGGATATGCAGATGTGAGCTGCTATATACAATTATTCGAAATAAAAGTTAAGAAATAATAATAAGGAAAGTATTGATGCCAGTAGGACAATATTGCTGATCATGTTTACCCAGTTTATTTTGAAAAAGTAACTTTAAGGTTTTTCATTGGGATGGTTGATATGTATGACGACTGTTCCCCTAGGCTTGCATTTATTTTTATTACATCAGAGAGAGGGAGAGTTATATTAACGTCTCTCTATAAAGCAACTCGAAGGCTTTTGATGACGTACCTCGTTATTTTGAACCTTAGTCGTGATAAGAACGACACTTGAACTGGTGACCCCTTCTCCTAACTACCACCCCCACGGCGATGGAAGGACATGGAGCATCGATATAATTAACGTTGTGACGTTTGGGATAGATAAAGATAGCGATATATTAATTAATTTAAATATTTCGTTTATTTACATCGCAGCTATTAATTACAGTATATACACTGAAGTTATTAAAATTATTGTTGAGTTTATTAGAGTTCAAATTCTGTTGCTTGTGGGGGAGGAGGTTGAGTCCGTTCTCAGCGAAATTTTCAAACCGTCTCCTCTCTCTGCCCTCTCTTGGTTCTTCGGGATGATAGGGGTCGGTGTCTTTATCCTCTAGTTACATCCGGTTCATGGGCGGAACAGAGGGTTCCTCGTGGTATCAAAGGTTGCCGGGGTGATGTCCCAGACACGACTGCGCAATATTTTAAGGGTGCAGATGTTCATTGCACGCGTGAGATCATATCTACAAAAGAAGCCGATTCACAGCTGCGTGGGCGGGAAACGTCAGAATGTGTAGCGGTATCCTCAACACGACGATCTTGAGTGGCACCAGGACTCGAACCCGCAATACAACGGCCACGATTTTGAGACCATTGCCTACCACGTCTACTATGATTATATCAGATAAGTAGAATTCAATTTTATGTAATTCAACCACTACTTTGTTCTTCCTCCTTATAAATCTAATCTACTTCGTTAATTAATTTATACTTTAAATATATTTGTGTTTTATGATTTGTTATGGCTTCTACACCAACCAATAGGTCGTATTAGGACCGAGACTTTATACGTACGGAGCTACCTTCTCAGACTTTGGCGAAATCTTTATAGGTCGTATTAGGACCGAGACTTTATACGTACGGAGCTACCTTCTCAGACTTTGGCGATTTCATCACCAAATTTCAATGCGCCAAATCTTTTTCAAGATACCGAGACATCTTATATATTAATATATAAATAAAATGTGTTTAAAAAATGTTTGTTACTTTCAAATAAATATATCAAATGGCTTTTTTCTCTCTCTAATAACAGAAATATGCTCTCAGTATGAGCTTGATTCTTTGCTTCCATATTTAAAAGCTATACAAAACGTTATGATAGGTTTACTTGTTTCACAATTTTTACTTTCAAACACATAGTGACAATTTGTTTTTCTCGGTTTTTAAGCTGGTAATACGTGAAGTTTGACATTTACAGCGATCACTTACTCAATTGCCTACACAAAGTCAACATATCAATTTCATTGGAGGAAATGCTTTCAATGCGCTTTTAAAAGTATCTCAATTTAACTCAAACCCTTTCCGTTTCAATGTTTATATGCGTCCCTCAAAGAAAACGGAATCTCGGCCAAACGATTTCCGGCCCTCTCTCCGAGCCACTGAACACCCCGGATTCAAAGAGCAGGACAGTGCCGGACAGAAAAGAAGAGGACTTGTTCCCCGTAAAAGGAGGAAATGCAATTTAAACAAACTTTACACTCGGAGTGGAAACTTTTCCGCTGAAAGCTTTCGCCCATTTGCATGGAGAGCCGCCGATTATGAAAGGGGTCTTCTCTCTCATCAGAAGTCATTTCTAATCGGCGGGACAAACGATTTTGCGGGAAGCCCTCCTTCCGCGCCGGCCTCTTTTAGAAATTTTCATTAGGCAGTCTGTTCGGACCATTGAATTCCGAAGACGGCAGTCATTTTCTGACTTAGATAGAGGATGTGTTCCGTTTCAACTTGAAGGCAGATGCGTCTAAAAGCTTCGAAAATATCGAGTGAATATTTTCACTTAGTTGAATGTTTGGTCAAAATAAAATGGGCTTGAAATAGAAAATAGTTTCTACTAATATTGAGGATGACATATTAACAACGCCAATCACGTTTTATGCACTGGACAACTTAAATGAATATAAATTTAATCATGCTAATGGATTAAATTCATGACAGTTACAGGATAAAGGCAAATACGTGTTCTGCATTGAATTCAAAACTGACATTAAACTAATTTGTATTTTTTATTCCTATGCGTAAAACTTCGATAAAATTTTAAAATTAAAAAAAATTGTTTTATACATGTATTTTTAAATAAAGTGGTACAAATATTAATTTTTTTTAAAAAGAAATTCTGTGAAAAACGTAATTTGGCAACAACGAAGTGTAAGATCTGATTAGCTGAAAACAGATGATTGCATTTATCGTGACTATGACATCACGTGAGTTTTCGGACTGATTGGCTAGAAACACGTGGTTGCCCTTATCATGTGACTATAACGTCATATGAATTTATTCCATTGTGTACCACAATGATTATTTAACCCAGAATTAACTAGGTATGATCATGATTCGTAACACTTTAGTTTTAATGTTTACTTTACTCGACTGAGAGGTAGAGGTCTCTCGGTTTTGAAGTAACGTGTCCGCCTCGTAAGCCTAAGGTTTCGGGTTCAATTCCGGCTGGAATCGATAGTTTTTGGATGCGAAAATCATAGACAAGCATGTCATATACTTCATGTGGCATGTAAAAGATCCCTTGAGTATCATTTTGGCTCTGGTACTCTAGACAAAATTAAATCACGCAAAAATTTAGCATCCGACGAGAGTTTGAATTGAACAAATTCAAGCATCAAAAATTTGGTAGCAAAAACCGCCACTAGATAATGCCATCAATGAAATGGCTCTCACTTTGGGGGATTTGTCGTGTCTCTCTTCAAAGGCTTAACTGCCAAAATACAGCCTATTTGTCAGAAAAGAAAGACTATATTTATGCAGTCTTCGATTTAAAGACATCTCGGTTCTGATTAAGTCAACAAATAAGTTGTCGTATAGTTTTTTAAGCGATAAATAGCCATTATTTTAGTGTAAAGCAATCTGGTTATATTTAGTTTCCATTTGATGAAAAGTTCTTACCATCTATCCGAAATAAAAATAACTCAGTAACTCAAACAAATGTCAATGAGACTGTACTGCAACTTTACTAAATGATGTATATCTGTTTGAAAACTCAACCGCTTCTTTTCGTTATCAATTACTTGTCTTGGAATGAAAAATAGAAGCTTCTATTAAAAAAGATATTTTAATTAATATGTGAACTGTTTAAACTCTAATTAAAACATATTTGAAATTGCTTAGACTCTAGTTAAATATTGTAATTTAATCGGAAGTTAGGTAAGTGATAAAATATATAAGAAATCATAAATAGAGAAATTATAATCCAAGTACCCCAGAATTAGACAGTTAAAAATTATTAAGTGTGAAAATGCGCCAAAAAGATTTTTTTTGTTGAAGATTCCATATATATATATGGAATCGGTTGTGGAGTCGTCATCCAATTGAATCTCTCAAAGAAACAAAGCACGCAGTCTTCGCGCGCAGGCGCAGCTGATCCAAAGTGAAACAAAAACTTTGACCATTGAGAAAAAACCGGAGTAAGAGACGGAGGTGCGCGAGCAGGCGTTCCCGTCGTCACATCATGGAAATCTAATTGTAGAATAGCTACCTTTTTTTTTAATTAATTTTTGTTAAGTTTAAATAAATCTGAAAAGAAAGACAAAATGGGGGCTCGGCCGGGTTTTGATCAAAGTTTGGACCCCTTGTTGTCTCCCATATATATATATATATATATATATATTGTTATATTTCACTACACAATTCCTCAAAAGACAGCAAGAATATTAATAAAACTAAAAAAAAAATGCTAAATTTCATTTCCTGTATAATTTTTTCTTAATCAAGTAACTTATATGAAAAAATTATGAAATTAAGAATAATATAATACATTCAATCACGATCAAAAGCTAAAATATATTCAAATTTATTCTGTAATGAATTAAAAAATATCAATAAAACAAGTAATATATATAAAGAAAATTAAGTCAATTCTTACTTAGATCAACAAAGAAAAATTTTATTTTAGCTACTATTTATTAAATAGTTACAATTAATATAAATATATATATACATATGACAGAATCACAACATTAAGCGTTAATTAATTTTTATTAATTATCATTAAAGTATCGTATTGTCATCCAAAGCAATCGTGTATATAAAATTTCAGTTCAACTGAATGCTTTAAAACGTGAGAAAAAAAATACATTTTCAAGTTTTGACACAAGTCGCCAAAAGGGTCACTAAGTTGTCAAAAAAGATGCTAACGTGGCTATATTTTTAATTTTTTGAATAATTAGTTTTAATCAATTAATTTTTACTAATTACAATTAAATTTCTGTATTGTCATCCAAAAAAATCATGTACATACAATTTCAGCTCAATTGAGAGCTATAAAATGTATTTTATTAACGATAGAAAATTCCAGCAAGATAAGTAAATAAATATATAGCGAGTGTGAGCTAATAGTAGGAATTGAAACAAATCAATAAATACTGTCCATGCATTATATACTGTCGATTATAACTATAATTGTTTAATTCTTTATATTATAGCTAGGTTACTAAGTTAATTATTTACTCTGCAGCAGATCCTTTCTCATCGATTAAAAGTAACTTTTTACAAATGATCTGAATTATTATTTTACTTTTTAATATTACTTTTCAAATTCGTTTTCTCATCGAAGAATGGAAGGAAAATAATCAAATTTAAACTATATTGTTATTGGTTTTTTATTCGAAAAAACATTCCATATTTCTTTTCTAAAGCGAATGACTACAAGACTGAAACCATAAGCTCAGTGAATAAAGATTATGTACACCAGTAAGAGACGTAACAATGTAATAAACAGTCTTTTCTATCCCTTGCTGAAAAAGCACCGACATAAAAATTAGGAAGTACATTTCTATTTTAAGCAAATTAAAACTTAAAAAGAAGATACCGCAACGAAGTAACGCAATCGCCTTGGATCTAGCGGGCTTCCTTTAGTGGAGGCGGGAGGGGGATGGCACCACCCGATCAAACTTTTTAGAAGCTCATCTCAGTGACGCCAGATCGGCGTCTTAAAAAGAAGCACTCACTCACTTTGTAGCTTCTTTTTTCAAGATTTAAAAAGAAGATGAAAAGGAGAAAAAATTATATATATACACGCTAGAACCATCCACAATTATCGATTTTCATGTTAATAAAAACCATAAAAAAAGATGCCTCGTCTTTTTTTCTTTCATGGTACGTAATAACAGAAGCTGCACTTATCTTTGGAAAAGCAAAACGAACCTATTGCTCGGAAAGGAGTAGGGAATAATAATAATAAAAGAAAGAACACCGCATGCATACAGAAAGCTAAGTATACATACGTATGCCGGTTTCATTCATTAAATTTTGGATGTGAAAAAGCACGTTGCTTCAATAACAAGTGCTTGTCGGAAATTTCTTTATTTTGCTTTACGACGTTATTATTATTTTTGCTGCGTTTTCCATCTCTTTCCCTCCTCGTGCATCGCTGGAAATGACGGAAGAAGCGGCGGAAAAGCCAAGCACTCGAAAACTGCGCCATCTTTAACCACTTAGAGTTTTTCCGAAACGCACGATTTGATTCGGAAACTATATTATAACTTCTAAAACTTTTTATAAATCGAATTTTTGAGATTTTTGCATTTTATCAAATGTTGCGTGTAAGTTTTTCAAAGGATTCTTCTGCAGAGATAAGTTTTAAAGAAATGCCAGAATATTTTATATAGCTGAGGTGGAACAGATAGAGACACAGGAAGTCTGCTATAAATGTATAAATAACATGAAAATAAGACAGTTGAATTTCAAGTGTGTGTTATATATTTGCCTATAATGCAGAAACTCAAAAGCATTAGGAACTATTTTTTTGGAGAAAAAAAAACATTTTTGGATGAATTTTTTAAACTTTTTATTAAACTGTTGAACTTTTTTCATTTTTTTAAATAATTATTGTTCATTATTTCAAAATTACCTCAAAGTATTGGGAAAAATTGCAATCAATTAAAACTGCATACATATCATTTTATATTTGTTTGTAACGGTAGTTAATGAACTATGCAATATAATGCATAAAATGTATTAGAAATTAATTGAAACAAAAATGAATAAATAAATATATATAATATATATTCGCTAGTTACAATTAGTTTAAAGATCTTAAAAATATTTGTTTATTATTATTTTTTTGTGTCAGAAATTAATAAATTCATATCTGAAACAAATACTGATATTCAGGTCAGTAAAATTGGTACAAAAAGTAACTTAAAAATTTTAATTTCCAATGATAATAGACAGTTTACGTGACCCCTAGTATTTTTTAAATTCTATGTTTTTACTGAAATGGCACATTGTAAAATTAACGAACCAGTTCTAAAATTCTAAGAAAGATTGCAAGGATTCTCCGAATTCAGATGATGTAGGATTTTAGTTTTTTTACTAAATTGACATAGCAATAAAGTATACCAGTTATTATTAAAGTAAAAAAGATTATCCTGTACTATAATAATATAAAAAAAATCGCGATTGATGTTGAACTACATGATACCAACAAAAAAAAAAAAAAACAGAAATTTAATAATGAAAATGAATACTTAGCATCATGCTAATTGAATTACAACTAAATTAAAAAGCTTTTAAACATATAAATAGATACGGTTTAAAATACAAGAAAAACACAATCCGCAAATTTTAAATTAAGGAAAAAGTGCGCATTCTACAATGTATTCTTATATAATTGTATGAATTCGTAAAATACGAATACTTATTTTTCAAATAAATATTAACGAGTAGA
The DNA here is from genome assembly GCA_019973935.1 of Trichonephila clavipes. Classification (NCBI taxonomy): domain Eukaryota; kingdom Metazoa; phylum Arthropoda; class Arachnida; order Araneae; family Nephilidae; genus Trichonephila; species Trichonephila clavipes. The sequence goes on from BMAU01014919.1 coordinate 250,654, forward strand.
ATAAATAACCTTTATTCAATGGTCAAATTTAACACGTATGTCATTTTTCAATAGACCCCCAAAAAATAATTTTTTTTACAAGAGTTCCCCACCCCCCCCCCGCAAAATGACAAGAAATGCATTTGAATTTATTTTTACACAGAACAGTGCTTCCAAACCTTTTCATCGCTGCCGACCGGACAATGTTTGATTATTTTACCACAGCCTGTTGAGGGGGAGGGGACGTTTATTGTTAATATTTTAGATTGTAATTAATTGTACTTAAGCATGCCTCTCTTAAGAATAGTTACTAATTATTCAGTAACACCAAAAATGGATATAAAGAGATTTCTATAAAAAGTCGCACAAACCCAAGAAAATCAAACCATAGTAAATAAAATGAAAATAATTTAATGTTCCTTGTGCGGCCCGATACTGTTTGATTCACGGACCGGTATCGGTCCGTGGCCCGGTAGTTAGGAACCACTAACATAGAACAGAAATATAAATTATAAGGATTGGAAGCAATTGGAAACCGATCAACATATCAAGGAATGTTGAAGATGATTTTTTATGAAAAGTCATACTTTTAATTCAACCCTTCAAGTTTTACAGTAAACTTACTTCAGTACCGATAAATTGGTTCCTACAGATTGAGGTTATATATTCAGAAATAAAATAAAATAAATAACAATAAAAAAAAATCATCAGTCACTGTAAATCTGCATATTTCTCACATGACTTGAAATCAGAACCCAAAATGGCAGACGATTGGGGCTGAGCAAATCTCTTTCGGAAAAAAAACCCGGCCCATTCGCTCATTAAATATTCGAAAAGTGTGCGTCGTGAGCCACATGCAGCATCCCTTCCCTCCGTCTCAATCCTTTCATTATTAAGTCGATTTTTTTATCAGGCCCGGTCCCAAGAAGTGATGCTTCGATTACGCGATGTTCACAGCACTCGCACCTCGACGGCCCACTTCATTGGGTATTCATTCCTTTGGATACCTGAGAGACATTTCCATACCTAATAGAATCGTCTTCTCTGTTCCGTTTATTTATTAGGAGGAGCCTGATTGGGGACCTCTTTGATTTCATTGAGCGTAATAAAGATTCCCGAAGACCGATAGTGTTTTGAGGCACACCTGCCAATATTGAGCTTTGTTCGAAACACTTAAAGCTCACTTCTTAAGAAAGAATTTCTAACAACTTAAATGTCGATAAATGGCTATTTCTGAAAAATAAAGAATTTCGTTTCGCTTTTCCTTTTAAAGACATAACTTGTAGTATATATATGTAATAATTCCCTTTAATTTCTCTAAACATCTTTTTATTATGTAATGGTCTTAGCCTTCAGGACTCGTGCGTAAATAGTTACTAGCTGTCCGCCTAACGGGAATCTATCAAATGATATCTTTCCACCAATAAAAAAGCTCTATTGACGGAGGTCGTGAGTTTAGCTCCCGTTTGCTGCTTCGTATAAAAGGCCAGAGATGCTGTGGAAAACTCTTTGTCTTCATTATGTGGTAATAAGATTTTGTCTGTTTTTGTCTTCGTGTCTGCTTTATATGAAATCGAAATGCTATTGTTCATTAACTGCTTTATGTGTGTGTGATCATCGATGAAGGTTGGATGCTAATTAAGAAGATGTTTTTTCTTTGCATTGAATAATTCCTCATCACTAGAACAACCCCAACCTAGATAATGAAATAAGTAAAATCCCTCCCCACCGGCCATGAACTTACCATATATATATATATATATATATATATATATATGAAATGCTTCTGCAATATTTCTGGAGAGTGGTAAAAATAATTGTAAGACGTGGCGAGTGGATGTTATTACTGTAGTGAACCAAAGGTAGGGCGTGGCCGATGGCGGGTGAATGACTGTATATTAGACACATTTCTATGTTGGTTGATGTTACGTATTCAATACTATAGATGAGGCAATCTGGGACATTAATCCAGTTTATTGAATCTTGAAACACATAGAGAACAAGTAGGGACAGCATTACACATAACAAGAAGCAAACATCATGGTACAAACACAGAACACACAGCAGCCGGCTGGTTACATGATGAAGGCAAGCAGACAAAAAAAAGAAGAGAGAGAGAGCTGAGATTTCCAGAGACATCGGTTTTTATACCCGACGGTGAAGACCACGTAACATTTTTGTAATAAGAGCTCCGATTGGTTACAATAGTCGGGAAAGGGATTTATGATGTAATAATATTAGTCGATTACGATTAAGATCAGTGTGTTAGTTTCGAACCAAATAATTAAAAGATTATTTGAATATTATTAAAAGAGTTAATTAAAAGGTTGCTATGGGAATTATTACACACACACACACATATATATATTATATATATATATATATAACTTACTTATTTTCTTACACACAGAGAAAACTTTAAAAAAATTCAATATATTATTACAGGAGAGTAAAAGAGGCTGAAATTCAATTACCCTTATCCCATCGGTATTTTTTTAATTACAATGCTTTTTACTGAGGCAAATGAAAGAAAGTATTTAGATATTTCAATGGTAGAACTTGTTGAATGTTAAACAACCAGTTCGTATTTGGTCTTAAAAATAAGAACAAAAATGTATATTTAAAACTTATGAAAAATAATTACAAGAAATATACTCTAATCATAGGACTCTAAGCAATGCCTTAGGTTATTTTTAATTTAGGGATATGCTTTGAGACTCGATAGAAAATTCTTACTTCTAAAACGAAAGAAACATACATTTTTCCAAAGACTTATCAATTTTTCTTTCTTTCAAATGGGGTTGAAATGCACAACCATTGCAGACCTAGTACATTTCCCGGGAGCTAGCATCCTTATTTTTTAGTGCTGCACTATGTAGGTGGATACTAATTTCCATGATGTAGCTTTGACGCCCAGTTTCTTTCTCAGAGTTCTGATGATGCGCATTTGTATACGGAATTAATTTTGCCGACAGCACCCAAACCAAACAGGTTCTACAGGAATTTTTAACATGCGCATAATCATACGACATGGACGTTGTCGATTTTTTTCGTATCATGAAAATCCATCGATTTGGGCACGGGTCGAAACCCCAAACGAGCGTACAAGGCCAGCGCCTAACCACCTACGCCACCCAGCCGGTAGAATTATCCAGTAGTTTCAGACATATTGAAAAAGTCTAAACTTTTAAGAAAAAAACTATTAATATATATATATATATATATATATATATATATTCTAAATCTGCACACACATAAAAAAATTCTTACATATCAATCAACAAGATTTATTAAAAAAGTTTTTTGGAATATGAAGTTTCGAGATGAAAAAACTGTACACATGCATTGGCTTGGCTAAGACTACATGAAAAAGTATTTAATTTTATTAACTTATACATCAAATAAATAACTAAGGTCCTAAACTTCCAAGATATCAGTATTCTCTTTCATGCCAATTAGGCACATTTCAATGGATTAAAGCAGCGTTTCTCAAGCTTTCACTATTTGTGACCCAATATTCAATAATAATTTTCATCGCCCCCTCCAAACAATAACAATGTATTGAATTCAATAATACTGTACTTTGAAGCTATAACTAAAGCAAGACTTTGATCTTTTATAAGTGCCACTGACGAATATAAAAGTCTCACTCACCCAAAGCGCTGATCGCCCCGAAAAAAAGTACATATACGTCTTTCCGAAGTACAAGCTTTTTTGTGCATTGCTATCCATAAAATATTCCGAAGGTTTTGGATTGCAATAAAAGAATCCTAACAGTATTTGCGAATGATTTTTGCTAATTTGTTCCTTTTCTCCCCCCTCGCCTTCCCCGAAAACATCACATACGCGCGCCTACGCTGAAAACAGTGGCATTAGGGTGCGAATTGCGTAACTTTTAATCGGCATTTAAGTGATTAATTATAAACACTGTACAAATTATCAAGATCAATATTAATTTATATATATATATATATATATTATATGACAAGTACATGAGATCACTGGTAATTATTAAACTTGTTCTTAACTTAATATTGTTAAATTAATTATAAAATACATTGTGCAGCCCCTGATACATTTATAAGTTTAAATGTGTATTTTATTTGTTATTATGCCAGAATATATTTTGTTTGTTTACTTTCCATAAATTAATAATTTTCCAAAATAATCTTTTTTTTCGACTTTTCAACATGCTTGTCCCCTCCCCTCGTAGAGTTTTCAAGTCCCCTAGGGGGCACGTCCCAAAGTTTGAGAAACGCTGGGTTAAAGTGAAATAATCTGTATTAAGTCAATTTTATTTCCTTGTGCATCAAGCAATTTAGTTTAAATTTATTATTTTGAATCCGAGAAACGTGCTTCAATAACTAGTAACCATTTATCCCGTTATCCTCTTCATTCCAGATTTGTTATGCCTCTGGGTAGAAACGCTCATTCGATTATGTCAATAGCAGCCTTTTATAGCATTATTGGAGTTCCGTTCAGTTTCAAACTAACATTCTTTTTCTTATACTGCTATATTCGCAAATAGCGCCCATTCCCCATACTTTAATAGCTATTAAAATATTTTAAGCAAAGTGATGTTGCGCGGGATTTTCTTTAGAAAGCTCTTTCTCGGGATTTCAGAAAAACTTGGAACAGGATTTCGAGATTTTTATAACTTAAAATGTTTCCCGATTTTACGCAATTGGAAAATAAATATATTTTCAAGAGATTCTTTTTAAATTCGAAGTCTCGTCCACTGATATTGCTTTGTGTGCTCTTTTTTTATATATCCCGTTAAATAATGGAATTAATAATCTAAGATTTCTTCAGAAAATAAAATTTAACCGGCCTAGTGTTTTACTGTTCTCATCTACCGCCCACACGGAATATTGATTAGTGACGCTGACTGTTGTGACGTATGGCCTGGATTCGAATCCCGAAGAAGGCAAGGATGTTTGTAAATGTATAGGGCTCGCGCAGGGTGGGGGCACTTAAAATATTCACCCAGTCGAAAGTATTCTCGAGAGGTTGGTAGTAGGATGAGAGAAGGGCCTCAAAATTTGGGTGGAACCGAGCTAAAACGTACAGTCACCAGCATGGTGCTCAAAGCTTCGGATAACGACAGACGTAAAAACTACCCACTTGCTACGATGAATATCGTAGATCTAGATATGACACGTCGATCAGGTGGCATCAGCAACCACACTACTTTACCACTATCATAAGACCTCCCATTTTTTAAATTCTTTGTTTCATGAAATAAATTAAATGTTAAACGTTTGATATAATTTTTTAAATCTGGTTCTGTTATATATATTGTTATAAATTTTAAAAGTGTTTTTATTTGTGTGTGTGTTGTTAAGTGCGGTTTTACATTAAAAATTTGTTGCTTTTTTAATTCTTCGATCAGAATTAATCGTTCTTAGAACAATGATACATGTCAAAACGTCCCAGTGCCAGTGAAACCCCACTGTGTAGAGCAGATGATACACGTTAAATCTCCGTCGAAGCTCATATTCCTCAGGTAAGTGTAATGTAGAAGTTTGGAGAGTGGAGTTCATCCTTGTTATTTGATCAAGGCCCAACATTATGAAGTTTGTCGCCAAGAGCCCACAAGTTGTTTTGAAGCGTGACGTAAGAAAGAAAAAATCAATATACCTGTTGATATTTAGACGACAAGCTTTTAACGTAGGCAGGAGAGTTTATTTGAACCACTGATCTACCGATCCGCATCTACGCCATGCATACCTTAGACCAGTGCTCCTCAACCTTCCTATCGCGGAAGACCGGTCAAGGTTAGCCAATTTTACCGCGGCCTATTGAAAGAGGGGACGTTGATTGTTTATATTTTAGATTGCTTTCATTTAATAATTTTAGTTTAATTGTATATTTCAATGGGCCTTCAGAATAAAATACAGTTACACCAAGAAATTAATATTAAGTTATTTAACATGGTGTATAAAATGATAACCATAAAAACCTAGAGAAATGCACCACAGTACATAAAATGAAAATAATTTAATATTCCTTGTGCGGACCGGCACTATTTGGTCCACGGACCAGTACCGGTTCGCCTCTGCAATATCTTCATTCCTGTATATTATTTCAAAATATTTTTTTCTTTTTTTGAAAGTATTTACTTTAAATAAGCACAAAGCACTTTGAATGTCCCACCTTCAGAAAAAAACTCTGCAACGAAAAACGGATTTACAACATCGATCGGTATTTTTAAAATATGTATAATGAAATGGATGATGTACATACTAACGCCATCTTTGGAAACACGAAAACTCACAACAGGATGACGAAGGGAACCGTTTTTCGCGAGAGAACGTCCCCGGCCCTACCTTCGACAGTCGAGATGGAATTTTCGAGTTTTTCCAAGATGAATTCTTATTTCATACTCGAAGTCCATTTTCCACGCTCATACATATTTTGCTCATCCTTCAAAAAGGTCGCCGAGAGACTCACATCATCAAGATTTGGCATTCGCCAAAACCTTTCTCTCCCCTCTCACCACCTATAACTAAGAGTGACAGAGCGAAGAAAAAAGGAACGGGAGGCGTTTTATTTTATTTTCTTCAACTGTTCTGAAATATTTTCCTTTCCATCGCTTCGATGCGCTCCAAAGAGAGCCCTTTTTCTGGAGGGGGAAAAAATCTTTTTGGACGAGTTCGTTTTGCCAGTGGGAAAGTAGGCTTGAGCCACATCGGAACTCATCGAATGAAGGAAAGGGGAAAAAAAGGGCAAGAAGAAATCGAAAATATAAACAGAGTTTTGGAAGGGGGAGGATGAGGATGTAGAAGAGAAGAATATTCGCCTAATGACGAATTTTCCCGTCTGTCTGTGTTGTTTTCTTTCCCCTCGACATCAGATTAATGGTGGTTCTTGGAGACGGCTGGGGATTTAGGGGCGCTTTGAAGAGGCCCTTTATGCCGTTTCAGGTTCCTGACGAGTTCATCAGATGCTCGACGATTATTCCTAACTGTCCTCCGAGACGCTCGCTTAAGCGACAATGACAAAATGCTTTGAGGTACGTTTTTATATCCTCGTGGCTTCAAGCGAATAAAAATGTAGCACAAGGCACCGGTTTTATTTTTCCCTACTGATTCTTCAAAAAATATCCACGTAAGGATATGCATATATACCGCTTTCACTATTAAAAATAGTTAATTATATTTTTCATATAGTCTATCTGAAGACGAGATTTTTGACTAAATACACATGCATCTGCGAGTCTTGTAAAATGCCAAAATAGGATGAAGAAGTGAACACTTCAGTTTCGGGATGGTTATGGACAAAAAAATCCTGTTTGAAAACAATTAGAAAGCCTTTAAATTTGGCAGACATGTTTCTTTAGTTGAGTAGAATGTACTAAAAACGGGTTTTATGGAATTCCAATGACCAGGAAGAATTCAGAGTCATTATAGATGAAAAAAATAAATTTCTAGTTTTGTAATATTAGACATACAGACTCACAATTTGGCAAGAATTTTTCTTTTGTTGAGTATTGTATGAGTAGAGATTCACTAAGACAGGATTTTACTGAAAGCTTCCAAGGGGATTGCAGGGGTGCAAACAGTATTTATTTTCTTTTTATATTTCTATATCGATAGTTATATTTTTTATTTCCATCATGCAATGAACGGGTATACTTGCTAGTCTATACACATATATATTACTAACACAAATGCATATTTATACAGAAAATTTTTTCTATCAAAAGGTCTCCAGGTTTCTTTTCCCTCTTTCTTTCTTTTCTTAAACACTAAGCGATTGCAATCTTAGTTTATATCAGAGAGGAAAAGGCAAATAATATCTATTTAATAGTTGTCCTAGTTCTTATTTTATTGTTGCCCTTTAAGAAATAATTTAATTTCTTATAGGGCAACACCACGTTTAATTAATTTTCATTTGATTTATTCACGTCAGACTAAAAACATGATTGCTATATGTGACAGACCTTTCGATTGTGAAGTGGTTAGAAATAGAGCTGACACACCACTCTCCTAACTTCTAAGCCAACATAAAGACTTCTAGCATCGACGCCTTTCAAGTGCACAAAGCCATGCTGAAAAAAGGAAGAAAATTGCACACAAGACCCTATGGTTACGAGTCCGTTACTCCACCAATCACAGAGTAGAATTATCTTGGTTCACAATGGGAACAATGAAGTGCACAGAACCCACCATTATTTCTGCAGTAAAAATACTCAAAATCTTCGACCGCCAAGTGAGAAAAAGGGAAAGCGTCAATCTGCGAAACGGCATTCTCACGCGGGGCGAGAAATTACCCGAATTTTCTGGAAAGTCACGCGAACCCCGGGTCGGGAAACGTCTCCATTAATCCTGAATGGCGTCCCCGTGGAGATAAAAAGCCCTTCGAGAGAAAGTGGCGCAGTTGCATTCGCACTCTTCAGATCCACACTGACTGAAGATGAAATACAAAATTTCAGTAACAATAGCAATATTAAATGTGCAACTTCCTATCTGAATGATATGTAAATACATAGAATGGCAATAGATATTACCTTTTCTAGGTTCAATAAAGTTTAAATGTGCTAAAGAAAGAGACTGATTACTACGCCACCTAGCGTCAAGAGGTATATCCTATATTTCAATCTGTAAACGATCAGAAATACAAAAGGGAAAGATTCACCAAATTATAAAGTGTTGTCAATGGACAAAATTTATGAAAGTTACATAATAAGTACAATCACGAGTTCTCAATTGAATTTAAAGTTGACATTAAACACATACTTATTTCTCTACTCGTAAAATTTCGTTCTTATTGTTGATAAATGTGTTTTTTTAATGAAGGTACCTGCAAAATGCTTAAGTTGGCATTAGCAAAACGCATAATTGGCTGGTTACACGGGTTTTCCATTATCATGTGAATATGAAGTCACATGAATTTATGAGCTGATTGTCCGGAGAAACGTGATTGCAGTTATGTGATTACGACGTCCCATGAATTTAACTCATTAAGTACGAAATGACACCTTGCGCACAACTACAATGTACGACCCAAGTCTTTTTATAATTTTATGCTTCACATTCTGTAGTATATCAAGTAATACATTAGCACGAGTATCAGTGGCACGCAGTTTAGAAGTTATGCGGTATAGTTCACGGAGAGCATATTGAACACTTAAAATTAAAATCTATGCTTGTGAACAATTGCTCCTTTTCTTTCTGGCGTTTTTCATGGCATAATAGTGCTAAAAACTGTGTGCTATCAAACTATCCAGCATATTTTATTAATTATGTCTATAAAGTTCCGGGTTTAAACATTTCGATTAAGGTTAATCTTTATGCATCGAGTTTTATTTTAAAGTAGAAATGAAAAAAAAAAGATACATAAATAAAGTAATCGAAATAAATAAATAAATTAGATTTTCTAATAAATATTTAAATTAAACGAAAAAAGATTCACCTGTTCTGTTCTTAGCACATTATTGTAAACAAGTCATAGTTTAGTACTAACTAAAGTGCTTTATAACTTTGCAATTGACTTCTCATATATGTTATACTGTTTAGGCACGCCAACTGCGTAGTTTGCCTCCAGGTGGGGCTGTAACCAATTTCAACCAGCAGCACATTTCCCAATACCAAGTTCCAACATTAAAGCAATAACCGTTCTCGTGTTCAGGTGCAGGATTTTAGAGGGTACTCTGCAAATGCTTTATTATATAGCATTAGTAAATGACGTCATGATGGTAATACATGGTAAGAGTGCATACATAGTTAAACTGAACACATGTTTGTGAGTGTATAAATTGTTATATAGTGAAATGAACCAAGAATAACAAAGATATTAAATGCATGAAACTCAGTTATTAGTCATTTTATTATTTGTAACTTTTCTTAAAAAATGTTGTATCATCAATTCTGTTTTCTTTCAAGGAGTCCCCATCAATTTTTCAAAGTTGTTTATAAAAATATTTTACGAAAGGAAATAAACCCTATTGTTTATACAAAGTTTTTTTTATATAAAGTCTTATTCTAATGCAGTAGAGAAGAAAGTATTTTTACTATTATATAAAGAGGAATAGTCAGCAACCATTACTGTAGTTTTCACCGCGAATTTAGAGGTCGTGGTAGTCTAGTGGCTATGGTCAGGAGCTTGAGGCCAGAGTGTCATGGAATAAAGTCCTGGTTCAACTATAAAGATCCATCACCGTGTAGAGGACACCGATGCACATTAAATCTGTCGAGGCTCAATGTCCTTCCGTTGGTATGGTAGGAGAGTGGGATGCCAGTTAGGTGTCATCCTCGGCACTTGGCAGAGGTTCAGAACTATGAAGTATGTCACCAATAGCCCTTATGTTGTTTTATAGGACGACGCTAATATAACTCACCTTCACTCATTCTCTCCGAATTTAACTATGAGTTGGTTAATTAAGATTAAATATATTGTTCCTGATTTCGGTTGCAATTCAAATACAGTGGGTGATCGGTTAACAAATATAATCCGTTCCAAGACTATGTTCGCTATCCGAATTGTTCGTTAATCGATCATCGATTCACCATAGACTTCTATGTGAAATCGATTAATTCGTTCTGGAGACCCTAAAAACAACATTTTAAAAAAAAAGTATAATTTCTTAGTAAGTTTTTTGAAAAATAATGCATACTTATGGGGCGTTGAAGAACATGTCCAATGTCGATTGCTTTTCTCTGTTTCTCAGGATTTTCCAGAAGTAATTACTAGCATTGTTGTTGTAAAGATCCCCAACCCTACTGACATCAGCTTGGTTTGGGTGCCATTCTAAGACCATTGCTCTGACATCCGCCCACTTTTTCGAAAGATCTTTAATGGCAGATGTCGGCATTGGTCCTCTTTCGTCTTCCTCTTGTTCAGAAGGAGTCACATTTCGCTGTTTCTTGGTGTTCTTCATTCAAAATTTCTTGGAGTTCTTCTGTCGTCAGTTCATCTTCATGTCCCATTATGAGCTCTTCTATGTCATCCTCGATCACCTCCAATTCCTGATCTCTAGCAGTTGACAAAATTTCATCCATAATTTCAGGGGTGTATCCCTGATCACCTCCGAGTATGTGTTCGTTGTCCAAACACAAAAAATCTTTCTTGAAAGTGTTCGTTATCCGAATATGTGTTCGTTATCAGAACACAAAAATCTTTCGTGAAAGTGTTCGTTAACCGATCACCCACCGTATCTTGTTTTTTCTGTTTTATTTCTGAAGTTCATAATTTGTGAAACCATTTTTTACGAAATTATATAATTTTAAATTACGAGTATTCTGACTTACTGCAACTTCTTTCTGGAATTACAACACATAGGAATGAATGCAAATACTTGAGGTTCGAGTTTTATTTCTTGCTCCAAACCGCACTAAAAGCAATTTATTTATTGAAAAATGCAGACATGCAAAGCTGTCAACGGCAGAAAAGCGTTGAAAGAAACTTACATTGCTTTTTTCCGTTAACAACTTCATTCAAAAAACTTTTAACTCCAGAGTTCCATTTAATTTAACTGATATTTTATATCGATTTTACATCACTTTCAGAAATCACTGTAAAATAAGAAAAAAGCATAATTTTGAACTACCAGATTGTACTTCTAGTTTATATGGGACTGTTCCATATACGAGGGGGTGGACTTAGCCCACTGTGACATGAAAGCCCCTCTTTTTCCAATATCGGGGGAAGGGAACTTCCACGTCTCAGGATGGCACAGGAGATTCCGTGAGCGTGCACTATTAAAGAAGCCGCAGCGTTCTCCGCGGTCCAGATGGCACGTTCTAAACTTTTGGAAAAATGATCGAGGAAAAGAAAATGGGTCCGCATTCAAAGACAAAGTAAGGATACTTTCCCTCCGCCCCCTCCTCAATATTTCGACGAATCAAGTAATGGGTTTTTCCACCCCCGTTCCGCCACTATTAGAACGAAAACATCGATTTTGTACGGACGCAAAGCGCGAACAGACCATTGTCTTCGGCAATAATGCAACAAAATTGTGGAAAGAGGAACTATTTTTCAATTGTGGACTTCAAGTGTGGCTCCAAGTAAACGAGGGAACTCTTCAAATCACGGACAATTGTTACGGAACTTTTCTTCCTGTCATTATCTGCAAATGCTATAAAAACGGAACTTTTAAAAGTGTCTTAAAGAGATAAAACAGAAATTCTTTAGATAGAAAAAAACACTTAAATAAAATATAAAAGTATTCAAATAAACATTTTCTTTTGATCCGATATTCTAGAATTTCTTTTTTTAAAAACATTTTGTGAGTTACGTATTTGTTTTTAAATAGTTTACACCTTTCATACGTATTTCTTAAAGATAATAAAAATGTTTAAATGCATATTTATTTCAAAAGTTAACTTAGTTGATTTAATACATTAAATTATTATTCCGTAAGCACTTGTTTAAGTATCCAATTCATATAAACATATTGGGCTTCATTCATGTTACGTCATAGTCCCATGATAGCGATAAACACGTGTTTCCTATAAGTTCATAAATTGATTTCGTGTCATAGTCACACGATACATGCTATCACGTATTTCCAGAAAATCAGTTTATGTGACTAGCTATTGCCAACGTTTACTTTTTGTGGAAATTTTCTTTTAAAAAATAAGTACATATTTGTCAACAATAATAATGTACATAAGTAAACAAAACACACTTGATTTAAAAAGTACACATAAAGTACATCTTTCTTCATAATTTTTGAAAACTTTTTGAAGAATTCTAATTTTTTCCAATAACCAAAAAATTTGAAATTTTATCTAAATACTACAAGTCGAACAACAAATACAAGTTTAATGTCAATTAGATTCGAATTTGATGGGAAACATGTGATTGTATTTATCACATGACCGTCATAAATTTAACCCATTGTGTAAAAAATTAACAAAAATGAATGAAATCAAGAAACCCCGTGGCTGAGTGGTATAGCGTATCACTCTTCCACGACACAGATCCGAGGTACAAGCCCCGGATTGGGCAAGGTCGACTCAGACTTTCATCCCTTCAGTGGGTCGATGAACGAGTACCAAGCTTGTTTGGGAAATAAACAGCGGGGTTTATCGTCAGACTGACCACCTGAGCGAAACATCTGCTCATGCACCTCGGTACATAAGGTCATGAAAACTGAGATGGGCACGGTAGGCCTTGGCTTTGTATGGGCTGTTGCACGACTGAGTTTTGTTTAGAATGAAATTGAACTCATGGGTTTATTAAATATATTACTCAAACACTGATCACCAAACTGCCGATCGCGCTCTACTAATAGTTCGTGGGAACATTTTCGGTAGATCGCAATAACTCTCCGATTGGCTAACCTTTATTCCTCCACTGAGCTGACTGATAACAACTGCCGGCTTCTTCCATGCAACTCAACCATTGTCAACCTTATCTCATATTTAATTGCATACGCGTGAAGTTGTGCACGTTATGTTTTTGAAGAGTGTTTTCGTATAATTGGTTATTTATATTACTACATTTCAATTTCTCTTTTATGAAAAAATTCAATTTTAAGTATCTTTTAGCAATAGACAGTTAACAGTAGACAAAATTTGGGTTTTTTTAAAAACAAGTAATACAATTTTTTTTAAAAAAAGGTCAATTCCTACTTCGTTAGAAACAACGCAAAACACAAATTTAAAATTAAAAAATGAAGTTTAATTAATGAACTAATATTTGAGAAAAAAAACTACATTGACATCAAGTGTCATCCACTAAAAGTTTAAAAAAATGTATTTGAACTTCAGTGGATGCATAAGTATTATATATATATATATATATACAGGGGAGAGAGTGAACTAACAAGAGGAATTGAAAGGTAGTAGGATTTAAAAAAGTTAGAGTTGCTCAGAAGCTTCATAAGTTTTGGCGATCACTGCTCTATAACAAGCAGACTAAAAATTGATTCAGACAGAAAACTTGTACTAATAAATATCGTTGTACATATTTCATCAAACAGAAGATTTGAAAATAAGGCTTTTTAACATATTGCACCAGAGTACCACATTACCTATATTTCGATTTATCTATTTTAAAGAAGCAATAATACGTACTTTGTAACATCAATTAATAACTAATATCACAAAGCATTTATTGTTCATTCTAAAGAAGCTTTTTAAATAATCAGTCATTTATTCCAAATAATCAATTTGTAAGTACACTGTCTTTTCGTTGCTCTAGATTTCCATGTTTTAACTCATATTTATTTAGATACCAATCAGCTACAAGACTATACTAGAAATTAATTTTTATTTCCGTCCAAAAACATTTCAGCTGAAGAAGTCATCCGATATCGCTTCTTTTGTTCTGTTTTTCGATTCCCTTCTTACTCAATTTCGAATCTTAATCGCGAACAGAATTTTTTTTTGATCGTCTTTTCGTATTTTTTGTCATTGCAAAGAAAAGCTATTCTACACCAACACGCGGACCCCAGAAAGCGAAAGGGGGAACCGGACATCCAAGAAAGTCCGGCTGCGTCTTCTCTTTCTCTGCGAATAAGAAACCGGAGAGGAGCTACTGCTAAAAGAAAGAAAGGGGGAAAAAATCACACAACTCCTCTTTTCTCTCATAAAAAATTCCGGCAAAGTGTCCGTCTACCTTTCCTCCGGACAGCAAAAATCTAAAAAAAAAAAAAAAAAAAAAAAAAAGAGAAGGGGAAAAAAAAGGAGAAACGAAATTTTCGGCCTTTTCGAGAAGTCATGTCGGGAAAGTTGCATTTTTTTGCCAGGGGGGGATGAAAAAAGAGGGAAAGAACAGATAGCATCCAAACGTGCTCTGAAATAGTAGCAACTACGAGAGAAATTGGATCGCAGCAACTGGCATTCCTAGAATTCTTCCCCTAGTTTATTTTATCCGAGAGAGAGTGAGAGAACTTTCGGAGTTGGTTCTCATTTATTTACTTTTTATTCCATGGATGGTTCATTTCAGAGGCTCTTTGCAGAAGATGGTCGGTCGTTTCCATCGCGCAATTTATACATTCGCTGGCGGGACAGAGGGGGGACATTCTTCGAAGTTTTCCGAACGAACGGAGCCGGATTCCGATGGATTGCTAAATCGGAATCAGAAATCAGGAAAATCGGATTACACGGCCCCAATCATGGGATAAAAACACATGCTTCTTTCATTACAGATATTAGAAGTCCAGAAGAAACCCAGATTTTAGGAATCGCTTGCTACGACAATATGTATTCTTTGAAGTAGAAACTTGAGGGAAATTACAGGGAATTTTTTTTATTTCAGCGTGTATCTTATATTCTACAAAAGGTGCGCTTTTATCTACTGTAATTTTTTTCATTGTGGAAAATAATCAAATGGTGATTTTATAGAGGAATTGAGTAATTGATACGAAATTCATTACAAATACGATTCTTACAAATACGAAAAAAGATTAAAGTTAATTAATATTAATTGAATAAAAAAGAAATTATGTAAAAGTGAGAATAAAAGTTTTTGTTATTAACTGAATATTTAAATAATAATAATTAGATAATTCGTTATAAAATTCATAATTACGATTCAAAAAAATTAGAATGAAAAAAATAAGATTAATTGGATATGAATAGTAACAACAGAAAATAAATTAAGCAATAATTACAAACATGACTAATAAGAAATATCCATGCAACATTTTACTCGCAAAAATTAGAATAAAGAAAAAGAGCACACCAACAAAGATGTTTACGACATCTTTGTGATGTGATAATCTGATAAGGGATTGCATTGCAACCAAGATCTTTCCCATAAGTACATAATCATATAACCAATTATCAACTATATTTAAACTCCAAATACTCTTCCTATTGGCTGTTTGGAATTTTTATAATAGTATAGCTGAATATTAATTATAAAGTTCAAATTAAAATGCAATTATAGACAATACAATGTACTAAGTATTAATTTCTCTTTACTTTCAAATTCATTTGCACGGCAACTGAGCAGAGAGGCACCCGCTCTCGAAACAAACATAGCAAGCCAAAGGGTAGGCTTTGAGCCTCGACATATTTAAAGTACATCAACCCTTCTACGCGGTGAGTCGTTAGTGGCACTAGCGTTCGAACTCATGACAAGACGGAAACAAGTTCGAGACTGTAACCACTAGAGTACCGAAGATACACAAGGGTTACGCTAAATTTCAGGTACAAGAAAAGTAGACCCAGCCACTTAATCGGTAAATATTTCTGACAATATATGAACTGATTATCGAATCATTTTTCATAAAAAAGTACATTTAGAAAAGTGGAGGGGAGAAGGAAGATTAATTTTATATTTTCTTGTAAATAGTTTGAGGGTTAGAATTACATAATCAATATAAATTCGTTTAAACAAATCGTTTGTTTTTTGCTGTCTAACAGATAACTTCTTATACAAATGATTTTTAAGATAGAGCTTGAGAAAATAAATAATTCAACCGTTCGAGTTTGTCAAGAGTTTGTGGCTGTAGTTGTTTGATTTGGCATCTTGCTATAGCAATGCTTGTATGCTAGATAAAACCAATGCGACTCAGTAGCCAAAACGTTCATGGAGTGTTTAGGAAAATAGTTAATAGGCATCGTAAGATACTGACTCTTAAAAAATGCTGACGATTGAAAGAACTTCTTCGAATGTAAATTCTATTGATTCGAAAGAAATATGCAAAAGCGGAGGAAAACCATTGACCTGGCAAAAATCGCATCATATCAACGTGAATAAGACAGTCGGAAGAGAATTCGATACTGAAAAATTCGTTGTTCCGATTTAAATATTCGACAAATGCTCTTAAGCGGCTAAAAGTGTTCTTTGAGATGTATTGCCTACGACGATTCTTTTTTGTTTCTTTTCCTTCAACCATTAACAAAGCTTATGAGATGCGTATAGCAAAAAGTTTGAAGTCCCTTATTTTTGTTTCCGTTTAAAGGACTGAAAAATAAGGAATAACGAAATAAAAGATTCATAATCCTCATAAAAAATAGTAGATTATTACAATAGTTGTACATAAAAAATGTGACTTGATTAAAAACAATATTAAAAAAAAGAAGACAATTTCTACTTAGGTCAACAAAGAAATTTTTTGTTTTAGTTACGTTTTATTAAATAATAACAATTAATATAAATATGTACATACATATGACAGAATCAAAATATAAAGCGGCAAAATAGAAGGCAATTTTCCGTTTTATATATGGCTTTAGACTATTATTTTTGTTTATTACTATTTATTCATTCATTAAGGTATCCGACAACGTTCGGAACCGTGATTTTCAAAAGCGCATAAATGGATAATTTTCATGATATTTAGTGTCACTTAGATTCGAATATATGCATAAAATTGTTTTAAGGACATTTTGACAATTTTTTTATTATTTAAATACAATACTTGGGCAAAAAATTAACTTAGAATAATCTTTTTTCCAAATGTTCTCTTTTGTGAAAAATGCTTCTATTAGAATAATATTTTGCCTGTATATAGCTCAGACCTCTGTTCAGAGGCTCAACTAGAATTTTTGAAATATATAACTTAGAAGTGGGTTTATTCATATTTTACGAAAACAGAGGGGAGCAATTTTAAGAGAAAAACGCGAATAATTATTTCAGTTGGTGGTAACTCTGAAAATATCGTGAATATTTCGGCAAATTTTTTGCCAAAATATTATATTTAAATAAATTTTTTTGTCAAAATGTCCTTAAAACAATTTTATGCATATATTCTAATCTGAGTGACACTAAATATCATGAAAATTATCCATTTCTGCGCTTTTTTAAAATCAAGGTTCCGAACGTAGTCGGATACCTTAATCATATTCTCAGAAATGAGGCCATACCAGGTAGGATTCGAACCCATGACCTTTGGATTAGAAGTCCAGCACGCTATCCATTGCATTACGTTACTCTTTATTCATTAATTAAATTTAACTTATGAATTAATATTTGAAAAAATTGTATTAACATCAAGTGTTATATATTACAAGATTAAAAAATGTATTATAACTTGAATGGATGAATATAAAGTATTTTATTAACGATTGAAAATTTGAACAAGATATATATATGTAGATGGACTGACTGTGTTGAAAAATACCTAAAAATTTTAACGGTCAAAAATTGGGGAAAAAAATTGCCCAAAGTTGGGATGCCTGGAAAAGACTTCTGGAGAAGGTTAGGGCCCACCCAGGGCTGTCGAGCCATTGAAGTATATATAAATATATATATATAAAGGGAGATTGTGAACTAACAGTAGGAATTGAAAAATCATGAAACTATATATTATCTTTGATTTTAATTTCATAAAAATAAATTTCATTCTCAGACACTAACTAAACATTCCTGCATTTTCAGGACATTTTGAAAAAAGTTGACGTTTACATTAACTTTATTCATTACAATTATAGCTTATAACACGACTAATATTAAAAAAAAAAAATTCATTACAAATTATTCCGGAAAGAAGCAAAAAAAAAAAAAAAAAAAAAAAAAAGAAGACGGGAAACAAATGATATTAAAAGCGGGATAATAATACTCTAATAATGTGGTTAAACAAAAAGGCCAGCACACCGCGAAGAAATGAGATTGAATCTTCATTTAATTTTAATCCTCCCCCTCAGGAGTCATCTAACAGAATAATCACTTTGAAAGAAACGGGGAAAACATTACCTCTCATTAATGTATGCACACAGAATCGTTTTCCATTTTCTAATCGCAGCCACTTTCTAAATGAATAACATCGTTTCACAAAACGTTCTCTACCTTCGTGATTTTATTACTTTCATCCCAAAACTGCATTAGGCTGATTTAAGAAGCAAACACGGAGCTAATAAAAGGAATACTCCCCCTTCACCCCCTTCCCAAGCACAAAACTCAATTTCCGAATCCTCTCTTTTTCAAACCCTATTTTTTTTATCTCCTTCTGTTTTGTTATTGACGATGTTCTCCGGGCCAAATTCGAGAAAAACAAGTTGATGCATTGCTAAGCTATCGAAAGCCCATCTCTTTCCAAATTAAATTTAAATTTCACGGAGTCAGCGAGGCAGATCATCAATTAAACTAGTTACGCCCTAAGAAACCAGGAAAATCACGGAATAACTCAGCAGCCACGGGACTCCTTATGATTATAGATTGATCTGATGTCGACTCGCCTAATATCCCTCTCACTTCTTCAATCCCTCTTTATTTTCACTCGTTCTTTTGTTGTGTCGGCTGTTTTGTTGATCAGATTACTGGTAGATGAAAGCACACGCGAAAAAAGAGAATCTTTTCAATGGAGCATTCTTGCCTCGGCTCAGTCAAGCAGTCACGAACTGCAAAATAAATAAAAGAATTCGATTATTACTAATGACAGCGAATGGGTGCAGAGAAAAGAAATGGCTCATTCGCTGCAGTTTGGGTTTTTTCTCTTCTCTTTCTTTATCTTCAGTTTTTTTTCTTCCCTGGTATCGTTTAACGATGATAGAGAGACGAAAGAGACATTATTGACGATTATTCAAAACCGTGTATACATTAGTTTCGTATTCACTAAAACGAGCTTTTCTCCGAAGATGGTGTAAGAAGCTGCTTAAGTGATGCCAGTTATTATGAAGATGGAAAAGTTTATATTAACTTGTAAGCTGTTCAGATATATTAGACTACTATTTTGCGTGGAGCTAAATTAAATTAAGAAATAATTCGACACTGATAAAACATCTTTCAATCCATTTAGAGAAAAACTTTTAAATAGGAATTTAATTTAAATAGCTTTCTTGAAGGGGGAAAATGGAACGAGTATCGATTTTCCAATTATATTTCTAAATGACAGCTTCAAAAGGCTACTTACAGTTAACATTGTTTGCTAACACTTTCTACGACAAAGCTACTGATTGAGAGTTGTTTTAGAAAAAAATTAATATATATTATTCACATAAATACCATTATACTCATTAGTTATTACATGTATTCAATGCAAATGTGTACAAGAAATAGTAATAATTAAAAAAAAACTACTCTCTCTCTGATTTCAATTTATTATAATGTAATTGACGAATCCTTTTTTTAAAGCAAAAATTGGTCTTTAGAATTTCGTACAAAATAAAAAGGCCACAGGAATAATAGAATATAGCAGTCTGAGTAATTTAACTTGCTAACATAATTCTAGAAGTTTCCAGATTGGACAGTAATTTACACATCTACTTTAATCGGCAAATAAATACTCTTCGCAAAAGAATTTAATATTGCTTACGTATTATTATACTTGCTGCCAGCAAGAAAAATAAACAATTTTAAAATCAAGTCACTTTAACACTTTTTTTTTAGAAATACCTTTATTTCAAACGAAACTTTTTAAAATAAATTACAAAGACATTCGAATTGATTACTTGTATTTGCCAGTAAAAATTTCACAACGGAAACGATTTGCTTCAAGACATCTAAAGGAAAGAAAATATTATTTCCTCACTCCTAAAAGTGTAGAATTGAACGATAGAAAAGTCTGTAATTTTGTTTAATCACAGACATTCATTCAGTTTCATTTAAAAATTCAGTGCCTTCAGAAAGTAAAATAGTGAATCATAAAGTACGGTACACAATTTCACTGTTTTTATAAAACTTAATGACGTGTAAAGAAAAATTCCTGGTTAAAATTTTTTTTACAGTAATTCAGTGACGTTTTTTGAAGAATAGATAATACCATCAGAGTCGCTGACGCATAGAAATTCTTTTATATATATATGTGGAAAAGGAAGTGAAAGAAATCAAGAAACTGGTACATCGAGCAAAACACTCGTAGAAAATCAATAAAAGAAGGGAAAAGAGAAGACAAAAAGCGGTAAAAAAATCAAGAGAGAAAGAAATACATTGTAACAGTGGGGCTTTCACAAGCTGCATCCCCCGAAAATTTATTTTACTTATTATTTCTCCATTTTTCCTCTTTTTTTCCTTAAACTTCAGCGTAACCTTAAAAAAGATTTTTTTTCACCCGTTCACTGGTTGAATAATGACACGGTGTTCTGTTTAAGGAAAGTATAAAACAAGCTGAAGAAAAAGATAGGGGGAGTGTGGGAGAAAAAAAAGGAAGCCAAGTTTTCCTTGACAAATGAGGATATCATAGCATGACAGATAATTCGCTGGAAGCATCGGAATGCGATATTTCCCAAGTCGAAAAGTACAACTCCCCCTTCCTGTACAGGGGAGAAAAACTTTCAGTGAGGGAGTATGCAAAACGCCATGCCCAGTGGAGGGAGCAAATCGGGAGACTTTGCAGCTGTAATTACTTGTTGAAGCCCAATAATTCGATCGGCTGAGGAGCAGTGATGGCTGTCATAGAACTCTGAGCTTTGCCATGTGACAATTATCTCTTTCTCGATCGGCTGGCTGCAAATCACGACACCGGAAAGAATCGGAGACCCTCTTTTTTGACATCAGGGTGAAATGGATAGACCAATCAATGATCGGTATTCATTAGCACCCTCGCGAAGTTGACAGACGAGGTTTGTGGGAAAAATTAGCTCCAATGTCATCCATCAAATACAACAGTATCGTGAATAGGGCTCGCACACACACAACCTGTTATATTAATACATTTATTTTAATTGT
The DNA here is from genome assembly GCA_019973935.1 of Trichonephila clavipes. NCBI lineage: Eukaryota > Metazoa > Arthropoda > Arachnida > Araneae > Nephilidae > Trichonephila > Trichonephila clavipes. The sequence continues at coordinate 272,140 of BMAU01014919.1, forward strand.
GTTTTTTTTTCAACTGAGTCTCAAAGTTAGACAAAAGCTGTGATGTCTTTATTAAGATATCTGACTACGTTCGGAACCGTGATTTTAAAAAAGCGCATAAATGGATAATTTTCATGATATTTATTGTCACTTAGATTAGAATGCATGTATAAAATTGTTTTACGGATTATGAAAAAAAAAATCATTTAATTACACTATTTTGGCAAAAAATTAACTTAGAATAACATTTTTTTCAAAACGTCCTCCTTTTATAAAAAATTCTTCTATGATAATAATATTTTGCTCATATAAAATAAAGACTTCTCCAGAGAGTCTGAACTATTTTTTTTTTTTGAAAAATTCACATTATTTTCAGAGTTACAACCAATTAAAATAATTATCGGCGTTTTTTTCTTAAAATTTCTCCCTTCTGTTGTCGTAAAACATGGATAAACCCACTTCTAATTTATATATTTCAGAAATTCTAATTCAGCCTCTGTACAGAGGTCTGAGCTATATACCGGCACAAAATATTATTATAATGGAAGCATTTTTCATAAAAGGAGAATGTTTTGAAAATTGGTAATTCTATGTTCAATTTTTGTCAAAATATTGTAATTGAATAATTTTTTATTGTAACAATATTCTTAAATCAATTTTTATATACGTTTTCTAATCAAAGTCACATTAAATATTATCCATTTATATGCTTTTGCAAAATCACGGTTCCGAACGTAGTCGGATACCTTAAAGAAGGTTTGGTCCAAATATTTGATGCGAATAAAATAATTTCTAACTAAAGTTTTAAAAAATGTAATATGGCTTGAATACTTGGGATTAAGGATGAAAGGAATATCAAATAGCAACGTGGTATTGACAAAGATTTTGAACTTTAGAATTTATTTTTCTGAAATACTTGGGTATTAAATTAAGTTCTGAATAAACCTAATTGAATTTTCCCCCTTTTATGTTAAAGAGCTACTTTAAATTAGGAAATAGACAGGGGAAAAAATCTAATTTCAGGTTCTTTTCATTATTTTGTTTGATGTTTACAATTAAAACTAGAAATTTTGCATCTTTAATGATAGTAGAAGGTAATAAACATTGTATGGGTGGTTTCTGAATACAAAGAAATATTCCATTTTCAATGCTGTTTCTTCTTGCATATTTTATTTCTTCTAGTTACTAAAACCATAAATATTATTTAATTGATTTATTAATATTGATAATCATTATACATACGTTTTGAGAGATTTCCTAAACATTCACAGGCGTAGCTACGGCCGCATCAATGATAAGAGGCCACCAAACTACATGGCCTCAACACATGTGTAACTACAGTCTTATTAACGGGGCACCTATATCTAAAAAGAGGTACAGAAGGAATTTCGATACAGGGCCTTCTCAAAGCTACGTCAGAGCATATAATCAATATGCATACATTTGCAACCGGTTTTAAAACGCAGGCATTATGAAATTCTTCAAACTGAATTAAATTATTTACTAGATTATATATAGCATATTATTGGAGAACAATATTAAAATAGCAATTTAAAAACCAAAATTGGCAGGACAGAAATTAAATTGATTCTTATACTTATTCTTACTTCACCAAGGTTTAAAATTAAGGCTGTTTTCGGCAAAAGTACGAGAGCCTGAACTAAATGCGGAGCACATTTTCAGACAGAAAAATGTCTCAATTTTCATGAAAATTTGCAACATTATAACTTAAATATTTGTTAACAAGATAGCGTTTCTAAAATTTCAAAATATTCCTTGAATATTACTTTTTTTCATTTTAAGAGCAGTTAGTCGGGTGGAAACCTTTCAGAAATCGATTTTGAGTTTTTGATATTCGTAAAATCTCCAAATCAAGACCTTTCCAATGATATACCATACAAGCCATTATATGAATTAGAAGTATTTTAAAATGATTTTTAAAAACTAATCAGCTGATTTACCACGCCCATTTTGACAGATAGAAATGTAAACATTGTCTTTTTAAAACTTGGGAAAAGTTGCAAAGCCTCGATTAATTTATATTTTTTAATACCCAAATTAACTTTAGATAATTGTTTAGCTGCAACTGTTAGATTTGCTAAAAACCTTTGGAGGCAATTTCAGATTTTCATGTGGGTTTTAGTAATTGTTATAATTAAAATGTAGTCATTTTTTACTGAAATTTATGTCTTTTCTTTTGTCGAAATTCATTTTTAATTATTCTTAATTATTACTAAATCTTCGCGTGTTTAAGTAAAGTGTTAAAAGAAACAAAATTAAGATTTAGGATTGTGATCAGGTGAGAAATATACTCGTAATAAATCTTAATTTAATAACTACATAAGCCATAATGAAGATAATCTGTCATGGAAAAGAAAAAGGATTATACTTTTACAAGGTAAGATTTTTTTAAAAAAATTGTTTTCTAAATTTTTAAAATTTTGTAAATTAAATGTATACATATACTATGTTTCTTAAATGCAATTGTGTATATTGAAGTGACATTTTTGAAATATTTTTAAGCAGATATCATAACAAAAAAATGACAATTTTCAATAAATTCATAATCACATATGCTAGCTCAACTAAAAGTTTGTTTTTGAAAAAAATAATTAATATATTTTAAAAATTTCACTTCAGTATAAATATAAGTGTATAATTAATACATGTAGTCAAAATTTTAAGTCTTTATGTTTAATAGTTTCTGAGATAAAGGTATGAGATGATACATTAAATGTGACGTTTGTTGCCTTTGCGAGAAGCTTGTTACATACTTAAAAATACAAAAATTTCATGTTTAAAAACATAAAAACTGTTTTATTTTGTCTGTTTTAGAAATCATTTGTCCAGTTTAGAGTAACTTTTGAAGTTTAAAACTTAGAAACTGTCTGCAACAACAAAACCTAATGATAATGTTACGAAAACCTAAGAAAAACTTACGAAACGTATAATCAGATATTTTTAAATACCATCTTAAATTCACACCATATTGACCAAAACCATATTGATACATTTTCACATTATATTTATGATGCTTTCTGTTCAAATTTTATATCCGTAATGCATGGAAGCTACAAATTCTTTAAAAATTGATACAGAATGTGAGAAAATTTTGATGTTTTCTCGTTTAAAAAAACTGAAAAATGCTGTTCTGGGCAAATTAGAAGTTTTTTTTGTTTACTATTTTATGCAAAATAAATTGCAAAGATGCTAATGTTTAATAAAATGGGACAAATACACGTTGTAATTCATTATTTTTGTGATAAAGTGGCCCTTTATAGTGAAAATTCAATTTTCTCAAAAATGATGTTTTTAAAACTGTATTCATGTTTTTCTCAGAATATAATGTATGAATGCAATGAATTTTTTCCCCTCATGTTACTTATACGTAACTATATATATTCATATGAGTCTTTTGAGGATTTTCCCAAAATATTTGACTGGAGTCCATATATCGTGACAAAAAAAATGTCAATTTTTTAAAAAGTTCATAGTGATATTTTTATGTTACACGTTTTTGAGAAAACTAAACAATATATTTTAAATATTTCACTTAATTGCAAATATTAATGCTTATTTAGTGTTCAGACAAGTTTTTAAGCTTAAATAATTCAAAAGTTTTTCAATAATAGGTAACTAACAACAACTCAGATGTGTAATGCTTTGTGTCGTTGCGAGAAGTTTGCTACATGCATAAAAATACACCAATTTCATGTTTAAAAACATAAAAACAGTTTTATTTTTGACTTTTTTAGAAATCCTTTGTACAGTTTAGAAAAAATTTTGAATTTTGAAACATTTAGAAATTGGTTTGCATGGAAACATACAAATCCATAATTAAATTTTTCTAATGTCGTAAAATCACGTATTCCCAAATCATGACTTTTACATATTGATACATGATTACATTATATTTATGATGTTATAAGGTCAAATTTGATATTTATAATGCATTGAAGTTAAAAATTCTACACAGATTGTTACATAATTTGTGAAAATTGATGCAAAATACTATATATGTATTTTCTGAACATTTTAAGGCTTTTTGTTTCATATTTTATGTTTAAAAAATTAAGATACTAATGTTTAATAAAATAGGGCAAATACATGTTGTAATTCATTATTTTTGAAATTAAGTGCATTTTTACACTTAAAATGCAATTATCTCAAAATGATTGTTTTCAAAGTTCGTGTACCTTTTTCATAGAAAATAATGAATGAAACTACTTGCAATTTTTACTGCACATAAATAATATGTAACTATATATAATGGAGCTACTTTCTTGAAGACTTTCCTAAAATATTTTGCTCAGAAGCAATTATCGTAAAAAAAAAAATGACAATTTTATAAATTTCAAAGCGATACTTTTACGATGAAATTTTTTGAAAAAAGTAAACAATATATTTGAAACATTTTACCATTATTTAAATAAGAAAGCCTAATTATTATACAGCCAAAATTTGAAGTTTTTATATTTAACAATTTCTGAGAAACAGGTTCCTAAAATGGCTCAATTTAACATTGTCGGTATAGGGCTTACAGACTACCTTAACACGTGAAAGGACAGCTCATTTAACATTACGGTATAGGAGAGAAAACGCAAAACACATTTTACGCCAGAAAAATACCTCAACTCGGTCAAAAAAGTGAAGAATGATAAAATATGTTCTTCTGCAAGGAATAGTGAAGCCAGAATATAATATTAATTTTTCATTTATTTTATATCTGAAAAAATATACCTCATTCGGGGTCCTATTCTTTAACATTATCCTTAAATACCAACAGATCTTCTAAAAGGAATAAAATTTTGAAAAGTGAAAAAAAGACAGAAAGAAAAGAAAAAATGAGGATAAAAAAAGGGGAGAAAGCTAGTAGAAAAGAATCGGGAGCTGATTTTGATGTTCTGCAGAAAGAACACGCACAGAAAAAGAAAGCAAACCCGGGTAGAATCCGATAGCCAATGCCCTGCGGTGGTCACTGAATCCGTTCATCTCTCACATGAACAATCCCAACCAATATTAGCAATTCCATCTCATCATCACCTCTCGGGGCGATACTTTAGCCCAAGAAGAAGCGGCCCCCTGACAAAAGGAATGTCCGTCTCCCGCCCACCCCCTCGAGAAAGCCACTGTCCCCAAGGATGCAGGGGAGAAGAGAATCCAGTTATCCGATACTGGTCAGCAAGAGAGAGAATTTATTGAACGATCCACAGAGGTTGCATTGAAGATTCGTTCGGGGAGATATTAAGAGTTAACTCTTGTGGATGCATTAGCAAAATTTACTCCGATGCCTGACCGAAGACTCCCGAGGCTATCTTTTGAAGCATTCATTATACAGGAGAGGGGTATCCAGAGAAACAACTGAAACATTAGAATTTTAATCGTCCTCGACGTAATAATTAGGATCCATCTTGATTTGAGTCTGTCTCTTGGGTGGACGGATTTTGTCGTTCGAAGAACTAATTTATATTTTCTTTTTGGATTAAGCTATTTCACATTCGAAAGGAGGAATCATTTGTTAAAAATAGAAGGCAGATTAAAAGAAAAAAAAATAAATAAGGTTTCTTTACTCGGTGAAGAGCAGAGAGTTAGTTAATAAGCTTTGAGTCAAATCAAATCGTATTAGAAGTGCACAAGAGTGCAACAACGATATTTTGAGATCAAACACAATTAAACCTTTTAGTTACAAAGATAACATGTAAACCCTGGAAACTCATTCTCAGTAATTAATTCAGTAATCATTAATATACACAGCGGCCTTTGACAAAAATGAGTCTCAAATCTACATCTCACAAACCAAGAGGCTATTTAGTGCTTTACCTGACCCATATATAGACTCAAAACTGCTTTAATTAGTAACCCATAATTCGCACTTGGATGAAAGAGCTTGAGAAGACTTCAAATTTCACCTACATATCTAATTATCAAATATTTCAATGACTGAGCTTGTCACGGTACTTCTTTCTCGTGTTGGTTGAGGTAGAGATCTCGCTGATCGTGGTGGTTCCCGGGGAATTTGAATGCAGTAGAGATTGAGAAGCCATTAAATCAGACACGAAATGTTATTAAATAAGTATTCACAAGAATTCCCTTTTATTGATTTAAGCGTTAGAACAAAGTACGTGATATGCAGCCAAGACAACTAAATAATAATAAATGTTACTTATCTGAAATGAGATGCAACATCTAAAACTCGCCGAAGAGAAATCCTCAAATATCTTCTAATAGCGACAAAAATTCAAGTCTACGATTTAGAAATAAGTGACCATAATTCAGGAACTCATTAGTGGGGCTATACTGTCCACACTTCTCTATATATTTCTGACTATTAATATGCTTTTAGAAGTGGAGTAGTTCTAGTTCAAAGTGCCGAGTTAAGAGGACAAGCCTCGCGGATAGGCCATTGTTAAGAAACTAATAAAGTGAGATACTCATACGAAAGATTAGCATTAACTTGCTTAATTAATCAATGATAATAATGTACCCTACTATTGCTAAAACTTGAAATAAATTCAAAGAATATAATACCAAATTGTATAAGAATCCCATACTTTACAAGTGCTTTAGTAGGCATGGTTAGAAAAATCAGGCCGTTAGAAAAGCAATTCCTTTCACTTGACCTCAAAAGCAAATTTTTTTTCTGAACTGAAGAGAAAAAGAAATCCTGTGTGAGAGAACATGTGTTAGATAGTGGATGGATTTTTTTTTTGGTTTGATTTAGAAGATTAATATTTGATTCTGGATTATAAAATAGCTGCTTTTATGCCCTTCTCTACACTTTATTCGGAATATAATACTATATTGATTTTACCATTAGAGATGCACAACATTTTTTTTATTGACATCAAGTCAGCCTAGACTTGAAATAAAACTGGAGTTAAAATTAAATGCTCATTTCACATCTTTTAAAAGATTTTTCTTTTGCCTAATAAGTTTTTGAAGAAAATGTTCCAACAACAATGACCGAACAGAAATATTATTCCCAATAACTTATTCCAAAAAAGAATTAATAATCGCATTTCAACAATAATTTTAAAACTTAACATTATTCCACTATGATTCAATGATTATTTCAAGTATGGTGGAATAAAATTGAATTCTCTCTCATTAACAGTTTATGTAGATGAAATTATCTCTACATCATTTTTTTTTCAGAAGAGACGATGTTGCATGGGAATTTAAATTGAGTAGATACGACATTTAGTGTATGAGGAACAACTTCATCTCATCTGTTCCTTTTAAGTAAAGTATGTTAAGTTATATCACCTAAGAGAATTATATTTTATACAGTAAGAAGTGAAACATTTGGGGAAGGAATTTTATGGGGAGCTCTTAAGCATTTACATAGAATATTTAACAATCACTAATTTTTCAATTCCTACTATTAGTTCACACTCTCCCTATATAATATATGTATATCTTGTTCAAATTTTCAATCGTTAATAAAATACTTTTTATTCATCCACTCAAGTTCAAATACATTTTTTTTAACTTCTAGTGCATGACATTCGATGTTAATACAGTTTTTTTTCAAATATTAATTCATTAATTTTTTTAATTAATGAATAAATAGTAACAAACAAAAATAATAGTCCAACACCATATATAAAAATGAAAATTGCTCGTCGTGTCTCTGATTGGTTGATTGAATATTAACGTCACACTGTTCAGTTAAATGAGGGCTTTTGGCGACGGACCATGTAATTTTGAACCAAGGTCAAGTGAGGTGGACGACACCTGAGCTGGCACCCCCTCTCCTAACTACCACACCACACCAACAGGAGGATGTTTCAGCTCTCGACAGATTTAACGTGCATCGCTGTCCTACATGGCGGGTCTTTAGTGACACTGGGCTCGAACTCGTGACAAGGCAAGCCACAGTCCGATACCTATACCACTCGGCTACCGCGGCCACTCGTCGTGTCTCTGAGCCGTAAAGGATAGCGCGATGGATTTCTAATCCAAGGGTTGTGGGTTCGAATCCCACCTGGGATGGCCTAATTTCTGAAAATGAGATTTCTTTTTTACTATACTATTTTATTAGAATAATTAAATCTAATTAATGAATAAATAGTTATCAACCAAAAGAATAGTCTAACAACCTATATAGAAAGGAAAACGGAAATTGCAGTGAAAATCACTTTCTGTTTTGTCACTTAATTGTGATTCTGTCACGTGTATACACATTTTTATATTAATTGCATTTATTTAATAAAAAATTAACTGAAATAAAACGTTTCTTTGCTGACCTAAATAGGAATTTACTTAAAAAAAATTATCTATTACTTGTTCTTAATTATTTAATCTGTTACTAAGTTTTAGTAAGATCGAGAACAATGATGTTCATACAAAATACTTTCTTCAAAAATTCTTTACAGCTGTTTGAAGGGAGACAACGATAATTTTTTTTCGCGCTTCGGATGGCTTACAAAGAACGAAACTAAAAGGAAGAAAGGAATAAGAAGAAAAGAATTCGTCACTCCTCGTAAATATTTTCACCGCAGAACAGCAGGCACTCACTCCACTCTGCAATTCCAGAACTCACCTACTCAGGGAAGAGAACATGACGGAAGAAAAAAAAAACAGCCATCTTCTCTTTTCTTCAACTGAAGGGGACGAGGGAAAAAAACGGTGGAAAAAAAGGGATTTTAAATTTCACCTCTCTCAAGTTACAATCGGAAAGAATCAAGTGCAAACAAGATGCAGATTTTTCTTCTACGCGCGTGTGAGTGCGGGGGAGGGGAAGAGTCCATCGTTTAGATGCCAAGTGGAAGAATCGGAGGGGATGAGATGAAAAATTTATTGCCTCCCCCGCTACTTTACGTGGACTGAATTCAGAAAGCCTGCTTATGGAAATTGTTTGTATTCGCCTTTCTCAGCGACTACTTCAATCGCGTTTTGGATTATTTTTCTCCTCTCCCCCCTCCTGATCTTTCTCGTTTCGTCACTTCGCATAAAACCTCGGTGCTCTTTTGACTCGGAGAAGGTGTCATCGTATTCAGATTACTCTAAAAGGCTCTCTCTCCACTGTAGGCCGCGAAATATTACGAAAGAACGAAATAAAACTAGCATAGTTTAATATTATTGTAAGGCATATGTAAATGACAATGCTTAGGAATAACAGTATCTCTATTCTTTACAGAATGATGGCGCTGTTATCGCTGATTCGTAACACTAATGCATTATGCATACACGATGGAAGATGAAATACCGTTGCATATTTAAAATTTTTGCGTCACCTAAAGGAAAGTAATAGGCAGCAAAACGGATTCTTCAGATAGTAATTCTTTATCCGGAAGTGACTTAGATATACAGGAACTTGATAGTAGACATTTATTACAATAATAAAATAGTCCTAATAAGTTTTCTAAGTAGTAATTCTTCAATTTTGTTGCTTAGTTCCGATATTTATAGAACCACAAATGAATTTAAAAAAAAATGCTTGCTTATATTTAAATAGCTATCAACTAACTTTTTTTTTATATCCAAGAGCTTCTCGCGATTGAGGATATTTGAGTGAAAATTTTAATTGTATTGCAGTCCCTACATTTCTACATTGATTAACAGAACATTAAAGTTCTAAAATACCTTTAAGATCAAACGTTAACAATTAAAAAAAATTAACTCGGCGTGGTAAGAGCGTTCTCTTTCTTTGAAACCTTATAATTGAATGAGTAAGGTTGATTTCTCTACCTGATTATTATATTTTGATGTATTTTAGAAAATTAAGTTGTGCAAATGGCAACAGTAGTAGAGTAGTTTTTTTTATCTTGTTCTAGTTTTTGTGAAAATAAAAATGACTTAGAACAGTTTTAGAGAATTAATAACCATTGACTAACAAGTGATTTTACAACCGTTATATATTTTACACCATTTATGCTTTTCGTGAATTTTTGAGATTTTAAAGCAGTAGATCACACCGACTATAATCACAATTCTTCTGATCTTAATGAATAGAATGAGTTATAAAGCTTTCAGTTAACCAATGAAGGTGAAATATTTCTTTTAGCGTTAGACAAATTGCAGCTAAAATTCGCTAAATGAAAATAAGATACAGCACTTTCCCTTTATTCTCATATTTAGAATATCTGAGAATCATGAATTGTATCCTTTGTAAATATCATAAATTTCGAACAGACGTGTTTCATTTTATCTCTAATTCGTCTTTTACACGTTCAATTCTATTCTCGCTGAGTGTATAAAGAAAAAGGTGTATTTTTTAAATTTCAAAATGGAAGATAAATGAATGCGTTTCGGCATCTAAGCCTTCTGCGCATGAAAAATGGTCGCATGTCGCTTATCGCACTAAATTTACTTTCTTAGCTTTGTTTGTGCGCCTCCATATGCTCGATGCTTCAGAATAGTGCAAAAACTGCTAGCTTCTGTCATGATTTATTTTTTTTTTTTTTAAAGAAATTGATAAATTGTGTAAGAAAACTTTTTAAAATACTTTCAATATTTACTTTAGTTACGTGACTGTTCTAGAAGAATTAGTAATTTATATTTAAACATATTCTACCACACCTTCATAAAATGGTTTCATATATTATTTTTAACAAGGTTTTTCATAAATTAACGTTATATTTATCTGCAATAAAAATGATGCATTAAACAATAGAAAAACTTCTTAAATATCATAAGTATTTAATGCAATGTAATTTTTATAAATATAATCAAATAAAAATGTGATAAGAAAAGTGACTATAAATTTCTAAAGAAACATTCAAATGCAACTGTACAGCAGATGATACAACAAATGAAAGAAGCACACGTATTATTTCTTTTAAAGGGGATTGGACATTTCGAATTTCCACAACCATGAACAATCAAGGCTTAGTGGTTGAAAGATGGCAGATTTCAGAATTGGCTCTACCGGAAATAGTTGTGTTGAATAGCGTGAAATGTATAACAAACGAAATTTTACTAAACCACGAAAAACGGTACTTGGGTCAGAGACAAAAAGTGAGGTATCCTCGTCATCACATTATTCGGTCCAAGTTCCAAGTCTCGTCACTAATAGTCCATTACATTATTTTAGTCAAATATAAAAGTTGTTTTGCGGTTTGAATAGATATCACTCTTAAGCAACATAGGGTTTTGTGTAACAAGCTTTGTAATACAGAACAACCATCAAGTGCCAAGAACAGTATTTGAGCAAAGACCTAACTCTTCTAATTCCAACACCGAGTATCATCACGTAATAACTTTAAAATGCAGCTACCCATATTATTTTGACAGTTTTTGGAGGAATCATGATTCCATTGCACAGCCCGAAATGAAATCTTTGCTAACGAAAATCATGACCTTTAGACTAAATTAAACGTGGCGTGGAAAATGAGTTGACAATCTTAATAATATTGAACCATCTTAAAATGACAAGAATGACATCTCACTCTTTTAACGTTCAAACCAACGCAACACACACCGTAATGATTCTATTATGTACTAGATCTTATCATTCTTTCCGACAGATGTTAAGTTAAATCATAACTGGATTAAAACATCAGCAGCTACTCATGACATAAAATTTGGCCATCATGTTGCAATTTCAAAGGCGTAACACAACGAGGCAAATAAGTTGAGACATGACTCCAGGTAACATCTTCTAAGTATAGTTTTGATTAAAATTAAGAGAGCTTATTTTTTATCCCTGCAGTGGAAAATTAGAAGCAGACTTAACGATAAAAATGATTATTGAATATTAATAATAGAAACAAAAAATGTTATGTGTTAGTATTTTAACATACATATATATATATATATTCATTAAATTTCTCCCAATCAATGGCAATATCAGATTCTAGACAGATATATGCAAATCTAACAGCACGAATCTTCAAACACTTCTTTCCTTGCAACTCACAAACTGAACCATTTTTCACCCGAACGTGGTTCGGTGTGACGCTAATGTAGCGAATTTACCAACGCAAAAGAAAAATGTTTTATATCCATCGTTAAATATTTCTCCCCCGACGAAATGCATCCATTTATTAGGAATCAAAAGGTACTTAACGATGACAGCTTCATCATCAACAGGAAATGCTCAACGGAAAAGGGATGAAGGCGAGAAAAAAATGTAATAATAATAATAAGGCTTGGAAAAGTAGCCTCCGTCTGCTGCTGCGTCTCTTACGCAAACGAAGCCTGGTGGGGGGAACCTTTTTAATTATTTTCTGTGCTGAGATAGATTTAAGAAAGATGCAAACATAATGCATTTTAAAGATGAGGCGAAAAATCCGATTGGATAAGACCACATACATGATCCTGTCTGAGAAGTAAGTGAAAAAAAAAAGGTTTTATTATCATACTAACGAGCATGTTTTTCTCCTTTCAAGTTCGAGTAAAAAACACTGCTTAATGCGTTTTGTAGGTGAAGAATTCGGTGGCAAAGCCAGTCTTTGTTAAAAAGTACCTCTAACATTGATGTACATTATAGTATAGGAACAGAAATCTAGCCATCTTTTTTATGAGAATAATGCATATTGCATAATTTAAAGATTTAAGTAATGTTCAGTAATAGGTTATTCTTCTGTTTTTCTTATGTGAACATACTCAGATCTGTTTTTAAACACAGTGAAAATCGTTTAACATGAAACTGAGGGTCTAAAATATTTTCTCTTGTTAAAAGAATTTCGCGTTAAAGAATACTGCAAAAAAAAAAAAAAAAAGCATGTATTCATCAAGATTAAATTTGCTAGAGTACTTTTTATTAACATAGATATATACATATGGTCGCATTAAATAAAAATCATTGAAAAAAAAAAAAACTACAAGAATTTAATACAAAATTTTTAATTTTTTTGAAAAATTAAACATTAATTGAGTGTTTTATCAAAATTAAATCTGTCAAATCCTCTACACACTTCATCAAAAATGAATTTTATTACTTTGCTTAGATTTATTAAATTAATCAAAGATAAGTTGGTTAACATTTCAAGCACTTTAAATCCGCTTTTGATTGTTTCTGTAAAGCGCATTAAAATTATTTCACTTTATATTTGTTTAGAAATCTCCAGATAAATTTAGAGTTAAAAATGAATAGTAAAAATAATGGTAATAATGTTAATTCACGTATTCATTATGTCAATCACTTATGTAGATAGTTAATGTTCTGAACAAGGACTCCTAACGATACCCCCATAGAAGCTGTTGGTGCTGATTGATAGATTGAATATTTACGTCGCACTGTTCAGCTACACGAGGGCTTTTGGCGACGACCACGTAATTTTGAACCATGGTCAAGTGACGTGGACGACACCTGAGCTGGCACCCCCTCTCCTAACTACCACACCACACCAACGGGAGGACATTTCAGCTCTCGACAGATTTAACGTGCATTGCTGCCCAACACGGCGGGTCTTTAATGTTACTGTGTTCGAACTCGTAACAAGGCAAGCCACGATCCGATACCTATACCTTTCGGCTACCGCGGCCACGACGATGTTGGTGCATATGGAAGCTTAAGAAGGAACTAAAGGATTCCAGGGGTCAATAACAATTTTACAATTTTATAAAATTTTTATGTATTATGATTTAAATAATACCTGTTGAAGTATTTATAGATATAATATAGATTTGCACATAATGATCCACGTATTTAAGGTGGAATGCCATTATAAAAATTAAAACAAATCTAATAAAACAATTTTCTGTTCATATTCTTAATTGTATTGTTACCTTTAAGCTTTTTTTTTTATAACTATTATTATCATGATTCTATTATACGCTGTATATTAAAGAGGAAATAGTAAAGGGATCACTGAAGAAAATTATTCAATGTTGATAAAAGTGGGAGAATCCATGTTTTAAAATCATAATCTCACTTATATTCATACTTTTTTAATCGATTGAAAATGGAAGATGTTATGGAAAGCTTGAATTCAGAATGTAGAAAAAGCCTTAAATAATAATTAATTAGCCATTGAGATATCCAGTGGCGCACAGAGAAATTTTTCAAGGAGGGGGAAGGGTCCAGGGTCGAAAGTCCACCATTCTCGTATATATGCCTCAATATGCCGCCCAACGTATTCTTTTGATTTTATCGATTTTCGGGAACAAGACACAGCAAAAAATTAATTATTAATTAAATGATTAACATTAGTTTATAAAATTTTAAAAATAAATATTAATTTAATTTTACGTATTATATACATAGGATTACAATCAACCGAAAAAAAATCAAGGGCCTTGGGGGGGGTAAGTAGGTCCGGACCCGAGGAACCCCCCTTTCTTGTGCGCCACTGTTGATATCTATTACTAATAATAGATGGTGTAAACTGTCCAGATAGAGTAAAAATTGCAACACGACACTCAAATTTTAGAATGAAGAGGAAAGATATTTTTGGAATAAAAATTTTAAGTTTCAAACCCGATAAATGTCATTTTTTAATGAAAAAATTGATTTATTGCGAATAATTACTTGAATTTTTTAAAACACGGACCTTATATTCTTTAAATCTCTTTGGAAAAGAGTTAAATATATGTGAAATTACAAGTATCTAAGTAATCGAAAGTTCCAATCTCGACCTGCACATTGATCCCAAATATTGACCACACAGGACCAACGTTCGACCCTAATTCTAGATTCTGTGGAAGGGAAGGGAAAAAAAGGATATATGAAAAAAATGCGATGTGCCTGATGAATGCGAAGTTCCACAGCGAGCAATTTCGAAGCTCATCACTCATAAGAAGTGGTCTACAGCCTGACCTGAAGTAGGTGGAAATGGACATATTTCAGGATGTAAAAAAATGTCATTGACGGATGATTTTCGCACAGATATCACAAAGTTCTGATCAGAGAAAAAATACCAATGCCTTTTTTTCATTAAGTTAATGATTAAACCATAAAAAATACGCTTATAATAGAAAAAAAACATTATTAATGGACCTACTAAATGATTAAATAGTAGTAAACTGGGAAATAATTTTAGTTCAGAACAGGAGCGTAGCTACCGCCGTATCAATTATACAAGGCCCACAAACTTCAGGAGACTCGAAAATTGCAAGCAAATAATCGTAAAATGTTAAAGGGTCTCAAAAGAGGACCCCCAAAAGAATTTAGATACAGGGCCCATTCAGGATTAAGTACCCTATTGGTTCAGAAAGAACAATTTAGTTTCATCATCTTAGATTAAGTGGTTTGCATTAATAAAATTAATGGCATATTCTCACAGCAGAGTGTGACGTACTGAGAACGAAAACAGTTAAGCTAGAAATAAAAATATTCCTTTTTATTTAACGAGGAAGATATGACCATCCATATATATATATATATATATATATATATATATATATATATATATATATCGCCATCTCTATCTCTTACCATTCTCACCTCTAAACTAGTTCTTCTATCTCGCTCCCTCTTGAGTTTCGCGCTTTTTCTGCCCCCCCCTCAAACTTTTTTTAATTACGTCGAGAAATAAGCCGTATATGCCATTTCCCTGTGAACAGCCCAATATAAACCAGCCTTTGCAGTAAAATTCCCAGATACAGAGTTAAAACCTGTGTTGGCCAGGGAAGCACAAACTGTCAGGTGAACCAAATTCATAGCCTATCCACAAAAGGCAGTCAGGAATCGACTTTCACAGCATTTCTGTGCAGGCGTTGCTGAAGAAAGTCATGACCGGTAAAGTTCTAAAAACAGCAAAGAAAACCTGTCTAGGAAGACCCATTTGAACTGGACTATGGAGCAGGATCTCCCAGATCTTTCCCCTAGCATCATTCCCTTAAATTCTTCCTTAAACTGAGGCTGTCGTGATTGGTGATTTCTTCCCTGACGAAGTCCACTAGTTTTTTAAGGGTCATAATGTGCTCGCTACAACAGTAATCGCATTTTAAATCAAGGTCAAATGTGACGAATGTAAAAATTGGGCTGATATATCCATCTTCAAACTTCTACTTTAATTCAAATAACTTTTTTAAAAATTTAATAATTAATTTTTATCAGTCTGTGTTATACCATACAGAAACATTATCAATATCCTGTTATCAAGCAGCCATGACTTCCAACAAGACTTTTAGGCCGCGGTAGACCAGTAGTCATTATCACAATATTGTGGCCAGCATGTCATGAATACGAGTTAAGTGCAACTGAAAATCCACCGTGTAGAGGAGTTGATGCTGGATTTGTCGAGAGGCTCAAAGTACCCCCGTTGGCGTAGTGTGAAAGCTCGAAGACATCCTGGTCAATAGTCCTCACGTTGCTTTAGCAGTGTGACGTTAATGATCCTCATTCAGTCAACAAGATTTTACAATAAGGTGATTCATGCGATAACTGTCATGTCAGTTCAGACAGGGGTAAATAAAGCAGTAACCTCCCATTACTTCCCTGTATAGTCTTAGGTTAAATATAACTCCATATTATATAGTCCTAAATTCTCTCACAGGTTATTAATACTAATTGGAATGGTTTACGCAAAGCAAATTATGGATTTACAATATTTACACCATATTTGACTAATTACTGGGCTCTTACTCAAAAGGCACAGCCGAGTAGATATTGTTAACAAATTGTGTGTGAAACATAGTTCATAAATGTTACCTATCATTTAGCGTAGATCTCAAAAAAGAATGGTGTTCAAACAAATAACAAAGTATTGAATACAACAAATAACAAGTATTGAATACGAACATAAAGATAGCACAAAGTTGGATAATGCAATTTTTTTAAATCCTCCCAAATTTAAAGAAAACTCCGAGATGAAATAATTTCAAAATATTTACATGAAAAGTATCAACATTGTCAGCTCCGGTGGCTTAAAGGTAGTGTGCCGGATTCGTAAGTTCAAGGTTGCGGGTTCGACCCCGGATGGAATTGATAGACTTTCTGGATGCAAAAATGATAGGAACGTATGTCATATGCCTTGTGCGGATTGTAAAAGATACCTTGAGTATCAATTTGGCCCCAGTACTCTCGGCAAAATTAAATCATGACAATATTTAGGATTTTGCTTGAATTAAAAAAAATAATTGAAGCTTCCAAATTTGGTAACGAGGGCGTCACTAGATGGTGCCACCATGAAATGGCTCACGTTTGGGGACTTGGCGTGTCTGCAAAGGCTGCAGCCCCAATGGGGGAAAACATAATCATAATTTCTGACTTAAATAACTAACACACTCTTCAGATACTTCAAACTTTATACGTTCCTAACAGTAATAGATAATATATATTGACATTACTAGTATTATTGGAAGAAAAACACAATCTCTGCATCCCAATTCGACTAAACAGAATAGTGAAATGCATAGATATTAAAATATTCCCTTGAATTTGCAACAACATCATTTTAATTTGAACCCTTTGATTTCAAATATTCTTTCGAAAGAAGTACATCTACAACGATTCGAAGAAAACAAATGTATTGAAACAGGTGATACAATACCACCTCCTATTAGAAGTGAACATGATTGGCCATCGTCGAGAGAAACACTCCACACCTGATTCATTTAAACATCCGTAGGGATGCCAACCACTTGAGGATTGGGGAGGCAGAGGTAGGGGGAAGCCCGTTGACGAATCGGCTGCCAAAGAGACAAAAGGAGGCGACGTCAGGAATGAATCACATCACACCCTTTCTTTGTTCCCTAGAAGCCATCCTTCAATATATATTCGAACAATGGTCCGAAAGAACAGGGCTGATAGCGGCGAAAGCAAACAAAATCGCACGCTTCAGAAGGAGGGGGTTGGAGACGGGGCGTCCCCCCATCCCCTTGTCCACATCCTCGAGACAAATAGGCCGGGACGCGAATGATGGGGCGTTTTGACACCAGGGCTTTAAAAGAACGGAAGTGTTTTAACAAATTGACTCTCTGGCGGGCAACACGGGGGATTAGCGAGGGTTTTGAGAGGTGAGAAAATTTATCGCCGAGTGTGGGTGTGATGGGGAAGGGCTCGTGCGAAGTATGAGATAACGCCCCCACGTCTCGGTCTGGCGGAGATCGTTATGAGGGAAGCCAAAGAGTTAATGGAAGCCGTGGTCTATCACGAATACTATTCCAATTAATGCTAGCAGCCAGATAGTTCTCCAAGAACATAAATGATATTCCCTTTCATTTAAGTATTAAAAAAATAGACTTGGATATGTATTTTTGTGGATTCTTCCACAGTGATGAGAATTACGTGGTCCGTCGCCAAAAGCCCTCGTGTAGCTGAACAGTGCGACGTTAATATTAACTCACTCACTCCACAGTGATGAATATCAGAGCTATATTGAGAACTTTCTAGAAACTCAACAAGACTGGACTGACTGATCAGATTAATGTGGACCCAGTGTCTTCAAACAGATAGATTGTTCTCGCATATTCATACTCTACCACTTACCGTGTAGAGGGTGCACCGTAAATCTGTTGAGGCTCAAATTCCTCTCGTTAGGGTGGTATGGTGTGCTAGCTCAGGTGTCGTCTTCGTCACTTTGACAGAGGTTCAAAACTTTGACGTCCGGCAACAATAGCCTTCGTCTTACTTTAAAGTGCTATGCAAATAAAACTATACACAAATGGCAATAAAACATGCACAGTTGGCGAGAACATATTTATGTCTATCCACGTCTGCGTAATATATCAGGCTAAAAGCCTTGATAGAAAGGATTTCAAGGAGTTGACAATCTAATACTTGTGTGACAAACCTATACGGAACTTTATCACTAACCTTCTGAGACGTCTTTTTTAGGGAAATTTAATTCCCCTACCTATTTCCAATCAGCTCCAAAAAGAGGACAGGATTCCTTGTTATGCAGATTAGATAAAGTATTTAAGTCAAACGGAATAGTAAAGTAAAAAGCAGTAAGAGAGAGAGAATGAAGCAGGAAGGTATAATAGTGAAGTTAGAGATTTATTATTGGAGATTTCTAGGAGGATAAAATCTCAGAAAAAGCTGAGCTGAGCTGCAGTGTGGTAAATATTGATTAAAGTCTCATTAAAGCTTTATATTAGGAGTGAGATTAAAGTTAAATGTTCAATAGGAACATTATTGAATATAACTCTGGGATCTCTTATCGCGGTAATCTCTGCGTGATCGATATTCTAATTGTTAATTAATTGGATCATTAAATATTTAAGTTAATTTAAAGGAAAGTCCCTTTTAAACCTCATATAACTACTTTTTTGATTTATTTGTTATTAAAAGTCTTTGATTCTATTTAGGAAAGATAACCAAATAAAGTTATTTATAAAAATGGCCACTGGCTCTTATCTGACTCCAAATTATTCTCGTTCTCAAAGCGAGATCCAAGGGGATCTTCACACTTGAGTGTAGTTATATATCAATTTCATTAGCGCGGATAGTAGCAATTCCAATGCTATGTTGTAGAAATTTGGTAAGTCATGTCCTGTACACTTCTCTACTGTCCTGATTCTACTGTGCGTTGTGACGTTTGAGAAAATTAATGGTAGCGTGAGAGTAAGGAATTTAAATATTTGGTTTATTTAATGTCACAGCTATTAATTACAGTATATACATTTACATTGATGTTATTCAAAATATTGGTTATTGCATTAGAGTTTAGAATATGATATTTGTGAGAGCAGGCCACGTGACCATTCTCTTTGACATTTTCAATAGATTCTCCTCCACTCCAGGGTGTTGGGATGGGGGTGGTTTCTTTCTGACACCTTGAATTTCATCCGGTTCGTGGGGGCGGTTGGGTTTTCTCACGGTCAGAGGTTGACGGGTCGATGACAGTACACAGGACCCCGCAATATTTAGGGGTGGCACGTGTACATAGGAACGCTGTTAACCTATCCACAAACAGGAACCGATTTTCAGACGTGTGACTCGAATACGTCACAGCGTCCAGAAGAGTCATTCATCGTCAAAAGTAGTTGCTTAACTGTAGTTCAACGTTAATAAAAAAAACTATAATCTTATTATTTATTATACGCAAAGATTGTAAGATCATATTGAAATCTAATGAGAGGCCTTACAAATTACATTGAACACCTTAAAACAAAATCGAAAATGAATTCTTAGGCACTAATACGAAATTTTATTACAGATTACTGCGATCCTCCAATGTTACTCCTAAAAATTAACCAAGCATATCTACCAAATGGGTATTTTTCTTGCAATTCTTTCCATTATTAAATAATGTAGAGCATAAAAAGAATGATCAGAAGAGTTCTGTGTACTAGCAATTCTCATGAAGGTCACAGTACGAAAATCTTTTTAATATAAGTAATTATAAAAAGTCATCTCTCTCTTCTCTCAATTCCAAGTGCGTATGCTATCTGAACAATTTCCAGGCTGATCACGTTCCAATGGAGTAAGTAATGGTGTCTAAAGATACTCTAATTGTTCATAATACTGTCAGCTCAGTAAAGCTTCCAGAAACTTGTCTATGAAGAATATAAAATAGTTAGACAAATTGACTTCAGCATGTATTACAGAATAAAAATACAGAATTTCATTTTTGTTTTGTAAACGAATTTTGCCATTAAATGGCAATAATATATACTTTATTTTTACTCCGTTTTCATTACCTAAATTATCACTCTATATTTTATAGCTTCCTGTACAAAACGAATTTAACACAGTACAAAGCAAATGTGGGCTCCTAGAGATCCTGGTCGCAAACTCGTGGTTGATATTGTATCTGTCGAGTTGTGGATGAAAGACTTTATGCACGTTAAAATCTGTTGAGGATCCTCAACTTAGAGTGGTGTGGAAATTTGGAGAAGAGTGTCAACTCTCAGATATCGTCCTCGTTACTCAACCACGTTTAAAAGTGTGCGCTGTTGCCAACAGTTTAAAGTGTGCCATTAGTAAACATTCAATCAATTGAGAATTCCCTGAGCAAGAGCTTTTTTTTTCACATGGAACTGTGGATTGGTGATTACCATTGTAGACCTAGTAAACACCCAGGGAGCTGGTATCACTCTTTAGTGGCCCATGCAGGCGGATACCTAAAGCCACAATGCAATTTTGACGCCAGAGGGAGGCACCTGAGCTCTAACGATGCAAATTTGTACTACTTGCAAATTTGTCGAGAGCATCCAAACCAGACAGACACTCTAGGGATGTTTAACATACCGCATAATGAACGCTGTAGATTTTTTTGTTTCATCAGAATACACAGACTTGGGTCTGTGTCGAACCCGCAAACTTGGGCGTACAAGGCCACTGCCTAACCAATTACGCGACCCAGCTGCCTCTGATCAAGAACTAATACCCTTACAATTTAAATTTGAAATAATATTTTTAAAGGAATAAACTTTTTAATTTTTTACATTGTAATAATAAAACCTATAAAGATACAAAAGCTACATAAAATTGCATAATGAAAAGTCAGGATTGCTTTTTGTTTAGCTTCATATGATTTTACAGAAGGGCTATTGACAACAAACTCGTAATTTGAATCCTGGCGAAGGCGACATCTGAGTTGGGACCTTACTCTTCAAATTTGCAAACCACACTAATACCTTGACAGATTTAACATGCATCAGCTAATCTACATAGTGGGTCTTCAATGGGGTCAGGACTCGAAACCTTGATTCGACGATATCAGTCAGGAGTTCGTGACCATAACCACTTGGCTATCGCAGTAACAGGGTGGGTTATGATTGCAGTCCCTTATTGTCACTATTACGTCTTTAAAGCAGTCTGTAGCAGATAATGTTCAAATGAAGTCAATCTCTGGTACCATCTGTGGTGACATTTTCTTTATTTCATTTCGGTTCAAAACTATAAGGTTTACAGTCAATAGATTATTAACGTCGCGCTTATTGGAGACGGACCTCATGATTTAACAGAATGTTGAGATTTTGAGGGTGACAAATGAACTGATATCGCATTCTTCAACTTGGCTCACCACTTTCAATCTCATGAAATTGAGCGTGCATCAGCCCACCCTACACGATGGGTCCTCAGTGACATCAGAGCTCGAGCTTTTGACTTGATACAAACAACGATGTCGATGAGTTCGTGGCCATGAAAACTCGGCTATCGCGGCCACAATGACTCCGTGTAGCCTTAGAGCGACATTAACCTGAACTAATAAAAAATGCACATTTGTATTTATAGAAGAATTTTCTCTTCATCTTTCTATGTTAAAAAATCAATTCAATTTTGCAAGTCAGAAAGGGAAGTTTAATGTAAATACAGTCAGACCTCTATATATAGCGGAATCGCTAAATCCAGAAAAAAATTATTATATGGAAAATTCGTTATATAGAGGTTCATCTTTCAAGTTTCTTTGAAAACCACATAAAAAAATATATATACTCATAAACACTATACATTAAAAAAAATTATTCACATCTTTTTGTAAATTAATACATATATTTACCTTATATATCTTATTTATATAAGAATAAATGAAGGAAAATTTCGTGACACCTTTATCCACTTTCTTAAGAATTAAATTTTTTCTTTGATGCTCAAGCACTTATGTTTCGACGTTTTCGAGCCATAGAAAACGAAGTTACTGGTAAGACTGGTCAACACTATGAATGAAAACTATTCAAGGACACGGGGACGCAAGACAACTTCACTGAGGGTGAAATGATACATCGAAGGTGTTTCCAGTGTAATGGACAATGGTGGTTAAAGGTTGCAAATCTTGGATTAAACACCCAGGATTCTATTTCTCTCGGCGAGTTAGGTATCTAATAAAACTAGTTCAAGATTTATGAACATAAATTGAATTAAAAGAGAGAATAACTTGAAGCGTGTGTCCCGAAAATAGGGAGAAAAAAAACTGAATCACAAGAGAAAAAGTTCGTTACATAGAAAATACACTAAGCTATTGTGAGGTTATTTTACGAAGAAAATCGTGAAATGTTCTTGGTTCCAGGAAATAGTTCGCTATACAGAAAAATTCGCGATATAGAGGTTCGACTGTATTTAACTTCATAATCATGAATCTAAAAAGCAACGTTTACTTTCAACTATGCTGGGATAAATATTCGATACCCTGTTATGGTTTTGTGTAGTTTCAAAACACTTTTTCGTGATTTAGCTGCAAAGCACTTCAAACTAGCTCACTCTCTTGACGAGGTGCCACACACGCGAGTTTCCATTCGTCGGAGTTCAACAAGAAACTCAACAGCTCTATCTTTAATTGCACGCACCCTCTCTGCATTTTGCAATATGGATTTACTAATGCACTCTGCTCTCGTGTCACCTTTGGTGGAAGGATGAGAAGTCTAAAAGCGAACCGGGCACGATTTCTTCATTAGCGTCCATTATTAATAGCCAGCCACGAGACCAGGTAGACGCCGAGGGCTAAAGGGGGACCGCATACACAGTGCGCCTTTAATTCCCATCTCCTAGACGGCAAATTACTAAAATCATTAATTTAGAAGACTGTTTAATCAAAATACGGGAATCTGTTTCTAACTGAATGTAAATTATGAACATTATATTTTAATTAAATTAGGAACAAATATCCCAAAGCATTAAAAAAACAGTGGGAAAATAGAAACTTTGCTCCTGCAATGGTACTTAGAATGTACGCTAAATTATCGTACTTTGTGAAGGAGTCCTTGAAAACCGAAAAATAATGAGAATTTGGACGATTGGATTATTCAATATACATTTTCGAAGGTGTCAGAATGTGCCTCAATCAGAAATACAGAATTTAAAGAAACGTGATCCATTATCATGTATTACATGTATCGAAAGTAGTAGATATTCACACATTATTAAATGAATAGCTATCTTTTACATACTTGTACATTTATAAATGTAACTTGCATAGCGAATACTTTCATTGTAAAGGGTCGATTTCAGTTATATATTGTAACTAGTCAATTTGCGTTCTTCCTACTAATAATTGTCTAGGGGAATAATGAGTATTTAAATATTATTCTATTGAAAACTTTCCTCCAAAGAAGACGCAATTTATTCAAATCAAGGCGAGTATTTTAAGATTAACTCTCAAGTTCGAGAAAAAGAGAGGTTAAAAGCTAAAAGGCTAGCGAGTAGCGATTAATGTAAAGCCAGGCTAGAGTGCTTTGTAAATTATTTGATTAATATTAAGATTGACGATTTGGTCACTTAGTTGTTAAATTGGATTCGGATCGGTTTGAATTAGATTACTTTAGAAATGATCTCCAAATATAAGAAGGTGTATTGCCTGGACGTGTTAAGTGTAAGTGATCGGATTTATTATTATACCTCCAATTATCTCGTCTACCTCGCTATTACTCCCATAGTTATCATTTGATGCATTTCTTAACTTGGGTTGTTGAAATTTGTGACGTTGTTGAGAAGTGTTAATAAATTGAGTTTGTATTGACTATGTCTAATCTTCCTTCTGACCCTCATAAGTTAATGGATGGGTTCGCCAATCCATTACAATATAGGCATGAATAGCAAATTAATGTTTTATAATGTATCTTTTTTTCCTCTATTTTAATATCCTTTTTATAAATTGGCTTATATCTTTTTTAGTTATAATTCGAGAATATTCTTTAAAAAAAATGAAATTTGGATTGAAAGAGGTTAAATGAATGCCATTTTTCTTCCTCTCAAAAGGAAGGACATTGCTCTTTGAGAACTGACTTAGTTTAAATAAATGAGGATGCTGAAAAGACATAACATAAATTCAAGAGAATATCAGAACAGAATATATTTTGGACAAAATTCGGTCTTTGACAAAAAGCACAAATGTATAAAGAAGACAGATGGAAATTGTCTTCCAAAATTTCACGGTAGGAAAAAATGTTTACATTCAAAATTCTCTATGGGATAAAGAAAATACACAGAACATCAACGTAGCGAAGAAGAGTGAAGATAAAAACATCGACAAGGCTATAACAAAATTATAATACCACGACCTTTTAAATACGCCTACAATTGATGCGTTGGTGTTAAACAACAGAATTTTCGATAATACTAGAATAAGATTCTTTTTAGAAGTAGTTATTCTAAAATTTTTATAAAGATTGGAACGATTTCAGAAGTATTTTAGTTTCTATGTAAATAACTGTTTCAGATATTTTTTTATCTTATCCTATTTCTTAAAAAGGCTACTAGTGGCAAAGATATATTTGAACATTAATTCAAATTATAGGAGGCGTCACATAGATCTTAAGCAAATAACTGTATACATAGACACATTCAAAATATTAATTATGTAGAAAACAGCTAATGTGTGTGAATAGTTTATATCAAACTGTTCCAATGCTTTTAAATCTTTACCTAAACAAAAGGCAAAAAGATGATCCAAATAAATATTTAAAAGGTAGCTTGCACAGCAATACGATTTTAAACATCATGGGATTGAAAAAAAGATAACTTATTTTAACAGGATTTAACAGGCTCAACGAGTAATAAATAAATTTTTTATGATCTTCTTTTAGCACAACATCGATTAACTATTGGATTTGGTGTGAATTAACACCATAATAGAATCTACGCAATGGTTATTAAAGATAGAAATCTTTATTCTGAACCATTGTCAAGTATCGAGGAAAATACATAAACTGGTACTCCACTTCGTATCAATCACACCACCCTGATTGCGCCTCTTTCCTCAAGAGGAGCCTCAATGGGGTGGGGAATCAGGACTTGTACTCACGGTTCAACTAGAATTTTGTGGGCCGTGGGTAGCCAAGTGGTTAGAGCATCGGACTCCAGACCGGAAGGCCTGGGTTCGATGCCCGATGCTCGTTAAATCAGTGGGGTTCGAGTCTTGTGGGCTGAATCACGAGTGCAGGGGACTGGAGAATATTTCCCTGCCCTCCAGTCCCATGGCAAAATTGTGGAGGGGGAGATAGGTGGTGTCGCCATCTATCGCCCCTTCGGGAAATTTCGCCGAGCAAATTCGTACTGTCACCTGTATGGTGCTCAAGGCCTAGGCCAACGACAGGCGTACTTCTATCTCCTTGCCACGATGAATTTCGTGGGCCTCGTTCTGACTACGTCAGACAGGTGGCATTAGCCACACTAACAACAACAAGAATCTTGCCTGCTACAAAATATATGGCAAGAATCCTTAAGTACCCCTCCCCCCACACACTTTCCAAATATGAAAAACAATGATAATATTTTTACACCTAAATTTCTCTTTCTTTGCAAAGGTTTTACTTTAGCTCACACGTACGTCAAAACGATCCCCCCACCGAAAAAAATGAACCAAACTACTTAACTTAAAAATAAATGCAACTGATTAATACATCCGTTAAATTGACAGTAAATTATTTCCATAATGAGCATTTAAACTGACAAGACTTCCAAGTCACATTCACCAACATATATAACAACTAATCTCGAGCAACTGCTGAATCATTAGAAAGAGGGGGTGGATGAAAGCACGAAGAGTAATCTCAACAGATAGAACGTTGATTACAGAAGGAAACGTAACAATTTCTTTTCGTTCCATTTCCTTCCCTCCCTGTAAGAGGGGCAGCGAGCGGAAGGCCCCCTCTCCGGAACCTGAAAGGGTGGAAAGGAGAGGCGGTTGCAGTTAATAGCGCGTGGGTTTCCAAGGTAATATGGAAACTAACTCAGGTAGACCTCGTGTGTGTGCGTCCACCTGCAATGTGGAATAGCAAACGGATCACGTTTCGTAAACGGGAGATAGGGGAGAGAGACAAATGGGGTAATGAATGGATGACATCGCTTAGATCGAATCGTGTTCAGGAGAGAGGGATGAAGGATATGCATTGCTTTAGTGTCGAGTACCCCTATTACTTTCCGATCTCAAACCATGCCCACAGATAACGTCAATAGAAGCTGAATATAAAAGTTTATCAGTAAAATTCTTCCCCATAAAAGTTCCGAGTTACTAAACATAGAAGTAAAATAAACTTCATTAATTTTTATATACATTTTATGTAGTTATGTGATTTTCGTTCTTTTTCTGTTAAAAAATGTTTCTTCGAAAAGAAAATTATTGCGGTTAAATTAAACAATCTATTATCAAATTCATCTACATTATTTGTCTTTTTGAAAGTCATTGTCAAGATGAAACATTGTTAAAAAAGGCATTCTTCAATTTCTACTATTAGCTCACACTCTCTATATATTTATTTATCTTGGTGGAATTTTCAGTCGTTGATAAAATACATTTTACAGCGCTCAATTAAGCTGAAATTTTATGTACATGATTATTTTGGATGACAATACAATAATTTAAATATAATTAATGGAAATCAATGGATTAAAACTAATTATTTAAAGAATTACAAATACAGCCACGTTGCCATCATTTTTGGCGACTTGTGTCAAAACTTGAAAAGGTTTTTTTTTCTCACGTTTTAAAGCGTTCAGTTGAACTGAAATTTTTATACACACGATTGTTTTGGATGACAATACGATACTTAATGATAATTAATAAAAATTATTACCACTGAATATTGTGATTCCGTCATATGTATATATATATATATATTTATATTAATTGTAATTATTTAATAAAAAATAGCTAAACAAAATTTTTCTTTGTTGATTTAATTAGGAATTGACTTAAAATTCTTTTTATATTACTTGATTTTAAACAAAATTAATAACGAGCATGAAACCAAAATAAATAAATAAATAAAACATTTCGAAGAAAAAGTGTGAAAGATGAACTTTATGCGAAGTTTAATGGATTGTAGTTAAAATATTTTTCTCTTTTGGGAAGGAGATTATTTGACAGATGGTTTTCGTGTATGTGTTACTCGGAATCTACCCGAGGGGTATTTTCACAGTTATAAAATTTTGAACTAAGGTCAAGAGATGAGAATGAAGCTAACTAGGCATCTCACTCTTCAAACTTTTACAGCTGGCCAAATAAATGAGTGTTTACTAACGACGCCCTGTAAAGCAACACGGAGGTTATTAGCGACGGACCTCGAATTTTGAAACCACGGCCAAGTGACGAGGATGACTCTGGGCAGCTTCTCCCCTCCGAACTTTCTTACCACGCATACAGGAGGACTTTGAGCTTCGAAAGGTTTAACGTGCATCAGCCCTTCCACACGGCGGATCTTCAGTGGCATTAGGACTTGAGCCCACGACTCGACAAGACTAGTCACAAGGTTCATGACCATTCGATGACCTCAGTCTCTCTATACACGAGTCCTTAATAACAAAGATTTGGGAAATAGCGAAGCGCTTATAAGTTATATGTACTTGTGTATTTATGATTCAGCCTATTAAGACTCGATACTAGGAATGAATGCACATTGAATTTTAAGAGACCGTAGACCAGGGGTGGGCAGGGGTCCACGGTACGGGCTATTTCTAATTTTTTAATGTGTTGCTGTTTACCCAGTGTCGTAGGTCTGTTGAACTAAAAAAAGATCTGTAATATTTATCATAACTTAATGACAAATACGGAACATACAGTTACAGAAAATATGCTTTCCTACATAACTATTTACAATAAAAAAACTTACTCTTTTGAAACCGCGTTTAAAGCAAAAGCACAGGATTCAAACATAATAATAATAGCCATAAATATAGTAAAATTAACTGTGTATTTATTATTAAACAATTAAAAATACATTAATTAATAAATCATTTTCCTCTCAAGTTAGTTCTGGCAGTTATAATACTGTCTTATACATACTGTCTCGTAATCTCCAACACGAGAACCCAATTCCGTGGAAACGCGGGGTGTGAGGCGATGTTTCAATGAACAATCCCGCACTTTTGCGGGAAAAGCTTATTATCATCAACTTTTATTCTCTCCTTCAGTCGGCGTGTGGGAGAAAATTAATTTCTCAGCTGGCATCGCGATGATCGTTTTCCCCCCTGTTTAGTGCAAGTGAAAGTGTTAAGCGTCAACGTCCAATGAAGGTACATGTGTCGTCTACACATTCATCGAATCATTTACTTAAGTAAACACAATCACATCCACTGTGAAAAGTAGATTCTTCAGTCTAGCTGGCGTTCGTGTTCCATATCTTTCTTTTAGTATGCACGTCTTAGGTCTTAGTAAAGACGGTCACACCAAAATATCTCGGTGGTCTGCCAGTCGATCGCGATCCACTTAATGCCACCCCCCATGTTGACGAAGCGGCGTAAAAATTAATAAGCTGATAAAATAGCTAAGATTGTATCTCCTCTATTAGGGTGTCTTTCCAAATGAAGATTTTTTTTCTGACAGTAGACCATGGCTAAAAATAAAATTTAGTTGGGAGAAAAAAGATGGAAATTTTCTTTCACCTTTCTTTCTTCAAGTATATACAACGTGTTATGATCAAAATTCTTATACATACACACGCATCGTTTCAAATGTCATACTTATAATTTTATTTTATTTTCATAGCAAATATCCAACTACTTCAAACGTAAGAATACGATAGCATTAAATAGGTCTTACATTTTTTTTTAAAACGTTAAAAGTTGCATAATTAATACCCTTTTCAGATGTGTCAAAGATACGACTCAGATAGTTTGGCTCAAACATTAACCTTTAGTTAAAGTGCTGAAGTAAAAAGCAATTTAAAAAGTCTATACGACAATTAAAATGAGAGAGGGGAAGAAAGAGAAGCGGGGAGGTTTCATCATTTACATAACTACAGCGTGCAGTTTCTTTGCGAGAAAGTTTAATTACAAAGATGTGATTGCCTACGAGGGACCTTTTGAGGGTCGGAATCCATTTAATAACACTTTTTCCACGACGTTGGGACGCCACAAACTCATAATCCAATTTTGCAGTAAGCACCAGCAATTAACGCGATGCTTTACAAGTAATTAAAAAGACCCAGAACTATTTTTGAAACCAGATGTCTTGCGGAAGAGGCGATCCGATCGCTTTTTCGCACAGGAAATAGGGGGGAAATGTTACATTTTTAATGCGGAACAACTTTTGAACTCATTAAAATCGTAAGTGGAGAAACGAAATGAAATCCATGCGTGAAAAAAGTAAAAATAGTTAAATAGTTTTGATGGAATAAGATTAATCTTCTTTTCAAAAACTATAAACATTAGCACCGTTTAAAAGTTTTCCGATATTAATTTTTGTAAAGTAAAAATATTATGAGAAAAATATTAAACTAGTTATTTAAATATATTTCCTAAATTTTTGATTTATTTTTTTTAAAGTCTGCTTAAAGAAACGTGCTGTTTTAAGCACACTTCACATTGTCAAAAGAATTGCAAATTTTATGAAAAGTAATCTCGAATAATCACCAATATATTGAGTTTACATTTTTTTAAAAATAATAATTTATAAAATGTTCAATAAAGTTTTTCTTCATAAATTTTTTTGAAATATTTTTAAGGTTATCATTTATTACATTCATCTATTAAAAATATTTAAAAGAGACTTCAATAAATATCAAAATAAATAGTTAAAAAGCATTAAAATGAATACTGAGAATTAATGTTTTTTTTTAAATTCCAGAGTATACATATATAAGCATAGAGATACATTTTTACGTAGAAATTCACTGGCTCACGGATTGCTTCATTAATGAAAAATAATAGAATCTTTTACAAATTAAATTCAACCCTAATTTTTAATTTTCATAAGGTAAAATATGGAAGTCACGAGACTACTCAAATGTTATCATCATCGTGTTTCAAAATTACATAACACATTGCGCAAAATAATTTATTATAATACTTTATAGTTGCACTTTAAACATGTATTAGAGTATATAAGATTATTTTAACGTGTATTAAGAGTATTTCAAAAGAAACGATTAATTATAATTCGTCTACATCTATCGCTAAAAAGAATAGAATCAAAATGCAAAAACCACTATAATAAGAAAAAAAAGAAGAAAATATTGTGATTTATATATCCAAGTCTAGATTTAAAATTCTCACAGTGGAGTCTGAAGCTCGGAGAGAGAGAGAGAGAGAGATACGATATCAGTTCAATTATTGTCCTCGTCACTTAAGGTATCTGACAACGTTCGGAACCGTGATTTTGCAAAAGCGCATAAATGGATAATATATTTGATATTTAGTGTCACTTAGATTAGAAAATATATATAAAATTGTTTTAAGAATAGTATTACAATGTAAATTATTTAAGTACAATATTTTGACAAAAAATGAAGATAGAATGACCAATTTTCAAAATATTCTCCTTTTGAGAAAAATGCTTCTATTATAATAATATTTTGTCTGTATATAGCTTAGACCTCTGTACAGAGACCCACCTACAATTTTTGAAATATATAACTTAGAAGTGGATTTATCTATGTTTTACGACAACAGAGGGGAGAAATTTTAAGAAAAAAACGCCGATAATTATTTCAATGGGTTGTAACTCTGAAAATAATGTGAATTTTTCAAAAATCATAGTTGAGCCGCTGTACAGAGGTCTGAGCTATATACAGGCAAAATATTTATTATAATAGAAGCAATTTTCACAAAAGGAGAAAATTTTTAAAAAGGTTATTCTAAGTTAATTTTTTGCCGAAATATTGTATTTTAAATAAATTTTTTTCTCAAAATGTCCTTAAAACTATTTTATCGATGTATTCTAATCTAATTGACACTAAATATCATTAAAAATAGCCATTTATGCGCTTTTTTAAAATCACGGTTCCGGACGTGGTCGGATACTTTAACTGAAGCTGAAAATTACGAGAATGTTGTCAATAAGTGGAATAATTATTTTATCTAATACCTAGGATGCAGCATATTTTGAGGTTTTGTCCTTTATTTCATGAATTGATACCTTTTTGCCCATTAACCCCTTAGCTGCCACTGGCGTATATATCCGTCTAACTCAACCAATACATTAGGTTGTCTTGACATATATATACGTTTTTCCGAAAACGGTTCTTTTCTTTGTTCTTCTATCAGTGAAATTATTCCGAAGGCTATGGAATGCAATGCCTCGTAATTAAAACGTGTTCATTCAATTAAGACAATCTTAAATATAGTATTTTTGAGATATTGTCCAGCATTTAATTATATAAAGAAAGCGACTGTCTACATCAAGGGTACTCAACCTTTTTTTCTGCTGGGCTGCGTATTTATGTCAGCCATTACACGAGGACCGCATACATGTGTTAGCTATTTCGTGCGGGCTGCAACATGAGGTTAAACGGGGGGAGATGCTTATAGACCAAGATAACATTGGAAATTTAAAATGTGGAAACTTGATCAAAATATTTTAATTCCTGTTTTTCAATTATTATTTTTAATTTTTTTCTATTTTTGTTAAAACACTAAATTAAAAGAATTTAAGGGACGCTCTATCACAATTTTTGTATCAGTATAAACGGTTTCATATGATTACCAATAATATAAGAAACTTCATAGGATGTCTTTGTTACTGCTGTGATATTACCACTGACAAAACACTTTGTTACTACTGCTAAGAATATTCAGTAAAGCATATTTACATTTTATTGAAAGATATCTTGGAGGAAAAGTGTCATTGAATGTGATTCCTGTTTACTGGTATTTTTAAATATATATACAGCACTTTCGTTACAAATCAAACAAGTACCACACTCCATATTTTTTTTCACTACAAAACAGTCAACCACGAAATCGTTCGAATATTTTTCGCTTGCAAGGTATGAAAGATTGTTAAATTTAGTTCCACCTATAAAATTGTCGTTACTCTACTTTTGTCTGTTATCACTAACCGCAACCATTACAAACAGAAAAAGAATATCAATTCGCAATAGTACGACATCGACAGCAAAATTGATAGATTTGATTTCTTGTGTCAAAAATTTCCAACCAAATTTTTAATACATTGTTCCTAAGTAAGTGAATTTCTTTGAGCAGGGGTGCCCAACCCAAATCTGTTGGTGGGCCACATAAAAATTTACTAAACTGAGATGGGCCGCACATAACTTAATAAAACAAATTATTCAAAATATTTTATTATCGTACATCATTCAAAATATAATATGATCAAAAAACACCAAGTTTACCTTTAACTGGATCACAATCACAACAAAGTTGAAAGTCGACCGATTACACTTGTTGGTGGAAGAATATCTCTTAACCTACAAGGTACTTATCTATAGTAGATTTATGCTGCCATCTGAGGTTACGTAGCATTACAACTATGTGCGTAACATCTTCACATTTTATACTTATGTTACAGTATGTTTGCATAAAATTGATTTAGATTTTCAAAATTTTTATTTCGAATGCAAAAAGGCAATTAAGTAAAGAACAGCTTTGTAATTATTACACTGTTTGTCAAAAAATTTTTTTCCTGCCCGATAGCCAAATGTTTAGTTTCTTATTGTACGATATTAATTATTGTACCGTGATTAAAATATATCATAAAATGAAAAATAGTTTCATAATCTCAGAAGGTTAAAATATTAAACATTTTTATTCTGCTGTCGTAATTTTCTTACATTTCTACTAGCTGTTATTACAGTTCTGAGGTAACTCATTAAATCCATCATCGGATTCTTTCATTATCAAATAAAACAATAAAAAGACTACTAATTTGAACTTAAAAATATAGACATAAATTATTTCTCTGACAAATAGAACTAAATACACTACACACTCTCAACGAAGTTCTCGTTGAAAGAGGAATAACATACCCACGAAGTGGTATGTTATTCCTCTCTCAGCCATGCTTGGAAGTCAAATGAAGGAGAAAAAAATTATTTCGGTAAAAACTGCACGGGAAAAGGTGGGGATAGGTCAAAACACGATATTTTCCATTCAACCGTCTGTAGTCCAAATGTCTAAAATAATATAGACAGAAACATCAATTGGGCCGCGGGTTGGGCATGCCTGTCTTAGAGCAATGGGTCATGACCGGGCCACTCAAAAAGGCTCGGTGAGCCGCAGGCTGAGTATATAGCTGGTCTATATAAACAATACGTAGCCCATTTTTATATAGAATGTGTCATAAAATGCTACCATGAGAAAAATATTGGTCGAAATATAAAATGCTTCTAACTTAATTAGAATTTTGAACTAAAAAACACCCGAGCTTGCATACGCACAACACAGAAACTAGGTGAGAACTTTTCACAAGCGAAATACATTTCTAAACGGCCTTCTTTTTTCCTAAACAGATTACCTTCCCTAGTCAAGAGTCCCATCATACCAATTGCGAGAGCAAAAATCATTCAACTTCTCTTAAAAATGCGTCAGAAGAAATCTCCCGACGGCGGAGAAAAAGTGAATGCAGATGTCACTGTCGAAGAAGAGCTAAAATAGATGTCTTCTGGCGGATTAGACCCCCTACGCACACCCCACCAAATAGGTGGAATAAGTAGACAGTGACAAAGCGTCGACACAAGAGATGACATCGCTTTTCTTTTTTTTTTTTTTTCTTCTTTTCTTCATTCTTGGCCGTAAGACATTCCTATCACTCACCGAAGCGAAGACAGAAGTAAATGTACTTGCGTCTGGATTTGAAATTTATTTCGGGTATCAATCTATTTCGCAGACATGGATGGATAATCCGAAAAGCTGACGGACGCTTATTCAGAGCTCTGTTACTTTGTCCACACCATCACTTGGGTACATCCTCTCCCTGATTACTCTATACCCACAATGACCGATGTGGGTTTGAGATTATGTTATTGCGCAAATGGTATTGTTTATACTCGATCCAGTAATCTTTTTTAGAGTGGGGGCGCTGTTAACGCGCGTTGTTATGAACGTGCTATGCAATATTTGTGAATGATTTTTGAATCAGTGTCAAAATGTATACTGCTGCAATCGGAGAGACTGTTGAATAAAAACAGTCCACTTTTCTGATGCGTTTTAATTGGTGAATATTTTGTATTACCCTGACAGGAATTATATATGTAAGAATATTTAAATTAGATTTAAAATTAAATTCCCTATACAGCACTTAACTTTTATTTTTCATTACATCTTCACGTATTAAATTAATCACCCAATTATTTCTCCGAAACATAAGGCCAAACCACTAAACATTTCTGATCCCAGATCATTATATTTAATAGCTCTATACGTCAGCATTAACTTTCAAGTACATATCATAAAATACGAAATAGGCTGGCTACTAGAAATAGCTGGCGTAAAGATTTCACTGTGGCGTTCTTTTTTTTCTCTTCTTCTTAGCATCAGATGATGTCGAGAATTGATTGAATAAAGTTCCATTTTAAAATTAAGTCTGATTCTGGCTTGAAACATGTCATATATATGAAGAAAACCTATTGTATAAGATTTATTTGTAAGATTGCCAATTCAAAATGCTTATGAAATTAATTGAAGGTGAAAAAGTCATTCAGAAACCACAACAATTTTTTTCATTACAAAAGATACCAAAAATTATAACACAAATGTATAAATATTTTTAAAATATTGGACGAAAGAATACGAATCATGATATCTGCGTGACGTCATTTCAATGGGATTTGTACATTAATTAGAAAAAATCAACCATATTAAAAAGTTGTAAGTCTGCGGCAGCCATCCAAGGAGAAAAGCTGCGTAGATATGCGCATTTTTTTCCTGCAAGGCGAATGCAACACTTTGGAGTTAGTTATATGTGAAGCACAGATGTTAAGACAGAAGTGTAGAGCAGCGGTCGCCAAACTTTTTGACCTCACGGACCAGAAAAATCATAATTTAAATCAAACGGACCACTAATAGAATTTTATAACTTTTCACGTATATTTTTTGAATTGAATATGTTTCAATGCATCTTAAAACATAACTTAATGTGATGAGTAAGTATATTTCCCGATTTTCTGAGGACTAGTGGCATTTTTTCACGAACCACCACTTAGGCAATCTCTGGTGTAGAGCATACCTCGCCATGGAGTGAGAAATCCATCAGTCCTAGTCCAGTTTCCTAGTACTGACTTTCGCCAATGTAATGTTTACCTCTATATCAACCAGACTGCTTTGTGGCTGCTGTAGCCCAGTGGTCATGGTCTCGTAGTCAGCGTGGTCGAATCCCTGGGTCAAGTACTGATGCCTCCAAAAGATTTTTTAACTTTAGATTTGCGAAGAAAAAACGCTAGATTTCGAATTATGAACCGCAACAAGTTCTAACGTTAGCTTGGTGAGGAAGTTTGGAGAGTGAGGTGTCAGTTCAGGTGTCATCCTCGTTAGTTTACAGCGATTCAAAACTACGAGGTCTTTCAACATTAGCCCTCGTGAAGCTTTAGAATGTGACGTTAATAAACATTTACTCATTAGATTATTTAATTTGATTTTAGCGTACTAAGCGAGCTGCACGTTGTGATTTGATATTCCTTTTAATGCAGTTAACAAATCGCTTGTTAACCAAAGCTGTCTTTCTGATAATCTTTCGTGGATGAGAATTCCAAAATACATTTTTATTTCAAATTTTAATGTTGATATAATTCCACATACATAATCCAACATTCCACGAATTCACATTTTGTTTTTAAAACCTAAGTATGTTTAAAATCCATTGTGTTCTTTTTCTCTTAAAGCTATAAAATAAACAAATGAAAGATATCAGGAAATTTGAAATTTTTATGTATTATTTTTTCCGATTGTTAGCATCACGAATGAACGAGAACTTCAAAATACATATAAGAATCAATAGCAAAAATTTATCCAATAAGATTCTATGGTATGCATGTTATTTATAAAATATAAGGATTTTCTGAGATATATAAAAATATATACACATTTACAAAACTATTAAACAAAAATGTGAAGTAAACACAATTTTTTTTATATCCTTGTACACACAAATTGTTTCAATATTCACATAAGAGAAAGGCTAGAAATGTGACCTCTAGAAAGTGAATAATGCTTGAACACACTTTGGATTAAACTATTCAGACATTGCTTATTTTTGAAATAACTTCAATGGTGATCGTGTATTGAGTACAAAACAGTGCTAAGATATTCAAGAAAATACAGCCAATACTATCAAGCCATACAATAAAACTAGCCTTCTATCCAAAATAAACTATTACAATTTTTTTTCTTTTAGTCTCTGCATCACCCACTTCTAAAGCAATTTAATAAAGACGAAGTCATGAACTAAGAAAGCCCGACTTTCCTTAAACTATTCCTCTGAACAATGAATGCAAAGTTTCTTGAAATACGATTCCAGATCACACAAACACACAACAAAGGTTTCCCGAAATACAATTACCATCCGTAACATCCATCAGGTTCAGTATCACAAAACAAACATCCAGCGAGCGCTAAGGTGAAAACCGTAAACAAGACATTTATTACCCTAACAAGAAACAAGACATCCAACATTGAATATAAACTACACAAAGCCTCCATTAGCCGTTACAATAAAAATAATAAACCGAAGCCCTCTCTTTGAAGCCATTCGCACGAAAGACTTTTCGATTTATAGCACAATGAAATTTCTCGAACTTCATTACTCGGCCATTATCCTATGAAAGGACCGTCCGAAGGTGTTTACCTTTTTAACATGGAATCGCCTCCAAGGTGTCGCAGCATCTTGTTCCCTCCTCCACCGTGAGAAAAAGATGCAATCATCTCGCCACTTGTTTTGCTGGCGCAGATAAACTTTCCAATATTTCGATACATCCGAAAAGAAAAAGAGCGCGAAAGAAAACCACCCTCATTATTCCTCGACTGGAAAACGCAATTTCCAGAGGCCCCGAGGAAAATTTCACACATTTCTATTCAGCGTGGCGCGGCACTTAAAATTCCTTTGTTGGCTAAAAAAAGAATCCTTTCCTTTTCTCGGGTCTCTTTTTCTACCCTTACAACCTATTATAACTAGCATTAAACTTTTCGCATAATCGCGCAAACTCTTCCTTTCTAATATTCATTTTCAGGGAGATGCTTTAGGCTGCGGAATGGCATACATTTTAAGGAAAGCAACTGCTTTCTTTTTTTATAAAAAAAATGGGAATGAAGGCTTTTGTTTTGAAAAGCTAGAGTTTCTTTTCATATGGACTGGGAAAATTAGCGATGGGCATGAAAGAATAGTTATGTGCCAGGCATATTTGAAGGGTATTTTTAACGCGTTCTTGGGTACATTTCATTAAAAACAAATGCGAGGGACAAAAAGCATTTATTTAAATGGATAACTTTATTTCTTTTATTTCAAATCAGTTTGGTTTCAGTATTATTGGAAAAGATGCTGTGTTTTTAAAAACGTTAGTTAAATGCGTGTATTGCTTTTATTTAAGATATTTTGACCTAAAATTTTTTTTTGGCGTATAAAACAACTATTTTTATTATTTTACAACTTTAATGCTTTTTCACTCTACAAAAATCTTCGATGAACTATTTCTTTCAATATCAACAATTGTTTTTTACTTTTACTGCATATATGACATCACATTTATTTTCAAAAGCATCCAGTACCACACATTTTTTAGTCTAATATATTATTTACAGTTGAAATTACAGTCAACAATTCAAGATACAAACTCAGAGTTATTTCTTTAATTTAAAAGTTTTCATGATATTACAAGAGAATTAACTTATTTCCATTTTCAATTATAATTATGATTATTATTCTTGAAGAAATATTTTTGAACCTAAGGATTAAATTTTAAACTTGAATATTTTTTCACTAAAAATGTTTTACAAAATAAAATACATATCTAGGTATTTTTACTCAATTTACTCATTATAAGCATCACTCTTCAAAATCAACACCGACAACAAACCTCGTAGATTTGAGCCACATTTGAGTAACGAGGGCGACAAGTATTTAAAATCAATATTTATTCTATTCATGTACATGAAAAATGCTCCGTTTCTTGAGCTTCCTCATATTCACTAAGCAAAAATTGTATGTTTCAAATAATTTTTATCTAAAATTTACTGCCATAATTTCTCTCTCTTGACTTTTGAATGTTGCTCGTCTATCACAGTTACATTTCCTTTTTTTTACTTCTTTGAGCATTAACTATTTCTCTTTCAAATAATATTTTTTCATATATTTTACATAAATCCTTTATAATCACTCTGTGATACACCAAAAAAATTCTTTAAGCTACCAAATCAATTATTAAAACTTGGCTCCTTATACAATTATATTTTCGTCGGCTCTGGTGGCTCAGAGGTAGCATGCCTGCTTCTTAAGCCTAAGGTTGCGGGTTCGACACCGGATGGAGTCTATAGGTTTTCCGGGTGCGAAAATCGTACGCACGCATGTCATATGATTAAGTAGTATGTGAAAGATCCCTTGAGTATCAATTTGGCTCTGGCACTCTCAGAAAAATTAAATCGCGGCAAAGACGAGTGAGTGAATATTAACGTCGCACTGTTCAGATACAGGAGGGCTTTTGGAGACGGACCTCGTAATTTTGAGCCATGGCCAAGTGACGAGGACGACACTTGAGCTGGCACCCACCTCTCCTACCTACCCCACCACACCAACGGGAGGACGTTTGAGCTCTCAACAATTTTAACGTGCATCGCTGCACTTCGTGGCACTGGGATCGAACTCGTGACAAGCCAGCCACGATCCGATACCTTGAACAATAGGCTACCACGGCCACGCGGCAAAGACGAGAGCTTGAATTAAGAAATTAATTCGATCATCCAAATTTGGTAGCGAGTGCCGCCACTAGATGGTGTCACTATGAAATGGTTCTCACGTTTAGGGACTCACTGTGTCTGCAAAGGCTAAGTTTCCAATAAGCAGCCCATTTGAAAAAAAAGTTATATTTTTTAGAACTGCATTATAACTTCTCTTGCTTACTTAAATGATTTGGGGAAAAATTCCTCTTTCGACAAAAATTACCAATCCTAACACTAGTAAAAAGGAAAAGAGTAAGTGTTTTTCTTCGAAGCTGATTTACGACACTACATTTATAGAACGTAAAAAAGAAAAGGGAAAATGATTCAAAATGTCTACACTAGAAAATAAACTAATACAGAATCTATTTTGACGTGAATCAATTTCACATACCTTTTCAATGGATCTGTCTATCTGTATCTATGCAGAGAAATGCAAGATTCAAACCTAGAATAAGAGCATATCCTACATTTTTACATCCACAAGAATACTAATAACATTACTGGAGCACTGAATATTTATCCCTCGTAAAGGTCATGCATTTAATCCATAATTTTTCTCAGTAAAACGTATTAGGAGAATACGAACTGGAACTCACAATGGAACCGTGGGAAAAGAGGTCGCAGATGAATTCCGACCACACGCACATTTTCCAAATGAAATTTTAATTCCCTCGCATCCTTCCTGTTGCCCCTTCCCAGGGGATGATCTCGGCACAAACGAAGATTTCAAAATCTTCCACTCAGCGACACACAAACAGAATTTGCTTATAAAAGTGAGAGGGAGATGCCCAAAATGCAAATGTTTCCATAGAAACCGATCCGAAGCGTTATTAAGCGAGCGGCGTGCCGAATGCTAAATGTCCCAAGATTCGGCTTACTTAGCATATTAACCATCAAGAGGGAATAGTGAAGTTCGGGGCATAAAAATTAGGTTCGATAACGGAAAATATAAGTTTGGATTTCCGAAACTTAGTGCATACTTGCCGTGGAGAGTTCAGTATAATTATGTTTCGGTGGAGTAAATGTTTAGAAGTTAAATGCGAAGGATCCAAAGAAATTTATAGTATTATTTCAAATAAATAATGCTTTAGATGAGATACCTGATAAAAATCTCCCATGCCAAATAGAGGCAACA
Source organism: Trichonephila clavipes (assembly GCA_019973935.1). Lineage (NCBI taxonomy): Eukaryota > Metazoa > Arthropoda > Arachnida > Araneae > Nephilidae > Trichonephila > Trichonephila clavipes. The sequence continues at coordinate 312,570 of BMAU01014919.1, forward strand.
TGTACAATGATTTGGAAAATGCTACATTGTACTTTAAAACGACCCTTTCGTATTAAAACATTACTTTAGTTCCTTTTTAAATCGCGATATTTTTGCTTCTGTTTCACTTAGTTATTTTTTAAATGAATACCTGGATACATATAGCGTTTAATGTATCACATTTTACATTATAACACCTCCATTATTCTCCTCGACGGTCTTTAGACCAGGAATTCTCCGGGATCCAGTTTGGATCCTGGGACCACGATCACTGCGCTATTCGATTTTTGAAGTGATAAATATTTGATCAGATATTTTTTAGTTTTAACTTTATGTTTTGTCGCATTATTTGTATTTTGTTCTAGTTAACAAATTGTATTCTAATTTTATATTTTGATACAAAATGTGTTCCTATTCTGCTATTAACAACATTTTTGAAACGAACTCGACGAAAATGTACCGGGTAACACATTGTCTCTTTCCAAACATTGCATCTTTTATGGAAATTTCATCATTAACTACAATAATTCACATCAGCCAACGGCCTTTGGTCGAACGAAGAAGGGAAAGAGGCCCATTCCGACGCTGTTACAGTTGACAGGAGACAAGTATTGTCGAACGTCTCCCCCCTCCGGCGTTGCCAAAATAGTGTCAACATTTGGACGCGCATCGAACGGCACAATGGATTCGATTACGCTGTTGACAAAAGAGTGTCACGCGACATTAGAACTGATGGGGGAGGGCGATAACCATTCGAAATCATTCTCCATTCGATAAGGACACGCCGTTTCCCAAATTAAAACGTCTTTGTGCAGTCGACGAATACTTTTCCAACGACATGAAAAGAATGGTTTTCCAGAAATATTGCGGCTATTGTCTTCGGAAAAGGAATTCCCTCCATCCAATGTTCGAAAAGGGAGAGAAAATAAAACAAATTCCGTTCGAATGCTGCTGAATATTCGAATGCGCGAGGGGCTCCTATTGTAAAAGAGAGAGATCGCGAAGAACAATGTGCGTTCGATTTTTAGAACGCGCGCACGCGAGGACCCACAATGGGATGGAAAAATGTGAATGGGAATTATGGTGATAACAACCAGAGGGGGAGATGCATTCCTATGAAAGGGATTTTGCAAACGATACATTGGGAGGAACGATGGCTTTTCGAATGCTTTTTCCAGTTTCTTTGTTTTAATCTTCCAATTGAAATCGTTCCTAGTTCGGAAAACGAGGAGGGAAATGAGGTGATGCACTTTTTTATTCGAAAATAAAGTTTCGAAAGCGGAACAATCATCGAACGAATAATAGGGTACCATTGGCGTTTTCCAAAATAGAAGGAAGATGACACAATGCAAAGATTAACAATAACTTTACTATTCTTTTGTAGCGCTTAACTTGGTAAGGGAAAGAATTTTAAAACTTTGTATAGCCTTTAGAATTCAAATATTTTAAACTGATTACTTTCATACATTTTGTATTTTTTGTGAAAATTCTAGGATACAAATAGCCTTTTGACTTAACAAACTAATTATAACTTTTAATGGATTAAATGAATTTATTTTCTAAACTTAATACAAAATTCTGTTTCCCAGTTATTTATGCTAATATTTTTATTTTAAAGCCTTTGGGTTTATAAGTATCTATTATTTTCGTCGAGGCAATAAAAATTCATTGTACGTTTTACAGTGGAGCATTAACGCAGTTGATAAGTAACGATGTTTTCAGCGCAGCAATCAAACCATTGCAAAGAAACCAGTTTTACAGAAATTGAAAGACCGAAGTGCTGCTATGCTTTTAAAAACGGAAAAAAGGCAATAATTTAAGATATTCATAACAAGATTTAATATAAATATTTATGTGTTAATAAAATAATATTAAAAAATTATATATTATTAATAATACTATAAACATTTAAAAATAGGAGGGATAAAGCACTATTTATTACAACTGAAAATAAACATTCAACGACTATTGTCACTCAGATTCCATAACAATTCAGCCAAATATTTGTTTCACATTTCATTAGCCAGTATCCAATTAAATTGTTTACTGTTTAAATCATGTTTACTCTCTTTCTGAAGTAATTACATTTCAAGATACTTAAGAGAAAAGGCAGAAATACTACGATGATGAATGTGACTTAATGCAGCATTTTCAAGTATGACTTATTGTACTGTGCAGACAGATATTATTTGAGGGATGGAATGCAATGCGGTCGATTTGGAACGAGCGTTTCCTCTCGCGCGCACCAATGGAATGCATTTTCTAGCGAAATGCATCCACAAAAGACTATAAATCAAACAGAAATGGCGCCATATCAAGAAAATGATTCAGTAAATATTTATCCACATGCTGTTATTCAAATGAAAGATGATTGATTTAAAATGAGTTGAAAGAATCCCAAAATATTTCTGCGATGATTAACATCATGCAATTATAAATCAGACATATGACGTTATCCTGGTTACATAATTCGAAATGTTTTTGAGGAATAATCAGTCAAATAAGACATCTTAAGAAGAAATAAGGAAAATATTACATTTTTCACTGACACCTTATTCTTCCTAATTTGCTGTGAGCAAAAGTGAGTCCTTCACAACTTCAAAATTTTAAACTTTTAATTATCAATACTTTTTACAAATATATGAAAAAGCTCTATGTAAGGTATATAGCGTTGTTTTACGTCAAATATTCTTTGAACATATATTCCAATTAACATTCATATAAGCAAGAACTATACTTATTTATATAAATTAAAACTAAGCATATTAGTCCTAATGGTCACATATTGTGAGTACATAAAGAAAGTGCCATCTTCATATATTCCAAAACTATTAGAATTTAACACTACCTAAAATTCGACTTTTTCCCCTGCAATTCCTTAACGCAATTTTCTTCAATAACGTTCTGATTTGACAGTACATTTCAACTTTAAGTAATGGACATTCAGTTTCTAAAAAAGAAAGATCCTGTTTTAGTTTCGATAATTTAAATCTCAAAATAATTTAATAAAAATTTAATGCTTTTACTTTGAGTACTAAATGTTAAAATATTGTATGCATGCTTTTGCGAGCCACAAAAATTGAGATAATGCAAATGTTTCTCGAAAAACTGTCACAGTCAATAAAGGTGCTTCATCTGAGTGTATCCAGTCAGCTATAAACACACAGATAAAATAATGACTATTTTAATTCATACAAAAATTAAATTTCATAATTTAATCTAAATATAAATATAATAATATAAAGTAAAGCGATCACAATAATCATAATGGACGTAATAAATATATTAATAGCAGCAGACAACCATTAATCCTCCCTATTTTCAAAAAATGATAACGCTTCAAATTAAGAACACAATTCTCGTATCTTACACCCTACGTTTTAAAGTTCAAACAAACAGCATTCTCCCCTTGTATAATCTCAACCTTCTAGGAAAGAGCAGGACTTTGATTCCACCTTTTCAGAGGCAAGAACATGTACTTACCTCTCGATCGAAGCTCTGCCAAGACACAGCGGGGCTTCATTAATAAACACCAAAGGGAAGAGATTCACCCCCCTCCGAAAGGAACAATCATTACAAACGATATTTGGAGGCGAAGGCAACAGGAACCGATTTTAATGTATGCACCCCTTTCCGTGCCTGAGTTCACTTAATCAAGAGCCCCGGAGCGCACAGGTGCAGGAAAAGGGGGTACATCGTTTGTCTCACCCCTCAGAGATGCTCACGCGAGCAAAGAGGAACACCCCCAGAGAGAAAGGTTGCTCTTTTTCCCTTCAGGATTTTCTCAATTTATACCAAGGAAATGGCAGAATAGGCCCCAAAAAAGTTTCACACTCCATCTTTCATGCACCAGACCTGACTTTAAAGTCCACCCCTAAAGGTAAGAACTAATAACATGGTCTGGAATATAAACTATATATATATATATATCTCGGACATTTGGTTCCGGAAACTCACAGATGGAATAAATAGAAGGGGAAAAACACAAAGAAAAAATAATATGACGCGTTGAAAGGTTTTTCAGATTAATTTTTATTCGAGGGTATATTTTTAGATAATATATTTTTGTTTTGAAAAATTATCTAGCAAAACAGCTATGCAATGTACCTTGAATTTTTTAGCCGTGTTCAAATAAACAAACATTTTAACAAGTGTCAAGCCTCTAAGCTTCCAAATAGAAACTAAACAAGTTAAAAAAAAATAGTTTTAAGGCTTAACCGGAAAGGGGAGAAGCAACTTTCAAACAAAATTAAGAAAAAAAGTGTAAACTTTCCAAGCAAAAACTAATTTTTAAACTAGTTCTTGTATGTGAATTAATTAATGCAGAATTTAAGAAATATAATATTAAATTAAAAATAAATCTCCATAAAACATTATCAGAGAAAAGTATACTCGTACCCCCTTTCCGCCCTTATTGACAGCAAAGGAAACACTTTGAAGTCAAACTTTTCTAAGCATGTTTTTCTAACACACACGATCTTTCGCTGGATTTGAAACATGAATTTGCAACTCAAGATTTTACACTAAGTGACTATACATTAAAGAAAGAATAAAAATTATTCAGTATATAATACGAAAAACATACTAGAATGTTCATTTAAAAATATTTGCACAGATGGCCTAGTTTTCCTGTCTTTTGGATAAGATTTAACATTCAAAAATATAAAATATCAATTACAGCAAGTCAACTGAAAAATAATTATTTCTGCTCTTCAACAAAATGGCTCACACTTTTACGAAAAAAGTTCACGCTTTCCATTTTTGTATTCTGCCCTATTTCGAACCAGAAAGAATTCCCGCGCAAGTGCCTTAAATTTATAATTACAGTAGAAAAATTTTTATGCAACATCACAAATGCTAAGCATTCCTACCGTCAAGATACGGGTTACTTTGGACTAATGTAACTAAAAGCTCATCATGCGGTGAGGCTTATGTATAATGAATTTGTCGAAATTCTAACTGGTATGGTATGTAAATCTGTAGGGTGATATACCAGCTCTACCGTGGCTTCAAATTAAAAGGTTTATTCCCAGTAGCCCTAATGTTCTTCCTCAATGAGATAATAAAAACAATCAAGTCATTCATCCATGAGTTTAAATGGATTTTACAATTGCTATATAACAATTGAACAAAAAAATTGAGAATGGTACTATACTGTATCAGTTAAAAGTGTGGTATTTTTTTTTTAAAGAAGTAACACATAATCTAAAATATCTATCACAGATTATTTTTCTTTGTTTAAGCTTAAAACAGTACCAGTAATTAATGGAATCCTGTATTTAAAACATAAATGTTAAACGGAATTCAATATATGTCTTGAGAGGTTTAAGAAATTTTTACGAGTAATTTTAGAATTTTGTTTTTAATTAAAATTCTTTGAAAAAGAAAATTTCATTAAAGTATAATTTTTTTAACAGATAAAGTAGATAAAGGAAGAGAAAGAGTTCAATCGATGGAGCCTGCTCTACGTCAAAGAAAATATCCCAGCAAACGATTCTCGGAATGTCCTGCAGGAAATGGGTGGTCGGGGAGTGGTCATCAGCACTAACGACCCTGAGCGGTGACCAAATGACCACTTTGCACTCAAAGAAAAAAAATATATGTTTCTTCATGCAGAAAGAATTTCAGCGCTGTTTTTGGCTTTGATCAGATATTTTATATTAAATAACAAGCAAAATTAAATTGTTTCTGCTTTTATTTAAAGCAAATATAATGTAGCATATATCCTTTTGGCTGCATGAAATTAGCTCATTTAGCACGTCTTAAAATCAGGAAATATAAATGTTTTGTACACTAAATGAAATTTTTGACAGGACAGTTAGCTGATTGTAAACACTGTGATTTCGAATTATGAGAAACGATGAAGACTACTTTATAAATTTCCACATTTAAGGTTTGAGGCCAAATAAATGTGTAGCATCCACTATTATCGTAAAAGAATTAACAAATACTAAGCCACTGCTTTATTAAGCAGACCACCACGTTTCTCAAAACCTGCATTTAAAAAATCTAACTAGCATTTTATATTTTTTTACATGGAAATCAATAACTTTTATTGACTATATATTTAAAACATTATACGTGCTTTCTCTCTCTAACAATGCTCTTTAATATAGCAAATACTCCACAACAAAGTTATTTTATAGACATTTTATATTCTTTATAAATAAGACAAAACAAACTTATCCCTTTTACTAAGAGAGATAAAATAGAGATAAGACATATCATATACGTAGACGTCTCTTATGGGGGGGGGAATACATTCCATTAAACGAGTAGTTGAGAGTGTTGATGGGTAATCTCTAGGATAAAAATGTAAAATTACTTGGTCTGCGGAAGAGGAGGGGGTGAACCCTCACCCCCTACCCTTGTGTACACGACTGAACATACAGGTAAAAAAAATCTGAGCATGCATATAAATGAGCATCTTTCTCTTAAAAAAATGTCAGATTTTTTCAATGAGAAAAACATGTAAATCGTGGTATATAGAATCTAAAAATAACCCGTTTGCATTCTACAGTTTGGATGTATAAAAAAATAATTTATGAAATGAGAGATTTAAAATTTTATTTTTCTCCCAGACAAAAAAATCTATTTTTTCATTTTTATTTTGTACGCAGTTTGTAACCAACAGACGAGAAATAAAACTGATCAAACATAACATAAATAGAAAAGTTTTTACTCGAACAATAAGACAGAACAAATATTTTCTATGCAAAACTTTACATATAAATGTATCCACAAAATTTTTAAACCGTTGCAACAAATAAAATAAGACATTTTAGTTTAAGTACATTTACCGATGGTCACGTAAAATCAGTTTTCTTTCCCCTCTTCAAGAGATATATATACTAGTCACGTAAAATTCCAATAAAATATTTGAGCAAAAAACTTCAAATGAAAAGTGTACAAAATGTATAAACGCGTAACAATAAAATTTATAGGAAATACCATTCCCTTAAAGATATAACTGAAGACGAAAATACAAAATTTTATGAGAAACAATTTAACGAAAGTTAAAAATGCTGAAAATAAACATTGTCGTATATATAAAAGGATACAGATAACAATTACACTAAACACACGACAAACAATAAATTCCTAGAGGATTTTCCAATGAAAAAGGTACGCACACACTCAAGGTGATTACACTAATGCATCAAGCTTGCAAAATCCCATGACTACAAGAACAAAAGATGGGGTTGAAGCACAGAGAACAGAGTTTTTAAACTGCACCTTCTTCCTCCCCCCTACAAATGAGTGAAGGAATCGGGCTGGGCGGGGGCGAAATCTAACGCAATTATCAGAAAGGGTTATCTGAGTGGAATACAATTATTTCCACTTCCGCTGCTCTCTTTTTGCTGTAGCCCCCCTCCCCTTCATAGTGTTCGGAGGGAGTTGGAACGGAGCGAGGAATGGGAGGCTTCATATTGAATTATACATATTTCCCGAAGTCGCCATCGAACAAACAGGATTTGCCGCCGCACTAATCCACTTTTCCCATTGGAAAATTACATCTGAACCAGGCTCAGAAACAAAAAGGCAAGTAATTCAATTCGTTGTAAAGGAACGCAGGATGTAAATTTCGGATTCGCGCAAATTGCTTTGCTTTAATTCCTCACCAAAATCTCTCTCCCCCGCAACTTTATTTCGATGGTTTGTATCAACCACAATGTTATGAAAACACTGTCAAGGGCAAATTTCAGCTTCGTTACGTATCTGGTCTTATGTTAGTAAAGAAATGGTACATATGAACGGGCATGTTGAAGTCAAAGGATATGGATTTTGCATCAGAAACCTTTTACGATTTTCCACTCTTGGTGTGAATAAAACGAGTAAAAAAAACTTTAATACAGTATTATTAATGTATAAATATATACGCATAATTTCTATGTGGTTATAAACAGTTGCTAAATAGTTTTCAAACTCGTTTTTTTTCAAAATTTTTTATGAAGCGATGATATTATTATTTCGCAATCTGTCTTAGACTTGCGGTATCGATTGGAGGTTGTCTATTTTATTATTCCAACACATTTGTTAAGCTTGTGGCAACACCATCTTATCGATTATAAAAGCTCGTACCATCATTTTCACGGCACTCCGCAATGATAGGTTCCTAGAGCATTCTTGTATTTCATAAAGGTGGAAATTTAAGATTCTATTAATAAAGTTGTTGCTTAAACTTTTGGCTTTTTCTTTGATAGAACACGCTATAGCCACTTTGTCTTAATCTTCTCACCATTATAGAAATGCTGTCAAGATGATTTTACGATAAAGTTTGAATTTCTGAACTATGTCTCAAACAGAATTGTAATGATATTTCACTCACTAAATTCACAAATGAATTTATTAAAAGTAAAACTTTATAAAATTAAAAGAGAATAAAGATAAAATTTAATATCGCATTGATAAGATAGTACGCAAAAGTGGGCAATCCAGGAGATCTATCCTCTCTAACTCGAGTTTTCTTTCGTCCATCCAAATTGGCACTTTGAGTTAAAACATCGCCTCGTCATAAGTGAGCCTCAGTATGGAAAAATATATAAATAGTCAGCAAAATAGATTGCTTGAAGGAATAGAGGTGATTATAAATGCCTGTGGAAGATATTGCCACATCCATTCGTACCAAAGCCATTGTCGTATAAGCTTTTGCAATTAAGTTTGCGTAGGGTTTAGAAACAGACCGGGGGAGGCATTGCATCATGTTTAGATGAGTACAAAATTTATTCTTCCCCTTTAGCTTGTCTTACCTGCATATAAAGAAGTTATTTCTAGTGTCTGACTTGATAAAAAGTCAATTATTGCTATTTCTTGCTCATAATCATTTCGACTTCGATTCAGTAACTTCTCCACTCCTGCATGCTGCTTTCGGATCCCACGGGAATCTTAACAATGAGCGATATCTTCACCTCAACCAACATAAGCAACACTTTCTCAAGTGTTATGAGAAAGAATATGATTCAGCATATTAAAAAAATATTCATTGTTCATAACAACTTTTTGGCAAAATAACTTGTGAATAACATTGTCGATAAAAAAATAAAACCTAAATGCTGTGCTAAATAATTTTATTCACGGTATTTGTTTTAAATAACACATTCTCCCTAACTTTTTCTTGGAATACGTCAGTTTTGTATCTTTTTTGTTAATCAATGATTAAATATAATAAATTCAATTACACAAATGCAACGCATTAAAATAATGTTCAGCTTATTAAAATTTGCGTAAAAAAAGAAAACGAAAATATATAATTAGGGTTAGAAAAAAAACATTATTACAGAGATGTTTGCGATAAAAACATAAAAAAACGAAATCTCTCAAAAACCGAGGTTCTGAAGAGAAAATAAAACTCAAAAGAAACCTTACCAAATACCTTCATAAAAAGACGGAAAAACCCCACAAAAGATTGTGGCTTACCTGAAAAGAATAAAGACATTATTAAACTTACATTCTATTTAAGCAATAAAACATAACAAAAAAGAAAAGTCTACCGATTTTTTTTCCTAATCCAATTTCTTGTACAAACATCATTTAGAAAACTATAGTAGATTTAAATTAACTCTTACACTCAAAATGAAAAGAGATGATAAGATAGAACCTTAAACAAACGCTGTAGCGCATAAAAGCTTACTTTCTGTGCAATATCATTTATACAACCTCTTGTCAGAACGCAATTATTTAAGAGTGCATCCGGAAAAAAAAGGAAAGGGGAAAAAATCTTTCCGCACGAAATGTCGGAAAAATTCAACTCTAGAAATAAAGTTTCGATTTGATTTTTTTTCTCTCTTCTCTCATTTTGTCTGTCTCTTCCCATCTACTCCTCTAGGCCATGAGGCGGGGGTAGGCGCAGTCACGAACCGCAAATTACGTTCCATTTCGGAAACTAGACAAAGCATTCCATCCTCCCCCCACCCCCAGAAAAAGAAGTTAGTTAATAAGTGCATATTTTACAAAAGAACTCGGGGACATGTCTTCGGAATTCCTGAGCCCTAATAAGGACCCTACGACAAACGCAACAAACGCGCGTTTTAAATGAAAATCTTTTTAGCGAAAAGGGTTTTGGCGAGTTGCCAAGGAGTCATCTCGACGAGTGTTCCGCTTGCATTAACATCAAAAGCTCTACCGCAAAATTCAACCACGTTTATTAAAAAGAAAATTTATATGGCTCACATGTTGGTAAAAGGCCAAAACACCGGAGAAAGACAGACCTTTATTTTCTCATGACAGTCTGTTAACTTTTCAGTTTTTTTTCCTCCAACACCCCACTGTACCCCCGAGACATACATTATTTCTGTCTTCTCTCTGATAGAAGGCAGATTTTTGTTCTCCCTTGTAGTTTCATTGATTTATGAATACACCCCACAAAATATTTCTTAATGGGAACAATTTACAAAACGTATGCTTACCCAAACACTGCTAAAAAAAGATAAAGTATCGTGCCTCGTTCATATTAATCACCAGAAGCATTATGTTAAGATTAGTTGTTTTCAACATGTCTGCATCTTTTTGAAAATTTATTTTAAAGGAAAAATTACAAAACTTTGTAATCGATACATAAATAATTATTTTTTAATATTCATAAAATGTTTCTTTATCTTCAAATAAAAATACTGCAAGAGAAATAAAGAGGTGTTGCGCTTCCTAAGGTATTGGTTTTATTAGTGAAACCACCATCTTTGTACGAATTGATGCAATCAAATATTGTCAATTCACTCAAATATTTGTCTAAGCGGGCGATTTGAAAGCAGTCAATAGAGCTTAGAATGACTTGATTGCATTTATTTATTGGTTAAACACAATGATTTATCCACATTCGGCATATTATTATAAGTTTAGGAGTATGGATTGATTTTGATCAAATAAAATATACGAATTAATTTAAAAACCTAATTTATTAGATGCCAAAGTATCAGTCACGTGTAATTGTAAAATTACCTGACAAATGATTTGTACGCGCATGCCACACAATGATTAAAAATGCAATCATATGAAATTTTATATTAGATTTATACAATAATGAATTTTTGGGCATCTTTATTTGCTTAAGTTTGATACTACTTAAAGTATCAGGGTGTTCAAATCGATGCTACATTAGAACTATATATTACACGAACAATTATAAATCTTGTAACATCATACAACTGTGAAATGAATACAACGACATATTTACATAGTGGAGTAACACAGAATTTTAGGGATTTTGCGGTTAATATTTTATAAATTAGTTAAATACGTACTTGGCATCAGTCTGCCCACCCCGCAATGCGGGGTGTACGTTACGCCACTGTATGTACCGGACATCATCCGCACCATTGACCGTTACGGTATCGTTTCCTTATTAACTTAGATATAATGCTATCCCTTCTTCATTCTGCAAGGTTATCTTTGAAAGACTAGAATCTCGATTTGATTTTAGTTTAAATCACATCGCAAAGCAACACGAGGGCTTTTGACGACGCACCTCATAACTTTGAGAATCCCTTTTCAAACTGTCATACCACGCCAGATTTAGTGTGATCAGCTCCTCTACACGACAGATCTTCAGTGGTGCCAGGTTCGGAATCTACGATTCAACAACGCCGCTCCACGAGATCACGACCATGACTACTTAGCTACCATGGGTACACTAGAATCTCTAATTCAAACCTCTGTAACCATTAATGTGGTTTTGAAATCAGGCGACCACTTTTCATGATCTAAAGCAGCGGTTCTTAAAACTGTGACCAGAGGATCCCTGGGGTCTGCAGCGCCTTTCTAGGGGGTCCACTAAGTCTCTCATGCAACGTTGAAATTTCTCTTTTATACACTCTGAACGGACACATGGAAAAATTTTAAAAAATGTGCCACACTAGTAGGGTTGCCAGATGTCCGGTTTTCGACCGGACAGTCCAGTTTTCTTCATGTTAGTCCGGTCAAGAGAATTGGGTAAACCGGACAAAAGAATGTCCGGTTTTAAATACATTCTGCGTAATATCTGGTGCTTTGGGCAGACAACCAACACAACGAGTAGGATTGTAGGTACCTAGGTGTATATCTACATGGTTTGGACACGCGTGTGCATGTGGATAGAATTGCGCAGCCAGAGCCACTTTCTGTTCGGACTCTCGACCTTCCTCTTCCGCTCTTCCCCTCCAATCTCCGACGGGGAGGGAGAAGGGGCTAGTAGCGGGGAATCGCTGTCAGTCCATAATTGTTCTTGTAGTGGGTATATTCGATTCCTATTATTTGTGTCGCTGTCGTGGTCGTGTATGTGTGTGCCAAAATTGAAGACAAGGAAGCATCTAACAGCTAGGGAACTCCAACTAAAAAAGCAAGAAGAGTTTGTCATTATAATGTTGATTGGGAATCGCGTTTTGTTTGGTTAAATAAATGCGATGAAGACAAAACAAAAGGCTATTGCAAATTGTGAAAAAATTCGTACACTGTAGCTTATGACGGCTTAAAAGCGCCTTATTCATTTGAAAACCAAAATTATAAAACGTTCAGTTGTTTGAATCTCGAATGCGGAAGATTGACCACACTGGATCAACTGCTCGAACTATGGCCAATATCTCCACGGAAGCAGCAAAACCCCTCTGAACAGATTTACGATGAACTGGCTACACTTCAGAGTGTTTTTTCTTCACTCAAACTCGAAGGTAACTCAATTGAAATGTGGTGCAAATTTTTCCAAGAAGCACCGAATCTGCTGAAAATTGTGCAGTTTGTGTGCAGTGTTCCTGTATCCAACGCTTTTGTAGAACGTATCTTCAGCGTCATGGGAAACGTATGGACTGACGAAAGAAATCGTCTCGCTGTAAATACAGTAAAAAGTTAATTGTGCATTTTTTTCAATATAAGCTCTAGTTGCACTGAATTCAAAGATGCCATTTCGACCAATAAACCTTTGTTAAAAGCAGTGTCATCAAATGCCAAACATACAAAGAAGTAGATTGTAAGCTTCTTTGTCATTTTCAGCAATATTTATGAGATAATAAAAAAATTGAAAAGTTGTTCGGTTTTTTTCTCGAACACATCTGGCAACCCTACACACTAGACTATATTACTAAATTGTCCCCAATGAAGAAACTGTACCAGAACATGTATTTTGATCAAGAATATTAAGTCGGGGTGGCATGTTCAAAACCTTGGGAGTCCGCGATATTACGCTGATATTTTAAGGGTGTAGCGAACATTATTCCGAAACCAGTTGATGACTTCAGAGACCAAGAGCGGATAGTGTGACTGCCTGAGATTGTAGGGGGACAAGGGTTTCCTGGAATCCATTGCCCCTGCGTTCGGAGTTAGATTCTGCAAGAGGACACACGCGGAGAACGGTTTGGAGGGTCCCGACTGGAAGCGAAGAAGAAAAAACATGGTCTGGGTGTAATATGGCGTCTTAGTATGCTCATGTAAATAAAGTTGTATCTATATATCTCTAGCCTGAATGTGAGTTTTCGTATCCAATACGCCACAGGGGGACCGCAGCGATCGAAAGTTTAAGAACTGCTGACCTAATGCATTGTGGAATACAGTTTGATTACAAATTCAGTGACATTTACAAAACGATTTAGCTACATCAAAAATTTTGTTTCAACTGTATCCTGTAAATGTTAAAACACACACACACAGACTTGAAAAGAGAAGTTGAGATGTAATATTAATCAATGTGTCTCGGATCAAATAAATCTTAAGTCATATTACCACAACAAAAAAAAGTCAATCAAATCGATTTGGATTTCGTAAAATTCTAGTTTGAAATATTGGCAAAAACCACAGAAAGAATTCTCAAGCTTTAATATATTTTTTTCTTTAGAACCTATTTGCTTAAATAATGACATACATAATTCTCGCTTTGCTTTTTCTCTTCATTTGAATTTAATAGTATTTATGTGGTGTAATGCTCACTATTATAAAATATTTATTATTCTCCCTAAGTGACACACATTTTTAATGAAAATTTCTCGACACAATGTATAATTTCAACCCCCCCCCATTTTTTTTTAAAAAAAATACTTCATTTGCAAGTATATTCGACAATTAATAGAACCCAAAATTTCAAAATAACTGTAAATAATTCCCGTGATTCATTGTCCGATATAAACCAAACTATAAAACAAGCAAACAATTTGCATTTATAAAAGCGCCTATTTAGTATTATTATCCCTAAAACTAAGTTTCCAGTGAATAAATTGTCATTTAATAGTATCAACCCATAAAGTAAGAAGTACTAGACAGCGTATGGAGATCAATATTTATTCAAAAATTATTATAATTCAAACTGCATTTCTCCTCGACCTAGCATTAACTTAACCACGACAGCCCAACTTAAGAACAAACACAGTATTACTAAATATATTTACATCACGGAACGAAACATTTTGACATTCATGCTCTAAAGATTGCGAGATTCAAAATTGCGTGACAAAGAACACAGAATCTCTACGTCAGAATAGTATTTATTTAAGAGGAGACAGTGCATAATTTTGAAGTAAGCTGCTTTAAAATAGATCTCTGACCAGAGAATGCATTCCTGATACAGAATAGAATCATTTTGGTTCTGTGCACGGCTGCTAAGCAACAGGATTTGTTTACGCAACTTTGTATACAGATAATAAAGGCTTTTTAATTTCTTCGAATGAGTATTGATTTTGGCTTTGAAATCAAAATGTAGACAAAGGACCTATTCACGTTAAAGACATGATTATCAAAGATATTTCAAATGCAAATTGGGATACCTACAAATTAATATTGATACATTGACATTCGAAATATATACTGATAGTTATAATACCTATTATTATTACCAATCCCTTTTATCGAATGAGTCTTCTTTTTAAGAATACAAATACATTCAGCAAATGGTTCGTAATTAAATACCAATTAACCTTTCCGAAAAAAGATTATTGAAGTAATTACTTGAAGAGAAATAAAGATTATATGAAATCTAAATAACTATTGCTAGTAGATAAAAAAATAATGCGAGGGAACTTCAATAATTATGTATATTAAAAAAATTCTATCAGATGATAAAACTACAAATGATATTCTTATTTAAAATATTATGATTAGCAAATAGAGTGAGAATTATATTAACGACGGCACTATAAAGCAACATGAGGGCTATTGACAACGGACATCGTAATTTTGAGCCACGATCAAGAAATGAGGTTAAAATCCGGGCTGATTTCCCTTCTTCAGAATACCATGTCACAAAGAGGACAACTTTAACGTGCATCAGCTTTTTTAACACCGCGGGTCTTCAGTGACAACAGGGCTTGAACCCGCGACACACCGCCCACGAGTTAGTGACTCTAACCACTAGGCTACAGCGGCCATACAAATATGCTTCCATATATTTTTCATATTAAACGCACTCATTTCTCTTAAAATCATGTATTAATAATACAGTAAAAAACTTAAGTGCTTAATCTTTATACATAAAAATCTTCTGTGCGTGTGTTTGTCACTAAACTCCTCCTAAACGGATGGATCGATTTCGATGAAAATTTTTGTGTGGGTTCAAGTAAGTTCGAGAATGGTTTAGATTCACAATTCGGTCCGATATCGCAATTAGTTAAAAAGATATTAATTAAAAACATTCAAAAAATACACAACTCAACATTCACCTGCATTGTTGTAACAACGCTATTGTTATAAAATAAAATTTCCTTTCGACTGAATGCTTTACACGTGAGAAAAAAACCTTTTCAAATTTTGACATAAGTCGACGAAAGGATCGCTAAGTCTCCAACGTGGCTGTATTTGTAATTTTCTAAATAATTAGTTTTAATCAAAATTAATTATAATTAAATTATTGTATTGTCATCCAAAATAATCATGTTCATTACATTTCAACTCAATTGAGCGCTTTAAAATGTATTTTATTAACGATTGAAAATTCCACCAAAATAAATAAACAAACAAATAAAATATGTATAGAGATTGTGAGCTAATAGTAGGAATTGAAAAAGACGTAAGTTGGCGTCGAAAAGTGTTTTTTCAGCCAAACTGGCCAAACCCGGTATTTATTCTTACGAAAATGCAGACGTTTCAAGCATTTTAGCGTTTTTAATTAATATCTTTTTAAATAAACTTTATATATGTAATTCTTCTGTGCGTGTGTATGTTACTTAACTCCTCCTAAACGGCTGGACCGATTTAGATGAAAGTTTTTGTCTGTTCCAGTGGACTCGAGAATGGTTTAGATTTATAATTCGGTTTAGAAATGTTTATTTAATTAATTCTTTATTTATAAATTGTTGATCTTGGAATGTTTTACGTTGGATCCGGCAGACTGCGCTACGATCGCAGTATCAAATATTCAAAAATCTTTTATTTTGAATTTAAGATGTGTGAACAGGACAACGTCTGTCGGGTCCTCTAGTATATATATATATATATATATATATATATATATATATATATATATATATATATAAATAGTAAAGCTGCACTCTTAAGTGAAATACTTTTATATTATAACAGCTGAAATCAGTAGCGCACACAGGAAATTTTCAAGGGAAGGGGTACAGGGTTGAAAGTCCGCCATTTTTGTATAATGCTTCTTTTAATTGTGTCGATTTTCGGGAACAATACACAGTAAAAAAACTAATTATTAAATAGATTATTAGCATTAATTAATAAAATCAATCGTTAATAACAAATACTTAGTTAAATTTTACATACTATATACTTAAAATTCTAATCAATCGGAAAAAAATATCAAGGGCCTTTGGGGGGAAAGGCCGGACTCCTAGGACCTCCCCCTTGGTGTACGTCACTGGCTGAAATAGTTTAGGAAACAAAACACATATTGTAAAAATAAATATCTTTTTTATTGTTTCTATGTTGCTACAAATATTTATCTAAATATGAGCTGAAAAGTGATCTTGATGCTAACTTAGTGAGAAACATGGTATATATATTTCTGTGAACGTAACAGCAAACTTTTGCCAATTTAGATTATTTCATTTAAAAGAAATATTTTGTTTCTACTTTTGCCGAAAACGAAATTCACTAAATAACGAATAATTCGCTACTGGGAAAGTCAACAACATGTTACATTTTAAACTACATCAAATCAATTTTCTTTTTGGGTTTTCAGAGAATAGGTCAAAAAGTAAACGTAGCATTTTACTCACACGGAAAAAAAATCCCCCTCAGAAAAATTCTTAATACTTCACGTAAAAAACATTAAAACGCTACTGCTTCTCTCACAAGGGAAGCTCAAAAGGAAAAACATGTCAGAAGTGAAGAAAACAGCAACATAAGAAAAATAGGGGAAGCCTTTCTTTTGTTTTCTAATGAACAAAATATTAAGGTTGAAGTAAGGGGAGAAAGAAGAAGGCGAGAGAGAGTAAGAAGTCTGCGGCGAAGAAGGAATGTGACAAAATTAATGAAGACAGTCGGCCGTAGTCTTCATTATACTTTCACACCTCTCTTCACTTCTTCCTAGATACCGACAGACGGAGGGGAGCGTTAAATGAACACGCATCCCCTTCTGTAATGTATACCTTGCCTGCCACAAGGGGGCGCTTTTTTATACTCATCCAGAATTACATGCGCTCCTCCACATGGAGGCAGCGAGAAAAAACGGAGAGGAAAAAAGAACACTGTACCGTTCTTTAGTAGGTGAAAAAAACTACCCCCTCCCCCATCTTCGCTCAAGCAAGAAGTAGAACGTTTTCTTCATTAATCGTTACACTTTGTTCCTACAGCTGTTGCAAAAGCGAAATGTGAACAGTTGCACTCCCCTGTTTTAGTTTCTCTGCTGGTTTTATCTGCTACTACCTTTAAAATAATTTTTAGATTTTTTTTTCTTTCTAAGATTAAGATTCTCTTTCTGCAAAATTAGCAGAAAGCGAAAGGATTAAGTTCTATCAATGTTATCAAACATTAAAACGATCAAACAATTTTTAGTACTTCAAAAATTATAATAAATATTTTTTAATTATAATAAACAAAAATCAAGAGTTAAAAAAAACAAATTTATAAAATTCTAAAAATAGCAGAAGAGAATTTTGTAGGGATTTTTTTTATTATCATACATACCCTGCTCTTTTGTAATTAAAATACGTAAATCTTTCACGGAAATGTATTTGAAAAATATTTAATAAATTATAATACCTAACATGAAGTAAAAATGTATAAAAATGCTCATCTCAGTATAATTGAATAAAAGTTTATAGGTGTAAAACAAAACAGAAAAAAAAAAACACCCGCCATATCGAAAATTAAATAATTCAAAAATACTATAAGCAGCATTATGTAATAAGGAAAAAAATAAAGTCGGATATAATTTTTTCTTTCATTATTTTGTTTAATTACGAAACTTATTCTTTTTAATGTCTCTTAGTTTTGATTACATTTATTTTTCTCAAAATGGTTCTGCTTAAAATTCAGAAAGTTCTTTGTGATTCAAACAACTTAAAAAAATACCCAATACTTTAAAATTTTAATCGTTATAAAACAATCACACCTGAGATTTTGATTATGTTGATAATTTTTTGAAAAAATTTCATAACAAAAATTATGTCGTAGTTTTTGAAGAAAAATACGCATAGAAAAGGTAATTTTTTCCTTCTTAATAATTCACAATTCCACAACCTCAACAGTTACATTCTTCATTTTATGCTTAAATAAGTAAAAGAATTGATAAAAATAATTCGAAATTTAAAAAAAAGCAAAGTGAAATTTACAAATTTAGGAAAATAGAAACCTAAGCAAGTTCATAAATAATCTTTTTTTAAAAAAATTGCCCATAACAAAACACAGATTATGCATTATTCGTATTCAATTTTATGGTAATCTGAGAAAATCTAGATATTTTAACACAGTTTAAATCCAATTTTTCTTTAATATTTATCACTATTAAGAATGCAATTAATAAAAATAACAAAAAATATAGTATCAGATAATGTTGACACGGTCCAGAATGTTAATTAACAACAAAAAAATCGCATACAAAAGAATATTTTATGTAAATATATAATTTACGACAGCTGGTGATCATGCCTAGAAATAATATCCAACAAAGAAAAAAAAGTAAAATTTTTTTATGAATAAGAAAACGCAGAATTATGTAAAAAACATGAACTACAGAAATAACTTCAAAAAGTCAGACTTCATAGATTAGAATCTAAATGCGGAGCTTTGTGGCCGAGATGTGACTTTGAGGCTTGCAATAGCGGGACGCATTAAAATGGGCGCGATTAATTAGAGTCACGTAGGAAAGGAAGCGGCGCATGCAAATGTCAAAGCGAGTGCCCGGATTCATTTGTCCACCTGTCGCAAAATATCGCCTTCGACTTACACACGGAGTCCATTGGCATTCCATACATCACAACTCATGAATAGGCAGTTTATTTAAATCTTCGTATTCGCAGATACGACATGGCAATCATTTTAACATGATACTGAAATTGTTTGGCTCACTATATTCCCAAGCTTATTGTTTAAGTGCACTTTCTCATATAGCATCATTATAGAATCTTTGGAAGGTCATTATGACAGCGTTTCTCAAACTGTGGGGCGGGATACCACTACGAGGGGAGAGCAAGCACATCGAAAAGTAAAAAAAGAATTTAAAAAATTACAAATTTACTGAATGGAAGCAAAAAATATATAAATATATATATACATTCGAACATGAAAATAAAATGCACATTTACACTGATATAATATACTTATAAATATATCAGAGAGTACAACACAATATATTTGATAATTAATCTCATAATACTAAGTGACGAACCAGCTTAATAATTACTAGTAGATTTACGTAGGCTTGTCATATACAAAATTTAATACTTATCTTGATAATTTGTATGGTTTGATTAAGAGGTCTTGGTACCCTAAAAATCACAAACCTATCGTTTTTTTTATTTTCATTTAATCTTATTCTTTGCATTATTATCTTTCGATTGATATATCACTTGTGCATGTCGGAAAGTTAGAAGTTGAATAAAACTTCATTTGAAAACAAATTAGGCAATTCAGCCACACCCCCTTTTAGAAAAAAAAAGCTAAAAAATGCGTTATGATAAAAAAATATATTTTATAAATAGAAATAATAACTATAAAAAAGAATGTGTAGTATTAAAAGCAGAATATTTCCGAGGCAATACAATAATGTAATTTTTCTTCCTTGTGAAATGTGTGCATGTAAAATTTTTAAATTAAGGCATTTTATATTAATAATGTTATAATTTCAGTTCTTATTCCTGATATATTTTTCATACAAATGTAATACTTTAATATTATAAGAAAAACAGCGAAAATTTCTGTCGTGACAGAAAAAATTTTTTTAAAGTTTTTCTTGAGTTTCTTGTGCAATTAGTACTCTCTAAAAGTTGATCATTTATAAAAGTGTGTGGGTTGAAAACATATTAAAATGCAATTATTTTAAAGAAAAACATATAAGTAATATGTTAAAGTGGTATTTTAAGTTTAATTAAGCTTATAATAATTATTTTTTCAGAATTATAAACTTTAAAGTGGTTTTTCTCAGTTTGTGTTTTTCGAAACCTTAGTGCATTCAAAATGCTACTCCTTGACAATTATTTACCAATCACTTCAATTTTTTCCTGCGTGTTAAAAATAAAGCATGTAATAAAATTAGGGATCCGTTTTGCTATAAACTGAATACTTTTTTTTTTAAAAAATTAAATGTAAGACATGTTGGCTTTTTCGTTGATTTTTAGCCTATATATCAACATTTTATTTTTTTCTTGAAAACGAATGAAGTTATTCTAAAATAGATCCCTAAAGTTGTTAAGAACATCCATAAGAATATTATAAAAAAATTTCAGGTCAAAGAATTAATTTTTACAAAAGGAGCAGGATTTTAAAATTTTCCCAATTTTCTTCAAAAAATTTAAATTTTTAAAATTGTGTGAATAATATATGAAAATTTTCATCTGGTAACATTTTCTTGAATAGAAACATTGTATAAAATGTTAAAAGATAATTTTTAAATACTTAAATAAAGAAGTTTGCTCAAAGGGTGCCAAGTCCCCTTAAAATCGTATTGTAGGTTTTACACACACACGTCAAAGGGCATTATTATAACATTCAATACATTGTTATTGTGTGAAGGGGGTGCGATGAAAATTATGATTGAAAACTGGATCGCAAATATTGAAAGTTTGAGAAGCACTGCATTATGATGTAGAGTCAAATAAAGATGGTGTTTAAAGTTTTGTAATGATTTTGCGCGTATAATTCAAAGAAATTAATTTTTGTAAGAATGTATACATTTATATTCGCACAAAAGAAAGAAAATATTTTACAGTTAAAACTAAAAATAATAATAATAAATAAATAAAGTCCATTCATCAGAAAGAGTCACGCTTCAAAGTCTATGAATGATGTGTTATATATTAAGCCTTAATGTATTAATGCAATAAAGAAAAATTTCATTCACCGCAAAAGCTAAAGGGGGAAAAAAGAATATTTCAAATCCATTTAATGGAAGAAAGTTGAAGATTGATCAAAAATCATTACTTTTCGAGGAGACAATGTTTTTGAAAAATTTTATATGTTTGCAAGGCCGACGATTTTTCAATATAATTTGCACATGCAAGATAAAATGAGTATGAGAAAATATAATATTAAATAATTATGTATAATTGTATAACATAATTAAGAGCTTATTGTTTGATAATAAGACACTGGTTAAAAATATATACTACAATAAAATGACACGTAATACTTGTACATAATACATATTAATTCAGTGATTGATTGATTATAACAATATATATTGAAAAAAAGCACTTAAGATCTTCGAGACAGATCTCGTAATTTTGAGCTACAGGTGACAAGGACTTTATCTGCAATGATGACATCCCACACTCTGAGCTTTTACATACGTCTCATCAAAATTAGCGTGAATCGGCTGCTCTACACGGTAGGACTCAGTAGCACCAAAATTGATAGAAACAACGCCAGTCAAGTTCATGGCCATAGAACTCGGCTAACCACAGAATACATACTAAAAATAAAATAAACAGTATGAAAATATTTGATGGGTTTTTTACTCGTATCTATTTTATTAACTTGTTCTGAGAAAGTGGGAAAAAAATCTTGCTTGACAAAAATAATAAAAATACCTAGTGCCTTGCCTAGGGCTGTTGGAGTCGCATGTTTTAAGACGGCAACAGGGCATTATTACCTAAAAAAGCATTTGCACTGAATAGGAAGCATGGATTTTAATCCCTGCAGTAGGTACCCAGGTTTTCTTGGGAACTAAACACTGAGGGTTTCGCGTCAGACAGACCACCTGACCAGAACATCTGCTCGATGGAGTGTTGCGCCACTGATTTTAGTTTTAGGAATCATGAATTGCGCATGTTGCCTTTTGGTGATATGGATGAAGACCAGGTCAAGAAATGCCCCGAAGTTTTAAAGTTTTTGGCTGATAATTCTGTTGAGGAAAATGAAAGATTTCATTGTTGTTTTTATACCTTTTCGACTCTATACAGGGCAGCTCATCGAATAATGGCAGAAATGCCACAAATGAAAGTAGGATAAAAAAAAAACATTAACTTAATGTATAATAAAAGAATTCATAAATTTTAATTTTCCTTAATGTATATTTCTTATGAATTTTTTTATCTTAAGAAATTTTTCTGTTTATTATTTTGCTCACCTTAATTTTCTATCATTTATTTCACTACCCTTACTCAAAGCTTATCCTAGATTTTCAATTTAATTTGCAAGAAATAGAATTCAATGAAATATTTTCCCCTCCAGACAATGCTTTCCATTACTTCTGTCGATGAGCAAACCTTTCCTTAAAATAGCAGGCGCCTGCAGAGAGAAAAGAAAACCTAATGGAGAGAGACACTCGAAAACAGACTCATCCTTCAGACACTGAACCACTTCGTTACAGGAGACGAACTCTGCTAAATCAATCATTATCTCTCACCCCCAGAGAATAAATAAACGAAACTCATTAAAGTGAATGTGCTCATTAGAAAATTCACAACTACGATCTTGAGACATTTTTAGAGATCTCGAGGACCTGACAATAATGAAGAGCGTTTTATTTAGTCAGTGATAATCTAACGAAGTGTACACTTCAATTCCCAGGGAACTACTCCCGAAGACAATTAGAGATTTGCTAAGAACGTTATTTGGATAAGCCCAGGATTGGATTTTATGTAGAGGGAAGAACGTATTAATTCAATTAGAGTTGAATTTCATCAGTAAAAATGAGATAAAATTATTTTCCAATGGATCAGAATGCTCTGTCAACATATAAAATACTGTAATAGACTGGCGGCAAGAGCATTCAAGCGAAAAAACACAGCAAGTAATATTTATTTAATAATAATATTAAGAGATTCGTCTATACCAGTGGTCTCCAACCCTCGCGGTCCATGGATCAAATACTACCGGTCCACACAAGAAACATTAAATTATTTCCCTTTTATTTACTGTGGTATATTTTTCTTGGGTTTGGGCTACTTTTTATGAAAATCACTTTATATTCCTCGCTAAATCACTTCCTATTCATATTTTTTGGCGTCGCTATATTTTATTTTAAAGTCACAATTAAGTACAACTAAATTAAAATTATTAAATCAAAATTGTCTGAAATATAAACAATCAACGTCCTCCCCCTCAGCGGGCCGCGGTAAAATTAACAAACGTCGACCGGTCCGCGGCGATGAAAAGGTTGGGGAACACTGGTCTATATATGCAACACACTAGAATGAATATAAAATCAGAAGAAACATATCTCCGTCTCCTCCATATCATTTAAGAAACGAATGATTTAGTTTCGCTATTAAAACAATTTTCCATGCATTGAAGCAATTTAAAAATTGTCGAATCAAAACAAGTTCTACAAACTCTGATATTTATCATTTAAAAAACTAATTTAAAATGCTGCAATGAATACTCAAGTATCGTTATTAACGATAGAACGAATCTATCTGAGGAATTCATTTAAGTTTCATACCAGGAAACGTTGACGTTATTATATAATGTAGAAGTTTCATAATTTTAATACGTTGGCTGCCAGGTACTTTTCAGGATTCAACCAATATTAAACAATTACTTACTATACAAATATTACAAAATTCATATTTACACAGTCCTATCGTAGCTGCATAAATATAGCAAGTAAATAAACTGTGAGATAGCTCGTAGTTGGCTTCCTAGGAAACAAAGCAAGCTACGAGTGATCTCATAGCTGACAGTCAACGCTTTAGTAAACAATATTATCATCAAAAACGAAGAGTAAATTCAACTTACATGAAAGAATAAATAAATTTAGGTATGTGAAGTATCAATATGAGTGAGTGAATGGATGTTTATTGTCTTGTCATTATAAAGCCACACGAGAGCTATTAGGGACGGACCTAGGTCAAGGGACGAGGATAACACCAGGGATGGAATCACACTCTCCTAAACACCTCACCAGGATAGATTTAACGTGCAACAAATCCTCTACACAGCAGAATTTATTTGGCACTATGGTTCATAACACACTGGCCACAAGTTCGTGACCATAAACTACTAGGCTAACGCCGTCACATAGGATGCATCAGACAAGATTTAAATTCTGATTAGATTAAAATAAGTTACAGAACAGACTCCTAAAGTTGAAAATTAAGTATAACATCTTTTATTAAAATATATCTTACAAATACAATATTTTAAGCTATCCGACTACATTCGGAACCGTGATTTTCAAAAGCGCATAAATGGATAATTTTCATATTTAGTGTCACATAGATTAGAATACATGCATATAATTGTTTTAAGGACATTTTGACAAAAAAAAGTATTTAAATACAATATTTTGGCAAAAAATTAACTTAGAATAATCTTTTTTCCAAATGTTCTGCTTTTGTGAAAATAATATTTTGCCTGTATATAGCTCAGACGTCTGTTCAGAGGCTCAACTAGAATTTTTGAAATATATAACTTAGAAGTGGGTTTATTCATATTTTACGAAAACGGAGGGGAGCGATTTTAAGAAAAAAACACGAATAATTATTTCAATTGGAGGTAAGTCTGAAAATAATGTGAATTTTTCAAAAATTCTAGTTGAACCTCTGAACAGAGGTCAGAGCTATAAACAGGCAAAATATTATTCTAATAGAAGCATTTTTCACAAAAGGAGAACATTTGGAAAAAAGATTATTCGAAGTTAAATTTTTGCCGAGATATTATATTTAAATAAATTTTTTTTGTCAAAAAATCTTTAAAACAATTTTATGCATGTATTCTAATCTGAGTGACACTAAATATCATGAAAATTATCCATTTATGCGCTTTTTTAAAAACACGGTTCCGAACGTAATCGGATACCTTAAGAGGTAGCATCTCTCTGATTATAAATACGACGAAAAATTTTAAACAGCCGCACAAGAAGCATGCATTACTCATTCTTACGTCACGACACTAAGGGGCCAATTCATTCACTGCCATTGACTTCATGAGTTTTTCAGTCATCAATGTTAACAGTGGCCGAGATACTTAATATCTTCCTAATGAAAACAAAGAGGTGAATGCAAAAAAAGGGGAAAAAATCGATGCATGAACCGGAAGAAAACTCCCGAATTCCCCTAATCCGGTCGCCGGAGAAAGGTCAGGATGAAATGAGGCGAAGAGAAAGAAGGTCGTTAGGCATATCCCAAATTCCACTCGGCACCTTCCCAAACCGCGACATAGAAAAGGTAAAGTTTTTTTCCCTTGCCTCCTGTTGTTTGTTGCGTTGTTTTTGTCTCCTGTCATGTAATTACCGGAATGATCATTTCGGGGAACATACCGCCGAGCTCTAATTGAGGGCTCTCTAATGAACGTAGCGCGCCGACGGGATGCGTAATAAGGCACTAGATATATGGATAGAAAACTCGTAAACAACACGGGCCGAGACAAAAAGTACAGAGCGTAACGGGTTCTTTATGGTTTTCATAGATCGTCGAGGTGACAAATATGCTCATCTATTAAATCATGAATATGGGCGAAAATGTCACGTTAACTCCATTAAAAGTTCTTTATAAAATGTTACGATCTGATCAAAAGATACATTTACGTCGTTTGTCGAAACAAAAGTTAAACCTTGCACTTTATATAACTTTAAGCATGTGAGGGAGCATTGAATAGAAAAATATACAGACATGATCCTCCATCAACATTAATTACCCAAGTAAAATATTTTTATAAATTTCCAATGGGCTGCGGATTGGTATTTTACCATTACAGACCTAGTTTATTCCCCGGAATCTGATATATCTTTTTAGTGTGGCATCATATAGGCGGATACCAATCGTCGCAGGTAATTTTGATGCCCAGTTTCCTCCCCAGAGGGAGGCACCTGAGCTCTGACGATGCGAAACCGTTTTTATGGATAAAAGTTTTTAGAATCCGTGTTCTTTTTACGAGATGAAAAGTAACTAATAAAAAGGCTTATTAAACATATACATATTTAATACGGTTTTCCTCTTTAACTCAAAGGGGTAACAGTAATTTAGTAGTTATAGTCACGTGTTTGAGTTCTGGTGTCACTAAAGATCCGTCGTGTAGAGAGGGCTTACGCCCATGAAATCTGCTGAGCTCTAAGTCCTCCGGTTGATGTAGTGTGGTTGTGTGTGTGTTTGAGGATGCCAACTCAAGTATCGTCCCCCTCACTTGAACGAGGCTCAAAATTATGTGGGTCGTCACCAATAGTCCTTGAGTTGCTTTATAGTACGATGCGATATAACTCGCGCACTGAACTCAAATTTTTAAGTACTTTAATTTTAAAAAATGCTTCAGGAAATAATATTATACACATCTCCCACATTAAAGTAAAAGTGGAATATAATTTTCTGAGAGGCTTCGGTTACAATTATTATAGAAGTAGCAACAAAAACTTCCTATTTTCAAATCATATCCTAGACCATGCTTCCTATTTCTTAGATCTAGAGTTTCAACTTAAATTAGACAAAACTTAATTTAAATGCGCATAAATTATACAAACAAGAGACTACAAAATCATTGCCTTAGCGGAGAGTATAAAATGTCATTGACTAATAATATTTTGGAGCAAAATATATTAAATACAATGTAACATTTTATAAAATGCCTAAAATTAGAAATTGAAATATAGTCATAAAAAACAATTTTTTAACCACATTAAAGAGAAATGAATGTTAAGTTAAGCCTCATTGCAATGGAGTTCTACCATAGATTGCATCGATGGATTCATTATGAATTAGTGATGAGGATAACACACACTTCGTCAAACATGATTAATACCTTATGGGTACATGAAAAGTGCTAACTAACCTTCAGAATGAAATGTAACTGAATCACTGCTCCTTTTTTATTAACAAAGGCAGGTGTTAAAACATTTTTACCCATTTCTTTCCGATGGTAATTCATATTCCGCTAAGGGCACTTTGCATACAGTAATACAATATTCTCTCTCTCTCTCTCTCTCGTCCTCATTCTCCTTGAAAGGGCGTTAGGTAAATCTCTAGGGTGTCATTACATGCGACGAAGGTGGCGGAAAATTACGGAATCAAGGGCCGCCGAAGGAAGGAAAAAAAGGGGAATTAGTAAAAAGCTGGGGTGTGGACCCGTGTCCGCAATTTAACATCGATTTGCCATCGCTTCTTTGTCCGTCCTTGTAATGACGTTATTAGGGCTCCAATTCCCGATCGATTCACTGCCAGCCCCAGGGCGGTGTGGCCATAACGAGGGACAACTCAACTTCATTCCCCTCCACCCCCACAAACGATTTGTTCGACCAGGGAGAATGGGGACTATTGGCAGGCGATTTCACACACAGATATTCTTCTAAGTCTCTCTGATTAAAGAAGATTCACTCATCAAATCGATGTTGAAAAAAAGAAGAGAAAAAATCTGACTGGGGATGAAAGGTTTCATTGATATCTTGTTAATGGTTTCATGATTATTATTAAACAATTATAAGATTAAAAAATAATACACAGATGTTTCTTAATAATGTAGCAATCTCGACAGCCGATTGGCCAAGACAACAAACTTCGATTCCGACAATAATTAAGTCTATTTCTGTGTTATTAAGTCCTGCCCTTGTATAGCCTTGTTTCCATTTATGACCTGTCATGTTAATTAATGGATCTTTGGGATGTTGGAAGGTCAGTTTAATTATATCTCAAATCCTAGAGATGAATTAGAACCCACGTCGAGTCGTAGAAGTTAAAACAGAAGTGTATTAGCAGAGATATATTATTTGTTACTTGACAATTGTTACAAGTTATGAAGTTTGTGGGAGTATTATGATGGCTTCATTTCGATCTAGCGCGATGTAACATTAATGAATTCAGAACCTAAAATAAGAAAATTTCACATATTTTTAAAAATTTTAAAACCCAGGCTTAATTATTTCGGAATGCATATAATCCATCCCCCACCCCTTTATCACATCTGAAAGAGTACCGTCATTAAAGATCATACTGTTCTATAGAAAGTAACTCAGCTACTAGCAGTACTATGAAAAAATTTCAAATATCTCGTAAAAAAATTTCGATTTATTCGTATTCTGATTCCAGCAAATTAATTGCTTATTACCGCCACCTTTGAAATAGCATAAGAGCTTTTGGTAATAAAATCTCAGTTATGAACTAAGATCAAGTGCCTAGGAAGAACGTCAGAGGTACAATTCCCTCCACTGATTTCTATACACTGTCAGTGGCGCAAGGTACACCCCCACATCGCGGGATACCCAGGATTCTAGGGAACCCAAAGCTTGATGATATGCTTTTGCAATCCTTTGCAAATTCGTGCTTGGAACCCAAAACCCGACTCTCCATTATGTCACTGTACAATGCCAAAGTGAAAATTTTTCAAAGTGAAGAAGACACACTTAACTAACATTAGCAATTCTACACGAAGAATCTTCAGTGGAACTAAAACTCGAAAGTAACATTGTCGGCCACAAAAACATGATCCTGACGAAAGGGTTACTACAGGCACTTGGTTCAACCAAAGACCATGGTATAGAATTGTCGTAACTGTTGCAAATTGTACTGAACTGGAGAGATCAACGACTTTTAAGTTAAGGTACTGCCAATTAAAAAGAATAAGATACTAATTTTGTGTGCGATCCATCTACAATGGGTTCCTTCGCACGTTAGCATCGCGGGCAATGAGATTGCTAACGCCCTAGCAAAAGATGGCGCAGATCAACCCACTATCAACTCAACCCCTCTCACCTATTCAGAACTGCACTCCACCTACATCAACAACAAGCAAGCAACTGTTCCTCCTGCTCATCACTGGTATGAGGCTAAATGCCTTGGTATAGTTCTATTTCCCTTCAATGCAGCAAACAAGGACAAACTATTCTAACTCGTTTCCGGAGTGGCCACCACCGAACTTTGACTTTTAAGAAAGGAAACAAAGTTTTCCCGACTTGTGTTAGGTGTTCTGGCTGCCAGACATCTACAGATAACATTCTTGACTCCCTGGGGCTTTCACAACATGATCTTTATGAAGACCCTCTAAGGGTGTTGGACTTTTTAAGAGTGAATGAGATCAGGGACTTGGTATAGCTTGGCTAAACATGGAGATAAGCAACAACAACAGATAATAATTTATGTCGTACAAAATCGTCAAACCATGCATGGAAATATCGATATTCTTCGTCAGTGACATAATGTGACTGTCTTAATGTTAATTGAAACAAAATGATTAAATAAGTAATTGCCCCAAATTTTTTTGTAGGATTTGATACATAGAAGACATATATATAAATGTTGTCAAGCGCAGAACGAGTGAGTGTATATTAACATTCCGAATGGTAGAGTGAATTACTATTATAATAGAAGCATTTTTCACAAAAGGAGAACATTTTGAAAGAAGGTTATTCTAAGTTAATTTTTTGCCGAAATATTGTATGTAAATAATTTTTTTTGCCAAAAATTAACGTCACACCATTCAGCGATGGAACTCGTAATTTTGAAACATGGTCAAGTAACGAGGATGACACTCGAGCTTGAACCCCTCCCCATTCTCCTAACTTTTACACCACACCAACAGAAGGACGTTCAAACCTTGACATACGTGCATCGGCCACCTCTGTATGGAGGGTCTTCAGCGGTACTAGGCTCGGACTCATGACACGCGTGCCACGAGTCCGTTACCTTGTCCACTAGGTTACAGCGGAAACTTATTTCCTTGCGATAAAGCAGCACAAGGACTATTGGCGACAGACCTTCTAATTTTGAATCACGATCAAGTGACGAGGGCAACACCTGAGCTGGCACCCCAATCTCCCAACTTCCACACTAAGCTGATGGAAGAACTTTGAGTCACACACAACCAATTTAACGTGCATGCAATTTAACACTATTGCCCAAGGAAGTCATTTTGATTGCTTTTTAATTTCAATTAGAAAAATAAGGATGTATATAATGACAATTTCTTAGACATTTTTAGAAAATATTTTTTTTCCAAGTGAACTAAATTTCTTGGATTGTTAATATTTACTAATAACTTGTTATAAGACTGTAAATAATATAAAAATAGTAAAAATTAATTTTAAACAAATTTCTTTACA
Source organism: Trichonephila clavipes (assembly GCA_019973935.1). Lineage (NCBI taxonomy): Eukaryota > Metazoa > Arthropoda > Arachnida > Araneae > Nephilidae > Trichonephila > Trichonephila clavipes. Next base: position 343,078 of record BMAU01014919.1, read on the forward strand.
CATTAGTTGTTATTTCCCAATGTATTCATTTTGACTGCTTTTGGGCAATATAGGTATAGACTAAGTTTTAGTCTTTCTAGAGTTAACTTCAATGTTAGTTACTCCTACCAAAAGTTCGTGATCATGCTTGCTAAGCAACTGCAGCCACCTAAAGCACAGAACAAAAATTTTGAATGAAAATTAATTTAAATGAAATAGTTATACTCTTTACTGCAGTGAATAAGTTTTTAAAAATGAATGGAACCATCTATAACATAATACCCTTAAATTTTTTTATAAAAAGATTAAAAGTGATTTATTGTTATCTGATAATGTCCTTTAAGTAACAATAAACCCTAATTAGAGCACAGAAATTTTTTTCTAAAAAAAAAATGGTCATCAGCTGAAAGTGTGCGAGCATCTTTTTAGCGAGAGAGAACAAGGTGTAATTCAAAATAGAAAGCCTATTGCGTTGCCATGGAAACATGATTGCCTTTTCATGTCGCTGTTTCTCATCGATTTTTCTTTAATTAACTGTATCTAAGAGCATTTTCAAAGTTGGATGAAAAAAACACAGACAGATCGTCCCTTGAGTACTTCAATTAAGTGATCATTCAACACATATTACACGGAAGAAGGCGCCTAGAACGTTAAAATCATTTGCTAAAAATATCCTAACATGATTGATTCGTTTTCTTTAAAATATTACTTCCTCGCTTTAGACCGAGACTTATTAAAATCTTTTTTTCCCTCTGTTCATTTTTTTCTTTGCAGTTATTTGCATTTGATTAAGACAGCAGGTGATGTAATTAACACTTAAACTATTTATAAATATTAATCAAATCTCACTTTTAGGTTTAATGTAAATTCGATTTACATAAAAGGATACACATATAAAAATATATATATATATATATATATATATATATATATATATATATATATAATATAACAATTGGAGAATGATAACTTATCACATAAAAGAAACAATCAAACATCCTTACATTTTCACATTGTTGCAGATGGAATCTGTATTTGATTGTACTTTATTTTAACATAGCCGGCAGGGTGGTGTGGTCAGTTTGTCGCTGGCAAGACCCAACCAAGGTAAGCCCACACCTAAGGTTGAGGGTTCAACCCCGGCGCAAGTAGGTGAATTTTCAAAATGCAGAAAAATGACAGTGGCCATGTCGTATGATTATACGGCATCTAAAAGATCCCTAGAGTGTGTTTGGCTTGGGTGCTCTCGGCAAAATTAAATCCTAGTGCAAATTCGCATCGTCACAGCACAGGTACCTTCTTCTGGGAAGAAAACTGGACATCAAAATTAATTGTGGCAATTGGTATCGCCAATATGTTGCCGCGCTTAAAAGTGATACCAGTTCCTGGAAAATGTACAAGGTCTGTAAAGGTTAAAAATATTAATACCCCATTAGAAGAAAAAACATAAGAATGGAAATTCAGAGTTTAAACAAGTTCTCCTGTACCACTATGGGTATATTTTTCTTTTAGATTTTTTGGGGTTTTTTTTATATAAATTAAAATATTTGGTTTTGGGAAAATATTTGGGAAAAGGTGGGCCACTGACAACTCTCCAGAGTATTCTCTCATAATTCGGGTGGAATTTAACCAAATCATATCATCTGCATGGTGCTCAAAGCTGCGGATAACGACTAACGTAAAAACTAGTCCCTCGCTGTGATGAATACTGTAGGCTTCAGTTTGACAGCGTCGATCAGGTGTCATTAGAAGCAACAACATTACTTTTCTCATTATCCAATTACAGATACGTCTCTTGCCGATAGCTCCTTGTGTTGTCATATTACAACATTAATCAAAAGTTAATCCTCAATTATTTTATAATGAAATAAATGTCATTTATAATGTAATAAAACTGTTTCAATAACAATGGAACTGAAACAGTACTTCATCCATTCATCCACATTCACTCAATTCCACACACATGAAATGTAAAATACTAATTTGCCAATGTCAGCTATTTATGATAACTACTTGCTAGAAAAACAGTTATATTCTTTTCCAATCTTCCCTGTTTGTAATCTTCATAAAGAAGAATGTTCCTCGTAGGTATATAAGTATACTTTAGGAGTACAGGAAAGGAGCAAAAAAGATCCCTCTCATGAGGATGGTAGGGGAAAATGTGCTGTCATTGCGAAGAACTCCATGTACAATATATCGAGTCCCAGTGTTTGCTTTGGCTACGAAATCAATTTTCGTGACTTAATCCTTCAGCTTAGTTCGAAGTTTTTTTAAACCTTTTTTCCAGTATGATTTTTTCCCTTTTTCTCATTCTATCACAAAGTAAGGTGTTGAAGAGGAGGGAAGTTTGCAGAAGTACAAACTGTGCAGGAGTGTATCATAATTAGGATTTTTTTCCCCAGGCATTAAAAAAAAACGTTTTCGTATCTGAGAGTAAAATGATCCTTCAAACTCTTATCTGAACGTGACTAAAAGAGAAGCGATAAGTAATAAATTTTTTAACATAAACAGAAAATTTGAAAAAAAAAAAAAAAAAATGCTTTCCGGAAAAGTTTAATTTGTCTGCCACTTTGATCAGGAAAAATGAAGAAATGATTGCATGGATCTAGTTTATATAGCTGTAACGAATATTTTTTGTGTGTATTTACATCATTTTCTCTTACTAACTCATCTTTAAAGAAAAAAAAATTAAAAATCAATTTAATATGAAAATATAAAATTTCTTGCAAAATATCTTTTTTTCTTCCAAAATGTTTTTCTTTTAATTTTGTGTGCTCTTATATAACCATTGAATTCTTGTAAAAACAATTAAGAAAGTTCTATAAACGACAAATAACTTACTTAATGTTTACGTAATATTGAGAGAATATAGAATTTATGGATTTTTAAAGGATATAAAAAAAATCTAATGATATTTATAAATATATAAGAGTCCTTTTTCAATTCCTTCTATTAGTTAACTCTCTTCCTATATATATATATATATATATATATATATATATATATATATCTTGTTCAAATTTTTAATCGTTAATGAAATATTTTTTATTCATCCACTGAAATTCAAATACAATTTTTAAGCTTGCAGTGGATGACACTTCATGATAATTAGTTTTTTCAAATATTACTTCATTAATAAAAGTTTTATTTCTAAACTTTAAATTTATTCTACGCTATTTCTGCCGAAGTTAGATTTATCTGCAACAGATGGCGTCAGTAAGTTTTTTTTAACAAAGTAGGGAAAAACTTAATTTTTTTATATTACTTGTTTGGATGTAATGCACACAGATTACTCGTGCTTTGTTAAAAATAAGTCAATTTATGATGCAATAATGAAAGATAGAGTGTTTTATTAAAGTCACACTGTGAAGGTCTCCTTGGACCTCACTTTGAGAACGAGAATAAATAGGATTCAGATAAGAACCAGTAGCCATTTTTATAAACAACTTTCTTTATTTAGTTATCTTATCCAAATAGAATCAAAGACTTATTAACAAATATATCTAACTAGTATTATGAGGTTTTAAAGTTAATATCCTTTAAATTAACTTAATTAATGATCCAATTAATTAACAATTAAATAACGATCACGCAGAGATTACCACGATAAGAGATCCCAGAATTATATTCTATGTTCTTATTGAACATTTAATTTTAATTTCATTCGCAATAATAAGACTAATATTTACCACATTGCAATTCAGCTCAGCTCAGCTCAGCTTTTATCTGAGATTAAATCATCCAACAAGAAATCTTCAATTTAACTTCACTATAACTTTCTGCTTCAATCTCTCTCTCCTACTGCTCTAACTTTACTATTCCGTTTGACTTAAATACTTTATCTAATCTGCATAACAAGGAATCCTGTCCGCTTTTTGGAGTTGATTGGAAATAGGTAGGGAATTAAATTTCCATAAAAAGGACGACTCAGAAGGTTAGTGATAAAGTTCCGTATAGATTTGTCACAACACTGTATGAAAACACAAGAGATACTGGCAACGAACTTAATAATTTTGAGCTACGGTCAAGTGACGAGCTTACCTGAGCTGGAACCTCACTCTTCTAACTTCCACAATATATCAACCTGAGGATTTAGCCACTTACATTTACCATGCACCAGTCCCTCTATTAGGCGGGGCTTCAGTGGCACCAGGACTCGAAACTCATGACACGAAAAGCCAGTGTTTTAGTAAAATCAGATGCCTTAATTTTACACAAGATGTAAAAATTTAAAATGAGTTTTTCTCGAACTGTGTTTTTTTTCAAAAAGTTTTTAAAATAATTTACTGACATTTTTTGTGTATGTTCAGAGCATAGCTGTAGAACTGTTTTGACCTTCAGATTTATCAATCCCCGTTTTATTTAAAAATTTACAGTCCTTTATGTGAATATAATCACTGTTTTTTTTAGCAATTTCACATAATCACTAATATAAAGTGTTCTAGTTTTTGTAAAAAGTAAATTATCTCTTATCCTGAAGGTCATTTCAAACATGAATAACAGAGTAACACATCAAAATTGAAAATTTGTTCATAAAATTTTTGTAGAGAGCAGGTCCCGTTTATGTAATTTTTTTGTACATTTTTACCAGTTTTTTTCCCATTTTAATAATAATAAATTTTTTTCGGTTTTCAATTTTAGGATTTTTTCCTTAAAACATACTAAATAAATCTAAAAATCACAAAGAAATCCCCATATCTCAATTTTTTCAAAAAAGAGTTGTCGCAAGTAGTCGGATACCATAAGTTTTTAAAAATTAAAAATATAAAATTTTTATTTTGCTTTTCATTATTCTTCACTGAATAAAAAATTTACATAAATAATTAATATATTCGAATATTTTTTTAAATGGTTTCAACGCAACTGCACGCAGAATTCTCTCAATTCTTGTTATTACTATTTTCTCCAGTCCTTCCCAGTATTTTGCTTAGAACGATTACAAGAATTAAAAAGCAACAAGCTACTTCATCGCTCTAAAAAGTCTCCTTTCATTGATGATTAAAAATGAAAACAGCAAAAGAGGCCGCCCAAAATGTAAAGCACGCGGGCGGCCTGGAAAATAATTCGAAACACATGTCACCGAGCTGCGTGCGCCCACGGACAGGAAATTAAACGCATCAAGCTTCGTAATTGCAAAGATAAATTAGAAAGCGACACGACGCTTTAACAGCGCTCGCTATTTATGTGAGCTCGATATTAATGCTAACAAACAACTCATGCTCGGAAAATGAAACATTTCTGCTCACAAAATCGATTGAGTACCTAGTGAAATCAAAAATGAATTTTGTTTCTGGTTACATTAAGAAGTTCACTGAAAACAAATGTAACTTTACAATAAGTTATTTATATCCAGTTACACACAAGTAACATTAATCATAAATTTCTTGTCTATTAATTTAAATCAACTTCCTTCTTAAGATACAAGAAGGAATATTGGCAATTGTAGTTCGAATTTTAAACACCTCCGCCTTTTTTGGATATATATATATATATATATATATATATATATATATATATATATATATATATATATATATATATATACACTCTGTCGCAAAAATATATGCACCCAGAAGAAATCAAGCTACAATCACGAAACTCGGCAAGAATGTAGTCTGGTAAGAGATATGCAAATGATTAAAATTTCGAAGCCAATGAGACAAGGCTAAGTGTGCTATGCGCATATTAGTTGCGCAACTGGGAGAGTTTAAAAGCATGAGTACGAGCGCCGTACGGCTATCCAAACGAATCTGATGACTTTGATAGACGATATTGAGACTTAGGATGCCTCTAAGACGTAACCGGCGGCAGTACGAGCAGCTGACGGACTTTGATAGGGGCCGTATAATAGGCCTCAGAGAAGCAGGTTGGTCGAATAGACGTATCGGCCGCCACCTCGGTCAGAGCGATATGGTAGTTGCTCGGTGTTGGCAACAGTGGATCACAGAAGGTAGAGTGTACCGTCGCGAAGGATCAGGACGTCCCAGGAACACAAATGATCGCGAGGATCGTGCAATCAGAAGAGTGGCCACTTCGGCACCAACAACGTCGCTAGCATCGATTCAACGCCACTTACCTCCTTCCAGACATCCAGTGCCATCAAGAGAAACCATAAGGAGACGACTGACCGAAGTTGGCTTGAGGGAGCCGACGTCCGCTAAGACGCTTACCACTGACCCCACATCAGGCAGTGTCGACTGGATTTTTGCCGACCTCGGGCAACTTTGTGACAGACTGGAGACGTGTCATCTTCAGTGATGATTCCCGATTCAGTCTCAGTGCTGATGACCACCGCACACGTGTCTGGAGGCGCACCGGCCAGCGGTCCGATCCGGCATTTATTGTCGAGCGGCATACAGCAATTTCACAAGGTGTGACAGTGTGGGGAGCAATTTCTTGGGACACACGATCATCTTTAGTGGTCCTTCAAGGCACTTTGACAGCTCGCAGATACGTGGACGATATTTTAACGCCGATTGTGCTACCCATGCTAAGGTGCCATTTATCAACAGGATAATGCTCGTCCACATACTGCGCGACTCTCCCAACAATGTCTTCAAGGATATGACTTCCTACCATGGCCTGCCAGGTCACCAGATCTTTCGCCAATAGAGCATGTCTGGACGCGTTGGGAAGGCAACTGCAGCCGTCCCGAGATACAGGAGAATTAACTGCGCAGATGCAAAGACTATGGCAGGATCTTCCACAGGGGTCATAAGTGATTTAATTGAATCGATGCCACGCCGAATTTCGGCTTGTATAGCTGCCAGAGGTGGCTTTTACTTACTGATTTTTAACCTTTTGCAAGCTGTAACCGCTTAATAAAATGATATTTTGTTCTGAATTTTTAATCATTTGTTTATTTTCATATACACTACATGCATACCAAATTTCGTGAATGTAGCTCAATTTCTTCTGGGTGCATATATTTTTTTGCGACAGAGTGTATATATATATATATATATATATATATATATATATATATATATATATATATATATATGTATATATGTATGTGTGTGTGTGTGTGTGTGTGTGTGTGTGTGTGTCGCCACTCATTGTAGTCAGTAACATTTTTGACAAAAGATATTTTTTAAGTTCCATGTAATTAAAATTCTTGTATGGAACAGTAATTTGCATTTATCAATTTACACAGAAATATTACTTTGAATTTTTTATTTAGAAATGATAACTTAACTACCCCCACAAAATAGATAAATTCAATAATAAAAAAAGTTTTTTCAATGCTGTTTAGATCATGACTACCCTTTTAACTTCTTAAGAACTGAAATTCATCACAAATACATTTTAATCGTCTTGCTCTACTTCTGATTCCAAATCCCCCACACAACAATAGGATTTTAAAGTCAGCATATTAGTGGTCTTGCTGTGAAGGTCTTATTATAACACTCTCCTCATAGTTTACATTTTTTCCACGCAAACACATCTTGAACATCTTACACATTTAAAAATTTCTACATTTTTGACAACCAACCAAATTAGAGCCTAGCAAATTTCTACATTTTTGACAACCAACCAATTCATAGGCTACCAAATTTGATTGTCATCTCCCTTGGCATCTATCTTTGATGGCTGGTTTAAAAGATGCGTTTATGTATAATCTGGATTTTTAACTCAGTGAATAGTAGCTTTCAATTAATTTCAAGACTCTTGGCTCTCTTGTAAAAAGCTCTGTGAGTAGAAGTTTCGTAAAATTCTTTTTTGAAAAATCCTTTTCTTATGTAATTCTTTAGTAATTTTCTGCTTTTAAGATTTTAGGAGAATTTGTTGCAGAAGGTAGTCAGTGGTTTTCTCATACTTTCTGTAAGGTTTTATATACTCCGAATTTTTAGTTATTTTATTTGGTTTTCCTACCTAGTTGCATAGGGGGAAGATTGGCGCCTTCAAATTAGTTTAATCCCACTTATTCGGTCCTAAGTCCGAAATTGCTTTCCTACCAGCTAGGTTCTTTTTTGTCGTTCCTTTCTTTGTATTTTTCTATAAATTTGATCTTCATGTTTTCCTTTAATATTTCTATTACGCTATTTTTTGTTATGTTCATTATCTATTATTTCTTGTTTTTGATATATTATATAAATTTCTTGCATATATATATATATATATGACAGGCCCCAGGCCTGCTGGTAAAATGAGGAGGGTATCATCTTTATAATATTCCTTTATTACGCTTTCATCATATATAATCTATGGCGGACCTTTTACCGGGTGTTACCAAATACCACATCGCAGCGAGGAGACACCAGCCAAGTCCTTCCTTAGTATGCGTTCGCCTTCGTCAGCGCTCGTTGCTCCTTTTAACAGGCTTGTTTACTCATAAATCCTTACGCGATGGTAAAGAGTTCGCTCTATTTTCATTTATTACTTCCTTAATTTTGAACCTAAACTTTTCAAACCTGACATATATATATATATCCTTATTTTAACAATTCAAAGCTACAATATAAAGGGTGTTTTTTTAGAGGTATAGAACTTTAAATTGCAATAAAACAACGATGTATTATTCGATTGACATGAATTTGTTTTATTCGAAAGATAATATTGTGGCATTACATTTTAAATATGATCAAGCAAGGCGTAGATTCGTCGAATGGGTACAAAACGAGATTGCCGTTGTTCCCGATTTTCATAAGCGAATTTTGTTTAGCGATGAAGCGCACTTCTGGTTGAATGGCTACGTCAACAAACAAAACTGCCGCATTTGGAGTGAAGCTAATCCACAAGTGTATGTCGAAACACCGTTACATCCAGAAAAACAGACTGTTTGGTGCGCTTTATGGGCTGGTGGAATCATTGGTCCGTACTTCTTCAAAAACCATGAAGGCCACAACGTTACAGTCAATGGTGATCGGTATAGAGCCATGATTACTGACTTTTTCATTCCTGAATTGAACAATCATGATGTCCAAGAGCTGTGGTTCCTACAAGACGGTGCAACATGTCACACAGCTCGTGCCACAATCGATTTATTGAAAGACACGTTTGGTGACCACCTAATTTCACGTTTTGGACCTGTGAATTGGCCTCCAAGATCTTGTGATTTAACACCGCTAGACTATTTTTTGTGGGGCTATGTAAAGTCATTGGTCTATGCGGATAAGCCACAAACGCTTGACCATTTGGAAGACAACATTCGCCGTGTTATTGCCGATATACGGCCACAAATGTTGGAAAAAGTCATCGAAAATTGGACGTCCAGATTGGACTACATCCGAGCAAGCCGTGGCAGTCCTATGCCAGAAATCATATTTAAAATGTAATGCCACAAGATTATCTTTCGAATAAAAAAAATTCATGTCAATCGAATAATACATCGTTGTTTTATTGCAATTTAAAGTTCTATACCGCTAAAAAAACACCCTTTACTAGGATTTCTCAATTTCAACATCACTTCCAGAGAGAGTCAGCAATTCTCTTTCATAAACTCAAGCATTTTAGGAGGATTTAGGACGGGACTCCATGACCCGCTTCATTTATCATTGGCCATAAAATTCTCAATCTTACCCATAGAACTAGAACTCCATATACAGTAGAACGTCGTTTATCCGAACGTCAATTATCCAGAGCGTCAAATATCCGAACCAAATTTTTTTGTCAATTTAGAAGGCGAAAAAGACTACAATGATGACCACAGGGATGAGATTACATGTTTTGTCCAATCAATCCCAAGATTTCAGTGGATTTCAAATGCTAAATGATGACGAAATTGTGACTTCCGTGCAAGAAGAATCCGACCCGGTCGACGATGAATGGGATGAAGACGAGGACAACAACAACGAAAGTAGCAAGGGTCCATCAAATGCTGTCGCGTTTTCTGCGTTAGAGACAGCTATGAAGTGGTACGAACAACAATCAGAGCGCTGTCTTAACTCAACTACTGCTGCTCAAAAGAATCAGAGATCTTGCAGCGTAAAAACGAAGGTGTACAATGGTACAGCGCAAAAATAAGTGATTATTTTCCACATTGAAGATAAAATTGCGACATTTTGCACCTATTTTTCTTTTTCTTCAAGCACGTTTCCAGCATGTGATGATTTTCAATATTCGCATAGTGTCCGGTTTCATTTACTGCATGGATCACATTCGGTGTTCGGTTATCCGAACAATCACGTATCCGAACGGTGTCCGGTCCCAATTGGTTCGGATAAACGACGTTCTATAATGTACTTTTAAAACTTAAACTATTTTTAAATGCGTGTGTGTGTGAAATCGTATAACCAATATGTGAGGGTAACAAAAAGTTAACTTTTCAATGAAAATGGTGTTACATATATGTTATTTCCGTTAAGCATACCATTTGGTGAGTGAGTGAGAGCAGTGGCATAACGTGCATCTCCGCATCGCGGGGGGTGGGGGGGGGCCCAAAGTCTGACTACTGCAAGGTACCTACCTTTTGTAAAAAAATATAACTTAAGTGCCCAAAACTTGTTTTTGCAGGGAGGCCCAAATGTTCTTCGTTACGCCACTGAGAGAGAATGAGTTATTCTATAAAGCAACATGAGGGTTATTGCGGCGAAACTCGTGATTATAAGCATCGGTCAAGTGACAAGGACGAAACCTAAGCTAGCAATGACCTTCCAAACTACCACACCACACCAAAGTGAGGACAGTAAACTTGCCAGATTTGTGGTGCATAAGTCCCCTCTACACTTCCATTTGGTGAAAAAGATAAACTAGTGATATATTCGAGAATAATAGAGCGAGTCTTAGGCTAGTTTCCTAAATCTCTTAAAGCTTATCTTGATGAATAACGAGGTATGTTCAGTTAAACTTTTATCTCAAACAATTAGTTTGAAGTGCTGTGGAAGTTAAAAATTGTGTTATGTTTCACTTCAGCACAGTCCAGAATAATGAGGTCGAGTTCATTAGTTATTATTTTGGTTTTTCTAATGTTACACGAGAAAACAATACGAACTAGTGATAGATTTCATAAATTTAGTAGACGGGCATTATTCATCAATGTGATTCTTTAATTAAAGTTCAATTAAATTACGCACAAAACAACTTTTCTATATAAAAAAGGTTGACTCATGCGTATGATATATTTCGTTCTTTGCTGTAACATTTATATTAAATAAACACACAGTAATTATTATTTTTAGTACTGCAATAAAATCTAACTAGAACAAAATCAAATAAAACGACAGACTAAAGCATATAAGTCAATAACATGAAGCAATAAAAGCAATTTGGCGGTAGAATCTAATCTATAACGATATTAATCTCCATGATATTCCCTAGCGGTACACAAGAAACGAAAAGGAAACCAATGACAATTGGATTAAATCTGTATTGAAACAGTTCCGGAAGAAATTTCGTTCTATTCTATTTAAACAACGCTGGGACAATAGAATGTCTGAGACATTCTAATCCCTTATACAGAAATTAGTCGAATGAGTGAGTTAATGGCATTAGTTTTGTGTTTTGCTAAGTTTAGTACAATTAGTACACTATGCAAATAAATGGTCTTTTAAACTGCAACTTAAAGGTTTCAGGTATATTAAATATTATTATGCACTTTTTTTTATCTAATTAAATTCTAATAGAAAAGAATGCCTGTGAAACATTGCAAGAAAAGCATAAATGCGTTAGACCGTTTATGTTTTTAGTAAAATAATATCTTTACGAGAAGAGGATTTTAATACTTAAATTATAAGTAAATATAATCCCGATAGTAAATAAATTCCAAAGATAAAATACTAAAATTAATGCTACGCAGCTGGATATTAATCTATGCAATAATAATGATAAGAGAAATAATTGCTTAAAGCAGGAACTTACTTAAGGGTTTTGTTTAAGGTATCCGACTACGTTCGGAACCGTGATTTTGAAAACGAGCATAAATGGATAATTTTCATGATATTTAGTGTCATTTAGATTAGAATATATGTATAAAATTGTTTTAAGGACATTATGCAAAAAAATTATTTAAATACAATATTTTGGAAAAAAAGTAGCTTAGAATGACCAATTTTCAAAATGTTCTCCTTTTGTGAACAATGCTTCTGTTGTAATAATACTGTACAGAAAAGCTCTGTACAGAAAAGCTCACCTATGATTTTTGAAAAATTCACATTATTTTCAGAGTTACAATCAATTGAAATAATTATAAGATTTTTTTCTTTAAATTTCTCCCCTCTGTTGTCGTAAAACATGGATAAACCCACTTCTATAAGTTATATAAAGGGTGTTTTTTGAGAGGTATAGAACTTTAAATTGCAATAAAAGAACGATGTATTATTCGATTGACATGAATTTTTTTTTAATTCGAAAGATAATCTTGTGGCATTACATTTTAAATGTGATTTCTGGCATAGGACTTCCACGGCTGGCTCGGATGTAGTCCAATCTGGATGTCCAATTTTCGATGACTTTTTCCAACATTTGTGGCCGTATATCGGCAATAACACGGCGAATGTTGTCTTCCAAATGGTCAAGTATTTGTGGCTTATCCGCATAGATCAATGACTTTACATAGCCCCACAAAAAATAGTCTAGCGGTGTTAAATCACAAGACCTTGGAGGCCAATTCACAGGTAGGTCCAAAACGTGAAATTAGGCGGTCACCCAACGTGGATTTCAACAAATCGATTGTGGCACGAGCTGTGTGACATGTTGCGCCGTCTTGTTGGAACCACAGCTCCTGGACATCTTGATTGTTCAATTCAGGAATGAAAAAGTTAGCAATTATGGCTCTATACCGATCACCATTGACAGTAACGTTGTGGCCTTCATCGTTTTTGAAGAAGGATTCCACCAGCCCATAAAACGCACAGTCATAAACAGTCAGTTTTTCTGGATGTAACGGTGTTTCGACATACACTTGTGGATTAGCTTCACTCCAAATGCGGCAGTTTTGTTTGTTGGCGTAGCCATTCAACCAGAAGTGCGCTTCATCGCTAAACAAAATTCGCTTATGAAAATCGCGCGCGCGACCATTATTTTCGAAATAAAATTGCACAATTTGAAAGCGTTGTTCAGGCGTGAGTCTATTCATGATGAATTGCCCTAACCAAACTGTGATAATAAATCACTTGACAGCTGTTAAATCGGTCGCCATCTTGGAAAGTAATGCCAACTTAAACTTCTGTACCTGGAAAAAAAACACTCTGTATTTCAAAAATTCTACTTCAGCCTCTATACAGAGTTCTGAGCTATATACAAGCAAAATATTATTATAATAGAAGCATTTTTTTTATAAAAGAGAACGTTTTGAAAATGGGCCATTCTATGTTCATTTTTTGTCAAAACATTGTACTGAAATAACTGTTTATTGCAATAATAATATTCGTAAAACAATTTTATACGCGTTTTCTAATCTAAGTGACACTAAATATCATAAATATTATCCATTTATACGCTTTTGCAAAATCACGGTTCCGAACGTAGTCAGATACCTTAAATGATTCTTTGACGACTTAAGTGATTTCTTTAATAATTTTTTACAAGTAATTCCTAGAATTTCTGTTATTATTTATATCTTGAAACAAATTTATCCTCTAAATGTGAATGCTTTGGGCTGAGAAATTAAGATTCTCGAATTTGTGGGTTAATCTGATTCTGCAAATAACATACTCGTACCGATGAGATCGGGTGCACAGATACTAGCTCAGGCTTGTTCCCACCATTTAAAAAATGTCACAACTACTAGTCTTATACCCAGTGATTTTTTTATTGAGTAATGACCGCATTAATTAATCCATAATCTTGTAAGGCCCTATTCAAAGAAATATATTGCGAGAGTTCTCTCAATAACATGCAGTATTTTTTTTGACAAAAATTTAACAAAATGCTTATTTAGTATTTCAAAATTCTAGTTTCTTTACAGTAGAATTAGGTCAAGTGATCAAATATCAACGCGTTTCACATCGATGGAGCCTGTTTTTGACAAATTTTTATAACATCATCTCAGTCTTGAATAATTGGCAAACAAGCAAACGCGCATTTACGGTACAAATTTCAGACATATCTTGCATTTCCATAAGTAACAATATATCAGATGGATATCTGTAAGCTCCGAATTCGTACAACAATGAATAATATTGAATAATCCATCTTTATATAAAACCTTACGTCATAATACATCTTCTTTATTAAAAAGTAAAGAATTCCTTCAAAAAACCACAATTAATGATTGAGGTAGCTAGGTGTTATCTTATAGTTAGGAAGTGAGGCAAAACGTAATTCGTTTATTTTATCAAATTAAATGTAGCTAACTATATTATGATAATACTAATTTAGATGTAAACACAGAACTCTAGGAATTCTGACGTAGAAAATTTTAATTTATTATTTAATTAATTATAAAGTGAAAATTTATGAATTAGAGCTCATAAATATATCAAATACAAAAAGAAATGAGTTAGTAGTAAATCAAAATTGTGTAAGTAATAAACAAAAATGGTTCAGATCGCTAAAGATTGGTACATATTCCCTAACATCCTTTTAAAAATGTTGCTATTCTTTTTATGCAAATAAATTGCCTGCATTCAATAGAATAGTAAAATATAAGCACAAGAATTCTCAAAGGCCCCGTACTATAGTATCGAAATCAGACAGTAAAATGCTATATGACAGTATGCAAAATGGAATATATGCTGATGTTCAAAAGCAGACGAGATATTCCATCACAGCATTATTTTACATGAAAATTCTATACCCCTCGAAAATTCGAACAAGAGGGTGGGGGAAGTAGATGGGGGTATTTCTTCTTCCGCATTTCGAGGGGGATCTGTTTCTTTCCTTTTCCGAGAGACAAGAATCCGATTGAGGAAGCAATCGAAGGGCTGAAATTTCAATCTTCCGCCAGACAGGGCTTCATCCCGGAGAGAATGGAGGCGCCCCAAATGATGTTAGGGCGGCACTCAGTGCGGGGAAATGCTGACCCCAGATTCCGTAGAGAGGGAGGTGGTGTCGAGAGGAAGCAAAGAATAACGATATCAGGTGTTCGATTGGCGAGAGAACGGTGAACCTAAGTGCGCATTTCCTCCCCCAGTCCATCCACAACGAAGGTAACAAACGGCAATGAAATACTTCCCACCAGTGCTTTACGAGGGCTGTGAGGTAGGAAGTGCTCACTGGTTGTTTTATATTTCCACTCGTCAGAAAATTATAGCCTACTAGAGCATTACAGCAGAGTGCATTAGGATTGACAGAACAAAGCAGGGGAGATGCGTGGAAAAACTATATTCTACATCAGGTGTTGGCAACTTATGGCACACATGTCAGATTTGGCACGAGGTACACAATTTACAGCGGCATTCAAAATCATATTAAAAATTTGTCAATTTTTGAATGGAAAATGAATTTATTGCACTAGCATCTACAGGTTTATGGAAATCAAAATTTACTACGAAAAAATATGAAACATTAACGATAAATCAACAGCTATTTCAGTTTGTTGCATATCTTTGCAGGAGATTTTATTGCTTGAAGAAAATTGCATACACTCTGATATTTCCTCTTTTGCTTCTACAAGGAGGCGTACACATGGGGGGAAGGGGTACTAATTTTTACCATAGAGATTTTACCCGTCTCTCTATGGTAAAAACTAAAACAAAAAATCTCTAAATCTGTATCATTGACCTTTATTCCTTAACTCTGCATGCATTGTTTCGGAAATATATTTGTACTAATGCGCGGCCCCCTGAATCATATTGGTAGATTGGTTTCATACACCGCAGTTACAAATTTACCAACAACTGTTCCATGACTAAGGCACATTTCAAAACAACAAAATTACCTGTGCTGAAATAAACGTTCCGTTTAATTTTTTAATTGTTGTTTCTATTCTACCGATAATACAGCTGATTAACTTGTACTATATATATATATATATATATATATATATATATATATATATATATATATATATATATAAAGCAAATTAATGTTAGATACGGTAGGTCGTGTTACAAAATTTTTTTAAGATGAATGACACAAAGGCAAAAAAAAGTCATAATCACACACACACTTTTTTCAATTATTGAAACTATACAATGGTCGATTGCGCGCGCGCGCGCGAAGGGTTATCTGTTTTTGAGTTATTCACAAATTGTAATAAAAGTTGTAGTTTTCGCATTCATTCCAAGTAATATGGAGTCCAATAGAGCTAAATGAGCAATTTTCTTATTTAATAGTCTTTGAAAGGGTTAAGATTTAAGGGGCCTTTATTATCAGGTAACGTGTAATACCGAGACGATATGGATTGTGATGTTAATACAATTTTAAGATACATTACAGCATAAAAAGAATGAAAATAAAATAAAAACAGCAGCTTTTATAAAACATTTTAAGCAAATAATTGGAATCACATTCATTAACTTTGAGCATTATGCTATATCTTCATAATAATCCAATTGATTAATTGTCGACGTCACACTTATAAACGAGAAATAAAAACTATAGCCAATAAACTTCGTAATTTTAGTCTATGGTCAAGTTATGAAATCGACACCTTAGTAAGAACCTCACTTCGCAAACCTTCATACGTAGACTTCTAGCCTCAATAGATTTCTTGTTGTTGCTTATGCCATCTGATCGACAATAACATCAAATCAAGGTCCACAAAATTCATCGCGGCTAAGGGCTGGAGTTTTACGTCTGTCGTTAGCCTTAGCTTTGAGCACCATGCAGGTGACAAAACGATTTTTCTCAGTTCCACCCCAATTTTGAGGAAGAACACGCTGGGAGTGGCCAGGGGCCTCCCACCAACCTCACGAAAGGACTCGACGGCTATTTAGAGTACCGCCATGCCGCGAAGGCACTATACATTTTATTTACAAACATCCAAACATAGGGCCTGGGTTCAAATCCTTCTTCAGGATTGGAACCCTGGCCCTACTGCACCGCAGTCAGCGTCACTAATCACTATACCGGATGGAAGGTTCAATAGATTTAAAACACATAAGCCCTAGTACACAGTGGATTCTTATAGAAATAAAGACCCAAACCAGTGATTCGACAACAACATCACTAGTTACGAGCTCGCGACTAGTTAGTACCATGACTCGAACACTAGTTACTACCATAGACTCGAACACTAGTTAGTACCACGATTCGAACTGTAGTTAGTACCACGATTCGAACACTAGTTGGTACCACGATTCGAACACTAGTTGGTACCACGATTCGAACACTAGTAAAGTACCACGATTCGAACACTAGTAAGTACCACGACTCGAACACTAGTTACTACCACGGATTCGAACGCTGGTTACAACAACGACTCGAACACTAGTTATTACCACGAGCATAATAACACTAAGTCTGTAGAACAAGACGCCAAAAGAAACTTCATTGCCACCACAACAACACAGCACCTCAGAATTCTTATCAAAAACACTATTCCAATATGAGATATCGAATATATCCTTACATGTACCACGCAATTATAATTCTTCCTAGATAATGAATCGATCGAGAGAGGGTGAAAAGACTACTTATGCAGCCCTGAGTCCCGAAAACAAGAGTTTTGCATTCATTTGGATGGTTCTTGGCAAACTAGTTACCAGAGACTCGCTCGTTTAAACCGGCAGAAGATGGGGGCTGTCGAGCGAATCAGGGACGAAAGATCCGATCGAGAGAGAGAGTAGGGCTCCCGTGAAAACTTGATTATAATAATTGCGGGCCGCGTTCCCATGCAGATGAGCTACTTTAGATGCCGCGCGTGAGTCCCCAGTTTAACTCCGGGCGCAGCGAGAAAACAAGAAAATTGCCGTTCCGTGCACGGATTTCACAAAGAGAGGAATACGCCCTCTTCAAGACCGCAGTGCGAGAAACACACTGTGACTTTCTTTTGATAGTGGCGATGTGTTTGGTGATTCTGCCTCACAGTCCTCTTTTATAGATTTGGAAAGCATTTGTACAAAAAAAGAGGAGGAGGAAATGCATGTTTAGTGACTAGTTTGAAAGGGTCAAGGCGAAATTTGAAGAAGTTCAAGTAAGAAGGATTATTACTAGTTCGAGTTATAAACAAGCAAAAATTAGTTTTGTGGGGGTAACAATGAAAAATAATCATGTTTTGCAAGATTTTTTAAAGATTCCGTATTTAATTGAATCTAAGCCACTCTTTTTTCCCAATATTAAAGCTACTGAATCAGTTACGGCTTGAAATCGAATTTAAAAAAAATGCCTTTTCTTTAAGCCGCACTTTTTTTCCAATATTACAGCAGCAAAATCAGTTACAAGCTTAGAATCCAATTTAAAAAAAATGCGTTGGATGGGGCAATTAGAGCAATAACAGGTTTTAAACTATTTTATACTATTCTTCATTTTCCACAAAGACTTGTTGTGAAGTTCAGGTGTGGCTTAGATTCGAGTAAATACGGTTTATTGATAAATATGTTTATCAAAATATTTTGATAGATGTGTTTGATAACATAATTAATAATTACAACTGACTAATTTAAACTCATGTCATGTTTATATCGTATGTAATGCATTTCATGTCTAGATGATGAATACTGAAAAAAATAAAATAAAATAAAACGATATGTAACATAATTGGATTGCTGTTAGGATCATTTGTATTTTTTCTAAAAAATTATCAGACTAATTAATATAATATGCTGAATAATCTAAGGAATACAAACTCGCTTAACAAGGATTTAGATAAATCAAGTATATATATATAATATTTCTTTCCTTAGTAAGAAAAAGTGAGCATAAATGTTAAATAAAATAAGAGAGAGAGAGAGAGTAGCATGTATATTTAATTCATTTCATGCTAAAGTAAAGAATTAAAATTTATTTACAGTAGTTTAACTAATGTTCTACTCTCTTTCCATTTATCGCGTATCTTGTGAATTTCGAAATATGATGGCATTCTTATGAAATTTTTTTCTTTTGTGAAAAAAGACAATTTTTTTTAAAAAAAAATAGTTTTAATACTATACAATAATAATACTCGATTTCCAAGAATTCAGATATTTTACAGATGTAATGAGAGATATTTAATATACTTGTTATTTATGCCACCTTCTTACATTTTCCCCCAGTATCTTCAAAAAAGATTTTTGAATCATTAAATGACTTTTGTAATTAATCAATTAAAAAAAGACTATTACAATTTTTGCAAGATATCTGTTTAGTTTATCTATGTTTATAAAAGTAATTTTAAATAATCAAATTATTTCCTATCTTCTTTTCCTTAACGCTGACTTACATGTATCAAAAGAAAGTCAGCTCTTTATATTGTATTTTCGCCGTTCTTTCAATTTACGTACATTTGACTCTAGTCACAAGATAGACTTCCCAACTAAATCACGGATTAAAATTACATTTTTGAGGCCACTTTTAAGAATTTCATATTTGTTTACACCGCATTTAAAAGTACAATGTGGATTTCGACTATTTTCTTCGTGGATTGTTTACGCGCCAAATCCTTTTTCCACGTCTTAAGAGAAATCAATTGTCGTTACATCGTAAAGGAAGCAAAAACACAACGGAAACAATAACAATGGAGCGGAAGCCGTAAGCGGAGAGAAATTACTCATCGAGTCACAGAAATTAATTGGAAAATGGGCTCTCAAAACGCTTCACTTATTATTCTCTTTCGGAGGGTGGTGTCCGTCGAAATCGATCGATTCATAACAATCCCTTCGCACTCGCGCTCGTATCATTTGACGAAATTAAATTACCCTCGTCTTCTCTCGGAAGGTTTTTTCCTCTCCCCCTTTTCGTCAAGTGGGCCGGGGAAAAAAAGGAAATGAAAAAAATTCTTCTAAGAATGCTGGGACGAGAGACGCCATTCTTGATAGAGTTATACCGTTTTGTCGAGTCATTTCCATTTTCAGCAATTAGTAATTTTCTCTTTTCGAGAGAAACTCCCTTTTTTTAAGCAGTCTACGCGGAAGAAGTGTTGTCTTGACGAAAGAAATCTCATTACTGTTCGGGTGAGGGGTGGGAAATAATCGAGTATAGGACAGTTAAAAGTAAGGGTTTAAGAAAAAAAATTAAGGTCTCTCTTTCTCTTTTTACTCTGTTCCGGTGGTGAAAACTGATTGGCGCCTTCGAAAATCTCTCCATTATTAATTGGATACCATTTTTTCTCTTTTATTCTCTCTCTAAAGTACATTTTATACCGTAGTGGTTCCGCAGTGGGAATTGGAAACTAAATATATACACTGTAGGAAAAAAAAGTTACATAGTAATAATGAATTACATTTTTTTTTGTGCCACCGTAGCCTTATTAAAAGCATTCGCGCGACTTATTTCTTAAATTACACCGATAATTAGGAGACCGTGATAGCAAAAAATTCCAATCACTTTTATTTAAATTAGAATTATTTTCATCGTAATTTTTCGTAACTAATGATTTAATTTCCAAATAATGATTTAATCATCGTTAATGCTCAAGTTGACAATTAATATGAAGGGAATATGGCAAATTTTTACATAAGGAACGTAGAAAAAAAATTATTCCATGTTAAAAAATAATGAATTCTTTTGATTCATGAAAAAAGGTATTAAAAATGACTTTTTTTTCGAATTAATATTGGGATTCAGAATTTCAAAAGAATATTTTTTTATGTAATCATTTTATTAATAATTACATTTAATAAATGTTGGATCGGTGGCGTACCCTAGCGTATGGGTTCTATCCAGTCTTAAGTCGATAAATTTTCTGGATGCAAAAATCGTAGGCAGGGATGTCATATGATTCTATAACATGCAAAAGGTCCCTTAAGTATCAATTTGGATCTTACACTATCAGCATAATTTTTTCACTGCGATATTTAGCATCCGACGAGAGCTTGAATGGAATAAATCCAAGCATTAAAAATTTGGTAGCGAGAGCCGCCACTAGATGGTGCCACCACTGAAATGGCTCTAACACTTGGAGAACTTGCAGTGTCTGCAAAGGTTTATGTGACAAAATACAAGCCGTTTGAGGGGGAAAAAACATTTTCTAAATAGGAGCTCGATATAAAATAATTCGATTAAAAAAAATTTTTTTTTGGAGGAATATCTATCTATTTTTTGTTAGAAATATTTTTGTCTAACTCTTTTCAGCAATCCAATATACAATTTTGCATATGTTGAATCTAATGATATATAACATGATTTTTTTTAAACTAAATAAAATAATTACATGATTTTATCAATGCAGGCCCAAAGTTTAAAAAATAAAAGTTTTAAATATTATTATAAAGTAAATACTGCCTGCACCTTAAAAATGAAAATATCATGCATCTATCACATCAGTAGTGCTTTAGTACAGCTATGCAATTGGTATTTGTATTCAGTTTGAAGAAAATTTGCCAAAATATTAAAACCAATTTTTTTAACAGAATAAATTTCATTCGTGCGAAGCTACTCAGGGATGATACATGCGAAATTCAATACAGTCTTTTCCCATTTATGAAATATGTATTCATCATAGTAATTCTTTTCATGCATTTTTAAACAAAATTTTTTTCCTTTTCAGAAAAGTTTGGGGGGGACTTACTAAAATTGAATAGACTGAAAACTTTTACCTCGAAGTAATCATCTTTGAGTGTCTCCCCTCTTTTGTGTGTGATTCAAAGAAAAAGCAATCACGTGTAGGGGAAGATATTCAATTTCGTAGTACCTTTCATAAGATGTTTGTTCTATCAGTGAGGGTTGAAAATTACCCCAACCAGTTCAAAAATACAGCGAATTTAGGGAGGAAATTTCATTTTCATCATAGGCCGTGTTATTTGCTTTCAATCTGGAGTCCGTCCCATTCTTTTTACGTGTGTAAACAGACCATTTCGTAATTCGGCGTTTCTGTCCACGAATTTTAAAATCGATATAGAAATAGAAAATAACATTCACTGTCGGTGAAAACCCGAGGAAAAATATCTGCTGTTAATTTAAGAGATGAAAAGCTCAAAATACAGATACTAAATAAGAAATTTTCTATCCAATAGGCTCCATTTCATGACGGTCACGTGATTGAGACAAACACGCGTTTTCCATTGGATTCAAAACAGACATCAAACTAAACGTACTTGTTGCTCTATTTGTAAAACTTGGGTAAAATTTAAAATTTTATAATTGGGTAAAAATGTTCAAATGTTATGAAAAAATAAATTTCTTCAAAAGAATTTAAAATTTAAAAAAAAATCTTATTTTTGGCTGTATTTTAAATAAAACGCATTTTGTCTACATATTTTCTTTCTTGTTTTTGACAACTTCGCGCTTTTTCAGAGCAAGTTTCTGAAAAGATCAAAAGTTGCCAACAATGAAGTGCATGAACGGATCAACTGGAGACACATGATTGGTTTTATCGCGTGACTATGACATCACATGAGATTTTGAACTAATTTGCTAAAAACTCGAGGTTGTCATGAGACTGTGACGTCACATCAATTGAGTCCATTCGCTAGCATGACTTACGAACGTTTATATGATTTCAACAATAATTCTTGTATTGATGTTATTTAAGGACTGTACGGTTGTTACCAGTAGCGCACACAGGAATTTTTCAAGGGGGGCTCCGGGGTCGAAAGTTCACCATTCTTGTATCATGCTCCTTTTGATTTTGTCGATTTTCGGGAACAAAACAGAGTAAAAAACTAATTATTGAATAAATAAGTAGCATTAATTAATAAAATTAATCGTTCATAACAAATACACAATTTTACGTACTATATACTTAGAATTATAATCAATCGGAAAAAAATCAAGGGCTTTGGGGGGTTTGGATCCCCAGGACCCCCCCTCTCCCTTGTGTGCGCCACTGGTTGTTACTAATGGCAAATACCTAAACAATGGTTTTGCATAGACTGATCACGTAAGAAAAGTTTTGCCCTCATCCATGTCACGGGATAACATATCGGCTTAGCGAGATACTCTCCCGAAGCGTTAAGACTCTAGACCCCTGTTACTCCGTTTCTTCCTGTAACAAAAATAACTCGTTTATTTACGAAGCAGGGCGTGACTTTTCTTGTCCTCTCCGATTAATATTACGCCAAACGAACAAGATGTTCCAACATCCACACTGAACCAACCGTGTGAGAGAAATTGGTACTTACGTATTATACCATCGACCAATTTCTTCAAATCAAAAAACTTCGCCAAATGCCTCGATATGCCGTCAATAGTGGAAGCTATTTCTGCACATTTTCGAACAGAATAATAATAACGGCACTTTGCGACATTTTTTTGTATTGGATACGTTTTGATATGAAAAAAATTAGTCGACGGTATAATACGTAAATACCAAGAAATTCAATTACATTAAACACGAAGAATAAAATTCAATTTTTTAAAATAGATAAATAATTACTGCAGACTTTACAAACACTTCATATCTCAATAACTATTTTTGAAACATATTCTGAACGATCTTACAATAGTTAAAAGTTTACTTTGGTACTAGTTACATTGTATTATCACGATTTCGTTATGTTTTTGAAATTTTAATTTAAGAATATTAGTGATAAATAGAAGCATGAAAACATGCATGGATCTGAGCAATAGAATATGTACCTAAACACACAGCAAAGCAATAACTCTGATTCCATTTCGTTTTTACATCATTTTTTTTGTCCTATCACTTTTTGTTTGTTGTTCGAAAAGAACAATTATTTCCTCTGAAGAAAGGCCCAAACCATCGATTGGTACAACCCCCTTCCCCTCTAACGATTCCGTACCAGGGGAAGAGGGCAGGCGAATGATGGAGAACGTGCCGTCTCTAGCCAATCAGATTGATGGAAACGTGTCGTGCGGTGACGAACAGCACGCCAACCCTGGCCGGATTTCCTTTTGTTCGAGGAAAAGGGAGAAATTTTTTCTTTCTTTTTTATCTCCCTTCTCAACCTACCGTCTTCTAAGGTCTTCCTCCCTTGATTTGATTTTGAGTGGTTTACTTTTAAGATTTCTGGCGACGGCTAATTGATTTTTCCGGAAGATGAAAGGATGGGAAGAGGGGTGTTGAGTCATCAGAATTATTGATTCTGGAGTGTAAGGTAACATTCCGATTAATTGTCCGGAGACACGCGGTCCCAGCGATCATCCATCTTAATCGAAAAAGAGATCACCTCCATTTAAAAATCCGTCCGCCTTCGATTCTTTTTGGATTTCGAAGGAACGTCTTTTCTCTCCTTCCCCCAGAGGATTACTTTCTTAATTAATATAAATGCGCTATTCCTTGGCGAATTTGTTAAGAGTAGGTTTTTAAATAATAAGTACTTAATGAAATGAAATGGCCCCATTAAGAAATAAATGCCCGATGAATTAAAATGAGTTAAAATAGTATTAGCTCGGTATTGTTTTCAGTTGAAAAATATATGTGACAGTAAAATAGTAATTGAATATGGTTGCGCACTGTTAAGTAAAATATACCAAAATACCAATGATAAGTTTTATTATATGCAAAAGTTTTGAAAGTATAAGCATTTCCAAATTTAGGGGAGGATAAGTGAATTTAAATTATGGCTTGACCATTAAAATGACAAAAAAAAGTTGTTTTCTATCCAAAACCTTTTTTTGTTGTTGTTGTTTTGTTTCTAATGAAACTTTCAGAAACAAAATTCAAACAGCTATGTTAAATTTTATTTAGTCTTTTTTTATTAACCTGTTAACCAGGGAATAAACTTTTGTTCAACACATTTCACAATGGGGACTTTTTTCTTCAAAAAGTTATAAGCGATATCTTATAGTTGAAAGTTATTATTATAGTGAGTATTTCGTCACGTACATTGCAGTAGCAGCTCGTGTATGACGAAATGTTTGCCATGTCCAGTTAACAAATTAAGGTATTATAAAAGTATATGCATCATTTATATAAAAAAACGCAACACTTCTAAAAGGAAATACGGTACTAAAATAAATATCGAAAGAGTGTGTGTGTGTAATATACTCTCTTTAGTAAACACTTAAAGTACAACATTAAGATTGATAAGTTTAACGAAAAAGCAACATTACACTATTATCAACTTCTCGCTCAGAGGAAGCTATTTTCAGAATCGGGTTGATTGTTTCTCCTCACATTCAGTATTCGTGTAAGAAAACAGAATTTACAGATTACTTTCAAAAGATAGTGAGATTTTGTGGCATGAAAAAGACAGAGAGAGACTGAAATAATGAAATATATATAAAAATGTGTCCAAAACCTCTATGGCTACACTTTCAAATATAAACAAAGATTTTCGCTTTCATTTCTTATGTTTAATAAAGATAAGATTTAAGTTTCTGTTTAATGAATTGCGAACTAGATGGTGCAACGTCCACGTTTTGCAACATTCTCGTTTAAAAAGGACTTCACACCACAAAAACAAGCGCAAATTGTAGCATAGTTTATCGAATTTAAATCAGCAAGACATGTACAGTGTAAATGAGCCTATGAACGGTCCACCTTCAAGATCCGTAGTTGATAAGTGGTATGGAAGAATTATTACAAAAAGTAGCGTATTGTCAAAAAAAAATATCTAACACCCATAATAACGGCTGAGATGACGTTACTTCTTTAGACTCGATGTGTTGCGAGCGACTAATGGTAAGCACATTGAAATCGCGCAATAAAACATTGTAAAAGAAACTTTGGTATGTTCTCGATAGAACTTAAAAAACCGAAAGTGAGTATATTTGTTGATTATTTTGAATTAAAATTTGAAACTGTAGTCCGACTTTTCGGACATTTGGTACATCATGTTGAAAAAAGTAGACATTTTTTTAAAATTGTGAAGTATAATTTGTTATCAGTCCGTCCCGATAGCATAGGGTATTTATTCTATAACATATTTTCAGCAATTTATATATTTAAATAAAAATGTAAGGGATAATAAGATGAAACATATCGCGAAAAATGTCTTCTCAATACGGAGGAAATGATGTTAAATTTCTTTTACATAAAGTTCAAAGTTAACGAATATGTATAACAAAATCTAACACCAACAAAATCATTTATGAAATTTTTGTATACCTAAAAACACTCTTATTAGTTGCATTTCGATGTTATTTAAAAATCGACTTTATTTAGGTAATTATGCAGTTGATTTCTGGATCATTAAAATTATTTAATTTGGACGATCGGTAAATATTGAATGATCCATCTTGTACAAAAAGTGAACTTGAGGCTAGTAAATTAACCCACTCAGCTGAACGGAGCATCCAGAATAAAAGGGAGGTTTCGGTAATCGAATTTAGCGGATTCCCAGCAAAATATATTTGCAACACTGTTAATTAGGGAGTCGCTGCGAGAAAATCCGTAAGGTCCGGTCTCTGTCCTGGACAAATCCTCGTCACGGGAACACTAATCCCGCGCATAATTATATTCGGTGCTAGGAGGATCCTCAAAACAAACACCGAGGTCGGCCGGAATTAATTCTGCATTGAATACACCTCGCGTCCACTAATCCTGGGGAGCAAAATGCAGCTGAAACACTTTGGCTGATAAGATACATGATTTGAGTTTGAAAGAAATACAAACTTGTACGAAACAAGGAAGGGTCGGCTGCTTAGAATGAAAAGTTGTAATGCATTTTCATGTAAAATATTAGATTTTGCTTTCTCATACTAATAAAAATAATTTCATCATTCATCTTAAAATTTATTTCAAATTTTAACACATGGATAGCTTTTTTAAATTATAATGTCATAGAATATTGTTGCAGTTTTGATCACCACAATAGTTAGATAGATAGCTTGTAAACAGGTTCTTGATCAATATTATGCTATGATGATATATTTCGAGAAAACATTTAATGAAAATTAGTTTATCAAAATAAAACCGCTTCAAAATGGTAATTTTTTCGAAGCATGTGATATTTTCTGATTAAATACAAGATAAGGCTAAAAAACACACTTTTTGTGTCACTTGAAATGAGATTTCTGTGAATCTCTAGATTTCACATCAATCTATATGAGTAATTTAAGACTCAGGTCAATACAACGTCCAATAACCCAACTATTCTGCACGATAAGAACTAATGAAATCTTGACTCAAAGTCATTATCAGCTGATTATAAAGACCGAAAATATAAGTTATTGAAACTAAAATTGGTGAAAAACTTTGCGCTTATTAATCGGTTGGATTTAGTTTGATTGATTTAATTTTAATTTACGCTTTTTGATTTAAATAACGTACCCAGCTACTTATATAGGAGCGAAGTTTATAGTAGCACTGAATTTTCCAAACATTTTCATCATGATAAGTAACCACTTTGAGGTCTAATAATATTTAAAATGCTCAAAATATTGTTCTACATGAAGAAAATATAAGGTCTTCAGCACAAGGCACAATAACAGTTACAGTTAAAAAAAAGAGATGATTATGCGAGACGTATTGAGTGACTTTGCGTGGAGAATAATGAAGTGGAAGATTTATTATGAGAGATAGATAAGACTATATTATACAGCATTGTTTCATGCGTTTTTAAACAATTTATTTTCATACAAACTATCAAGTTAATATGACATTCCTAGACAGCCACCTTATTATGACTATAAAAAAATAAATAAATAAAGATAACTTGGGGGTGGGGATGGAATGATATCAGAATAAAATAATAATCTTTTAATGCAATTATTATAAACAATTTATAATCGATTAAAACATTAATTTGATTTTATATATATTTTCAACCAACATTTTACTTTGTCACAAGATGAAAATACGAGTAGTAGAGTTTTTCCTAGCATTTCTACAGTGCAATTTTGTTTTTTGCACTAATTCATAATACTTCAATTCGCACAGCATGGAATTTCGTAGACTAACGTCAACCATGTTTAGAAGTTACCCGTATTTAATTAAAATACAGCAAATAAATTAATAAGTGGTCTGAATAATCATCAACTGAATTTTCTTTTAGAATAAGTTTCCTTAAAAATCAGCACCGAAAATATATTAGGAATATGAAGTCTTTAACAATGACTTCCCCCAAGGTTTTAAGACCACACATTGAAAAAGATTCATTTTAATGAACACAATCGCAGCGTGGAAGTCAGAGGGAAGGAAGGGGAATTCGTCCCCTTTCTTCCGAGTGCGAAAAAACAATTGGGAGAACCTCTTCTGAAAACAGGAAGACTAATATAAGTTCCGAGAGGTAATATCGGAAGAGAAGAGGAATGAATGTGGAATGGAAATGCGGGAGAAAGAAATACTCGCGCCACAGATGAGTCAGACAGAGGACAATGGGATGTTCCAGTGTGACACCACGGGAGGGCGCTACTACCGCTCTTTAATGAGAGGAGGCACGTGGCGAAGGGGAAGCCTGTTTATGTATCCATTTGTTCACAGGGGAAGAAGAGGCCACGCGCTTAAAACAACTGCAATTAGGAATTCGCTTCTCTGAGTGTCAAGAAACGAAACAATGAACGAGATTATTCCAACCACAAACATGTAGGGCAGAAGAGTAGAGGGTAAAAAAATAGTAATGGGATTTTTAATGGACAAAATGTGTATTCAGTGGTAACTTGATGAAGGACATCTAAAAATAAAACGAAAATGATATGTGCATCGAATAAAAATGAAATAATGCATTGCTTGCATCATTTTGGTTATTTTTAATTGAATTTATTCAAAAAAAAAATTTTGTTTTGTCAACAAATGCTTACATTAGAAATTTTCTTTTAGACGCAGGAACATGATTTGAGATACAGTCTTTGTGGAAACATTGAAAGTAGGTATTGACAAAATAATTGAACCGAAAACGTTTAACAAGAGTTTCAGGATAACTTAGGTGTACATTTTCCTTATGTAACGAATACTTATATTTGAAGAAATATTTTAATATATATAAAAAAGTAAAAGATAGATCTTGAAATTGTAGCTTTTTTACAAGAACTTACTATCCAAAACTAGCTAAATTGAAATAATTTAAATTGATTGATTGAATATTAACGTCGCACTGTTCAGCTACACAAGGGCTCTTGGCGACGTACCGCGTAATTTTGAACCATGGTCAAGTGACGTGGACGACACCTGAGTTAGCACCCTCTCTCCTAACTACCACACCACACCAACGGGAGGACGTTTCAGCTCTCAACAGATTTAATGTGCATTGTTGCCCTACACGGTGGGTCTTTAGTGGTACTGGGCTCGAACTCGTGACAAGGCAAGCCACGATCCGAAACCTTTACCACTCGGCTACCGCGGCCTGAAATAATGTAAAAGTAATTCAGTGTAAAACCCTCCAATATAAACTATACAGAAAGCAAGTATCTTTCGAAATGTGGAAATGAGCAGTAACTTATACGTTTTTAATATTAGCTCAGTTTTCGTATTTGTTTCAAAGTTAGTAACTTTTCAGTAAAAAAATTATTTCTGCCAATACGATTGTAAAATGGACGATTGTAAAATTAACCATGAGAGATGAATCTGAACCTTTATGTTACAACTAAATAACGAACATATGAGAAAAAGTTCTAACCACTTAAATCGAATTGAATTCAACAATTCGTAAGAATATTTTAATTAATCTACTATCTATCATGCAATCTTCCGATCAGTAGGCGGTGATTCTATCATTAGACCACCACAATTTTTAGTTATTACAATATGTATTTACAGACTGTTGGTTTGAGTTAATACTGCCCTAGCACTAAATGAGCAATATAAGGATAAGGAATATTAAGTAAGGATGCCGGCTTAGTTAAAAAAAACTAAATCTACCGTTCCATGCCCGCCACATGATATTTTGAAATAGGACACGAATTTAATGTGCCAGTAATTTCTTTTAAAAATAAATATGGTTTATTGGGGACTCGAACTAACGACTTAAATCGAAAGCTACCATCCAGGAAACACATGATTTTAACCCTGTTAAGACATTTTTTATAGTCCCAACAGATAACACAAGGTAATACAATCAACTCATCCACTCAAAATGAGTTCTGCAAAACTGTTAGACCTACAGAATTTGGCTGGAAAATTTATTTTAATGAGTAGAGATTCGCTAAGTACAGAGGCTCTTAGGGAAGGGGGGGTGTAGAGGTGTTATATACTAAAAATTCTCGTTTTTCAACCATCAGACCTGGAATTAGCAAGCAGGTTTCTTATGATGAGTAGAGATCTGTCAAAATTGCTACAGATTATGGAGGGGGAGGGCTACAGGAGCGTAAATTATAAATATGCTTCTGTTTTAGAAATTCAAGTTCTGTCCTTTTTTTAAATCAAAAGGAGAGTGCTATAAGAATATTTTTCAACACAATTAATATGCGTAATGGTAGGAATTCAATAAAAATCACTAAAAAAAGAAGAAGGAATAGTTTTACAATGTTATGAAATACCCAGCAAAGAGGGCAGGTAACGGTTAATCTTTTTATATATTTCAAAATCTGACTTAGCCAAGATGATAGAATTTAATAATACAGAACATTGAACTAATGTCAATAAGGTATGATTGATTTGTTTTTGAGTTCGGGAATCAGTTTCTTACGCAGACTTAAAATAAAACAAAATCTGGTTACAATCACCTTTTCTCAAATGCTCCCATTCAAATTCTTTTTTATTTAAACACAGGAGATAAAACTAAGTATGAAAAAAAAAATAAGAAAAAGGAGGAAGACTATCATGCGGGCTTATATAACTGCGAACGTTTTATCCTCTCTTTTTACTTCCAATCGTCTACGCTGGTAATCTTCTCGAAAGATGTGTACGACAGCTCAACCCTAAGCACCTGCAAAGAGAAGGAGGACAAAATATCGCATAAAATCCTCCGATCCATCATGTGTCCTGGCAAAAATTTCCTCTTTCCGAGTAAAAACAAGTTCGTGGCACTGGACAGTTGAAGACGTATCTTCGAGGTGGAGCGAAACGTCGATAAATCTGCTACTAAACACACTGAAAGGGTTTTAAAGAGGGAAGGGAGAGGGGGTGTTTTTAAAGTGCATCCCTTCGCAGTGCCCTTAAGCGTTCTTGTGTTTATTTTTTCCGCTGGCCAAGGGATGAATAAAAAGACGGAAGAACGTGAATGATAGCGGATCTAAAGGATAGGCGTATCTTCTTTGAATTCCTTGAGCGGGTTGTTTTGGAAGGGGAAAAATGTAATAAATGTGTGAAATATAAAGCAGAGAACATATTAGTACCCATTCAAAATCTTCAAAAACCCTTTTTTGAATACGTATAGCTATCTTATTCAATATATTTTTTAAAATATGACTTTTGGGCACAGCTAATAAGTACAAAGAATGAGAATAACACTCAGTAATTAACACGTTAGGAAAGTAATTAATTCATGCTTTTTAAAAAGTGAATTCTTAAAACTACTTAACATATAAAAATTGATAGAATAGAATAACACTTTCTAAAGCACTAACAATGTTTTGTGAACAACAAAGAACAACTAGCTTTGAGCGAAAATTCTGATGAAATGTTTAAATAGACTATGCCATTCCAGATTTTATGTAAAGTACGTACATTTAAGCTCATTAAAAATCTTGTATAATTTATGTAATTATATATTTCATGCATAAATTATAATATAAAAATTATAGATAAAGAGAAAAATGGGATATTTTTACATTATGTTTTTATTGTATATCAGGTAAAAGGGAATAACACGTTGATACACCTTAATAAAATAATAATTTATTTACTTACTTTACAGTTGGTAGGCGTTCATAAGAGAAGATGAATTTAATTTATTTTTCAAAATATGTTAAGATAATCCAATATCGAAATCATCAATTACTGCTATCCATATTTTTTTCGCCTATAAGTTGGACGACACTTCCAATTCAATCGGAAATTAAACAGTAAAAAAAAAAAAAAACTTTGCAGAGCAACTGTGTTGTTTGACATAACTTTTTTCTTTAAAAAAATTATCGATACATATTTGAGAAAAAAAAATAAATTAACTGATTTTGATACAAAATAAAAAAAAAGCGCAAAGCGAAAAATGTTAAAGAGACGTGTAAGTGAAAAAGATAAAAGTTCCAAGATGAGATTGGAAACAATTTTAAACGCAGTGTTTGCAAGTTTTACAAACAAAAGACAAAGCAGATATAAACAACTTTTAAACATAAAAAGAAGAAGAAAGATAACAAAAAATATTAAGAGTCGCACTTTAGTTTAAGAGGGAAGGAGAAAATGTTTTTCGAAACTTAACCAACAGCATTACTTTTGATGTTAACCCCAAAAGGGAATGATGTCCCCAAAACGGAAACAAATTACCGACGCGCGAAACATAACAGCATGTAAACAATTGACTGTTGCAGTTTGTTCTTTTTTGACACAATTCTACAAAAAGGAAATTTAATAAATACTTTTGAAAAACCATAAAAGTTATGTCGTATCACGTTATAAAATACTTTTCGTAGAATTTGGTACTTTCGACAACGACTATTTATTACATGATTTTCTGTACGATTTTTTTGTTTGCGCAAGACAGAGATCATGCAGTGGGAACTCACCTCTGTGGTGCCTGATCCTGGCTTCACCTGGTGCCCACGGGTACCTGGGGTGGTGCCTGTACCCGGCGGCCAGCCCCGCGCAGCACCACACCAGCATGACGGCAAGCATCCCCCTTCCTTATCCGCGGAGGGAGCGGCCTCTCAGCATCTGCATCTCTCGCACACTCGACTAGCACTCTCAAAAGACTCACTAGCACCACTCCACCCCCGCCCTATATAGCACGCGCGCCCTCGAGGCGCCATCTCTCGGATGAAAAGAGAAAAGGATTTACCTTTAGTTTTGCGAACGGAGTTTCCAGAGAGGACTAAGTTCCGTAAAAAGTATTTTCGTGTAGTTATAAGAGTTTGTAGTTTTGTTCTTACAATATTGGCAAACATTTGGATAAAGGAAAATGTTAGAACTGAATCTGCTTAAGAATTAATTGAATATCAAAATTGTTTTTTATAATTTTTTGAGAAAAAATGGTGTTTTTCCTCTCTTTTAGAGAAATGTTTTCGTTAACTTTTAAATCTGTGCTTTATAAAAGCGAAATTAAATAAATGTATTCATTTTTGTAACGGATGGTATAACTTCGTATATTTTCTTAAGAAAATTTTTCTTAACAGTAATAAAATAATTATCGTGACTGAATGCTATTTATTTATGTTAAAAAATACATGATTTAAAAAATATCGAAAAAGCATGTCTATTTCAAAATGGATCGCATTAACACGATGTTATGTAAGTAACAAGAGAACTTAATTTTTTTAGAGAATACTCAGCGATTTCATTTCGTATAGCATTAAAAAGAAGTTAATAGAAGAATTTTATGGAAGTATTAAAAAAAATATCTATGAAAGAATATGCCTTCCCCCCCCAACATACTTCGCTGGTCCCAGTAAAGGCCAGATTACCTATAAGCACCAGGATAGCTTTCAGGGAATAATAAAGTATCTGGAATTGCGTCTCAAAGTGGTCATGTGGCATGGTGAGAAAATTAGAGAAAACGTGAATTATTTTAAGTTATGTGTCAACATAATTAATTAATAAAGATTTAAAAAAGGGTAAATGAACTTAGAATTAGTACTTTATTGAGTACCTATAGATCAGGGTTTCATAAACAATGTCGATTACTTCTTGAGAGTCATTCAAAAGATTTTCATTCGTGGAAACATCAACATATCATTTCTACCTGTAATGGCAACCTGTCTCTCTTCGCTGATAAAAGCGTTTAAAATAAATTCCCATCACGTATACAGTATTTGCCATCAAAGATGCGAAAAAAATTAAGTTAATTAAAAAAAATTAAGTAAATTAAAAAAAATTAGTTAAATTTTCGCATTTAAGACCATCTACCTTATTTACGGTGCAAAACTTTAAAAGAATTTTTCGAGAAATATTCCACATCAGTGGTCTCCAACCCCCGGTCCGTAGATCAAATACTACCGGTCCACAAGAAACATTAAATTATATTTCCATTTTATTTACTGTGGTATATTTTTCTTGAGTTTGGGCTGCTTTTATTATAAAAATCTCTTTATATTCCTTCTTAAATCCCTTTATGTTCATTTTTGGTGTAGCTATATGTTATTTTGAAGGCACGTTTAAATACTATTAAAATAAAATTATTAAATCAAAACAATCTAAAATATAAACTATAAACAATCAATGTCCTCCTCCTTAGCGGGCCGCAGTAAAATTATCCAACGGTGACCGGTGCGCGGCGATAAAAAGGTTGGGAAGCACTATTCTACATAATATATATATATATATATATATATATATATATATATATATATATATATATATACTATATATATACATTACTGACATTTAATATTTGTGAAATATTATTTGATTATTAAATTATTTATGTTAATACGCTCATTAAAACTAATTAGTTTCAAACGTAATTTACAGGAATGCTCTGGCGCACACAAGGGGGGTCCTAGGAATCCGGACCACACCCCCTTTCCCAAATCCCTTGATTTTTTTCCGATTGATTATAATTCTAAGTATATAGTACGTAAAATTTAATTAAGTATTTGTTATTAATGATTAATTTTATTAATTAATGCTAATTATTTATTTGATAATTAGTTTTTTTTACTTCTTTTTAATCCCGAAAATCGACAAAATCAAAAGGAGCATGATATAAGAATGGGGGACTATCGACCCTGCCCCCCCCCTTGAAAATTTCCTGTGTGCGCTACTGCTCGGATGTTTAATATATGGTTCAGAAAAGAGGTATTTTAGAAAATTCTAAGAGGGGTACTTTTCTAATTTCCAATATATTTTATTAAAGAAATTTCTCTCTCTTGTATGTATTCTCTAGATCAACATTAATTTAAATTAAATTTTTTTTAAAATTGAAATTGAAATATGTCTCAACAAGATTTTCTACAGTCAATCAAAGAAAACCCAGAAGTGTCATGAAGGGAAAAACAACTAACGAAGTAACTTGACCAGTAGTTAATGAAAGTATACCCTATGATTATTCTTTTATCACATTTTACATAAACAGCATTTTACTTAATTATTTTGCAATGACTATTCCTCGAACTCTTACTTGAACTCCTACCATAAAATCAAATATAAACGTAAAATAAAATTCGAAGTTCTGCTAAAACATTGATTTCTATTTAACTTTACTAAAGTTACACACACATTTCGATTCAAGTTAAATCAATTTTCTTCTAATAACATCTTTCACTAAAACGTCTGTCCGAAAAGTGGAACACAAATTTAATAACGACTTAGACTTTAGGAAAAGAATATGACATTTTCTCCTGTTTTTGCTGCTTTTTAACTTCAGGTGAGTTATTCCCTGCGAAATAGTAGGAGAAATGTTTTTAGGCCATGTCTTATTCTTTTGTTTTATTAGCAGAATGGAAATTTATAAATCATGAAACACTTTTAATTATTTAAAATGCAAGTCAGGTAAAGAAAAAGTATATGGCAATCTGAAAAGTTTATATATTTTCTAAAGTTTAGCTTCTAATAATACGGGTAGTTTTTATTCTACTTTAAGCAGTCGTATTAAGAAACATTTAAACACGCGTACTTGTTTTCCAATCAAGAAAGTTAGCATTTCTAATTCATTTTAAATACCAATTTCTTCTTGCGATAATATTCTAAAATTTATAAATTTGTCTTTATTAATTTCGAAGTCTTTTTTTTTTTTAAAAAAAACACCAAAATATCTCGTTCGTTCTTATATTTTTTTTCTTCGCTAATAAAAGTTTTATCATTATCAGTTAATTTCCATATAAAATAAATCAATTTTTTCCCTAAAAGCAAGTATAATTAATATTGTGTGTGTTACTAATAATATTTTAACAAATTTTACATTTCCTGTCCGTGCATATTATTCGTAATTGTATTTTCAGAGAGTGAGAGAATGTTTATATTTGATATTTGTTGTAATTTTGAACCTTCATCCGGGTGCGCGGACAACATCTGAACTGATACCCAACTCTCCAAACCTCCACACAACTCCAAAGCGAGAATTTTCAAATGTCGATAGATTTAACGTGCATCCACTACACGTTGGATCTTCAGAGCCCCAGGATTTAAACTTATAACTTG
The DNA here is from genome assembly GCA_019973935.1 of Trichonephila clavipes. Classification (NCBI taxonomy): domain Eukaryota; kingdom Metazoa; phylum Arthropoda; class Arachnida; order Araneae; family Nephilidae; genus Trichonephila; species Trichonephila clavipes. The sequence continues at coordinate 378,968 of BMAU01014919.1, forward strand.
ACAGAAATATTACTGGCCACATATTCGCACAACTATCACCATTCGGCTCCCATGATTACTTGTATTTTTGAATGATTGATAAAAGTATCAGCCTTAAAAGACAAGAATTTTAATATCTAATTTCATCTTCACCGCTAAGGTATTTTAAATCATGGCCTATTTCAAATTATCATCGAATTACATATTCGAACATATTTATATAAAACTCAATTTATATTCTGCAATTCATCTAAATTTCTCGAGTGCAGACAGTATTACACATTGATCATTTCTGCCACAGACGGTAGAAGCAGGAACATTCGAAAGTAAAAATAAATATCATAAATATATCAGCAAACGATAAAATTACTCGTTAATAAGTGCATCAGACATCCTCTCAACTCGTTTCGAAGTTTAATAATTTCAGAAATGTTTGATTGTTGACATCGCTTTCCGTGCATTTCCCCCGTTTCATTATTCACTATGAATTCCAATCGTAAGTGGGAAATTTCGACTAATAAATCAGAATATTACAACTTCAATGACAGTCCATTTTATTTAATGGAAGAGATAATTTAACGACCGGAAAATATTCTGACACTCGAGAAATGCATCCTATATTGGTGAATGAGATAGTGTTCTAACAAGTGGGAAGCCCTATTATAGGAAGGGGTGACTGTAACTATCACGAAGGGGTCATTAACAAGGGGGCATTGGAGAACGTGAGCCTATTCCGAGTCGTAAAGTTCCAATTATATTTCCTAATCACCTGATGTGAATAGTGTATCTCAGAATCATTTCCTAAGTATTTATTTCCATATATATATATATATATATATAGGTCGATTTACTTTGGTACGTTTTTAGTTAGATCTTTAAAAACCTAAAACTTTTAAAGAATTGATGTACGATTTGTAGAAGATAGTTTTCCTTTCCATTTGTGATATTAGCTTGAAACACTATAGGAAATTCTGTAATTAAATGGTTAGTAAAAACATAAAAGGAAAATCACAAATTCATTTTTAAGAAAAATGTGTCAGTTTTGTAAATGAAATCCAAGCAGAAGAGGTGTGAAACATAGTGGTTTTTCTACTGTAGAAAATTTATACGGGTGGGGGGATCCTAAATATTAAATACTAATAATGAATCATTTTTCCTTTACAATTCCATATTTCCCTCAATTATAAAATACGATATTAAAATTGCTTTTTAAATTTAAGAATACAATTAAAAATAAATTACTACTTTGTATTCATGGTTTAAATTATGATTTTATGCCTATTTCATTAGTAAGTCTAATATAATCTTAAATAATCTACAGCATTTTTTAGATATAAATCAAATAGTTCCAATCGAAATACAGAATATCTACATTAAAATTGTTAATTGGGTTGTAAAAAAATGATTCATGTGTAGAGAAGAAAAAAAAGGAGCGTCTTTTTCTTACAAATAAAGTTCCAATTAAAAATTTGAAGTTTTACAGAAGTATCCGTATTAAAAAGAATACTCTAAAATACTAGAATTTAACTTTTCTATTAAAACTTCAAGAAAGAATCAGAAATCATGGTCTTTGATTCATTTATCTGATGAAGGCTAATAAACTAAGCGTATAATTATCTTACATAGTGTTGTTGAAACAATTTAAAAGCATAGTGTCATAAAAAAACACATGTTACATCATCATTAATTTACATCAGTTTTTAGAATTATACATCCAAAAATTAAAATAATAATGAAAAAATGCAGGAACTTTTAAATTTCAAAGCAATTTCAAAATAGATGACATATCTAAAGCTGAACTTGGAGAAACATACATGTGGAATATTCAAATTCTAAAAATAAATAAATTAAATTAAATATTTTTGAAAAATGACTAACCGTTGATCCAAATCCCTCTTTTGATTTGTTTAGAGTTTTGAAAATATTTCGCATCAGCAGAATCATCAATTATTTCTCAAGTGTCAAAAGAATCCTCGATCTTCCTATTGGCAGATTTATAACATTTCAAAAATTAAGCAGCAGTCGGAGTTATCCGAACTGATGCATTATTTAAAAGACAATATATCATTCTTGCACCATTTTAGTTGCAGCGTGATGCAACAGCAACGCAAGCTGCTTTAATCATGGGCGCTTCATCAATGAGACAGCAGTATTCCCCGTCCATTGACACCCATGACAAGTTATTACGTCAATGCTCTAAATGAATGACTCGTTTATGATCTAACGTGAAGGCACGTTGGCTCAGAAAACGGGAGATCTAATAATTATACGCAGCAAACAATTACTCAGACCCACTGTACTTACGCAGAATCCGAAATAAGAGAGCGTGAATTCCGTTTGTATTGCTCCAATCAGAGCGCTGACAAATAGCACAATCCGCTCGAAAGGAAGTTCTAAAAATTTAAATAAGGATGGCAACATTTTAATCGCGAGCGGATGGCAGCTTTCATGTTTAATCGCCCAATTCCGCAGTTAAAACCCTTTCATTAGCAAAGTGACCCCGGTGACATTTAGCACGTGTTTGTATGCATGAAACGTGGGATCGCCGCGGCTATTTATTTATCTTAAATGTGACGACACAAAATCCGCAGATAAAGCACCAAGCTTTTCCCTGTCCTACCGGAGAGGAATAGTTGTGAGGTTCATTTTCATTGGACTGGTCGTATTTCACATGCTGCAGTATTCTCGCAAAAGATTAGCACGTATACTGCAGTACTAAGAAATTTTAATTTAGAGTTCTAAGAATTTCTTACTTAAGTAATTATCTTAAATAAATTAGGATTATAAAAAAGTTAATTTGCCATTGCTTCAAATACTGTTCTTGATAACGTATATAGTTCATTATAGTTGAAATTCTCTTAGTAAAAAGTAACAACAAACAAATAATAATGACAGAATTAAGAATGCCATTCAGTATTTATTAGCGTCACGTGTTGCGGCGTTGCGATTTCCCTCACTACTTATGAAGTGAAATGAAGAGATCCAGACCTTCAAGAATAAATACTTTTGTAAATAGTATTTAAATCACTTATGCTCGCTCACTTGTGTGTTAAAACGTCAGCACGCTGGTCATGTTGGATTATTGTGACTAATAAACGTATTGTTTCACACACACAACGGGTGTATATTTATGCCTATGCTAAATTGGATTGCCATAAGTAATTGACCAGACATCATCGCGCTAAACAAGAGGGCTACCTCGTAATTTTGATCCTTGGTCAAGTGGCGAGAGTGACACCTGATCCAGCACTCCCTCTCCCAACTTTCACATCACACCAACGTGACGACTGAGCCAGCACTCTCTCTCCCAACTTTCACATCACACCAACGTGACGACTGAGCCACTATATATTCAACGTACATCAGGCCTTCTACACAGCGGTTCTTCATGGCAACATAATTCAAACCCACGACTCAACACCACCACCCACACGGAAAGTCCCCAACCCTCTTTAAATGGACTGCACATTTGCAACTAAGCCTTTGCAGACTCGGCAAGTCCCCCAAGACCGAGAGCCATTTTAGTGGTACACCCTCTATTGGCGGCTCTCGCAACCAAATTTTTGAAGCTTGAATTAATTTTAATTCAAGCTCTAGTCGGATGCTAAATATTGTCGCCATGATTTCATTTTGCCTAGAGTACCAGAGCCAAATTGATATTCAAGAGGTCTTGTCAATGCCACATAATCATATCACATGCATGCCTAGGATTTTCATCTATAGAAAATCTATCAACTCCAGCCGGGATCGAACCCGCAACCTTAGGCTTACGAGGCGGACTAAGCCATTAAGTACATTAGATGGAAGGTAAAAAAGCGAAAAAAAATGCATGAAAAATTATTCGACTGATTGTTGAAATTGAATTTAAACATCAAGAAATTCTCCAATTTTATAATCAATGCAGCTAGATTATCAATGTAAAAAAAGTAAAACTTAGAAGAGAAGAAATTTTTATTAATCAATCCTTCATTTAAAAATAAAAGATTTACAAATAATTTTCAAAAAACACATTAAAATATTTCGAAAAAATTGCAGAATTTATTTTGCGATCTCAGAATCTAACCTTAAGCTAACTTTAACTTTAATTCTATATACATTTTTCAGGTGTCATTAAAATTAAATTGAACAATGTGCACAGAATGTCAACAAAGTTACAAAATTGTATCATTAAATATACTTAGATTCTCTCTTTATATATAATGAAGAGTTACTCTTCTGTAAAAGTAGTTTTGCTACTGTAACACAACTAACGCAGAGAAAAATGCAGACAGGCGAAACCCGCGCTTTCAGTGAGCCCCAACTGCGCAATTACATATAAACGAGGCTTGGAAAAAGTACCCAAGAGGGCACGGCTGTCTCGAAAAGAAATTCCCCCTAATGAAATTTGGCACATTCTTGGCTTTTAATTTAATCATAAGACAGAAAATGAGGCGAGATACGGGCGGACTATCAAAACAAATGGGGCATCCAAAAAACAACCGTTTTGAATGGGAGTCGCGAAAGGTATTTTTGCTGGGTTATGAGTCGGAAGAATGAAGAGATTTTCCTGCACAGCGATATTTTCTGAAAAATTAATTTCAAACCTGTTAGAAAGGCCCTGTCTTAAATATGAGTAATCCACCGTTGCACGCTCCATTAAAGAGAGACGTTATTAGATTATTTTTCCATCATTATACGCAATATTTCTAAAGAAAATATCGCGCTGTTAATGGAATATATATCATACTCCTCGCTTATAAGAAAATGCTGCGCATTCAATTTACCTGACCAGGTGTTAAGCAAACATTATCGATGTGGAAACAAATTTATTTTTGAGTTTTAAAAGTAGCATATTTATCGTAAACTTTGTTTTTAATACATTGAAAATGCTTAGTTATAATGTCAGTGATGGAAGTTAATAAAAAAAAGTACTTACACGTAAGTTATTACACGGATTAACAGTAGTTACTCTATGATATATATTTTATTGCTTTTTTTAACAATATGGGGGCAAAATGATACGTAATACGTGTAGTAAAAGCGCGCAACATCGAATAAAGCTTAGCTAAGAAAATAATAAAGTAATATTTGAATTGCTTATAGTTTTCCATTATTTCCAAAGAAATTTCTTACCTTATACACCAAATAAATTATTTGAATGGAAAATGAGCCACGATCATCATGCTTACCTGGAAAAAAGAAGAATGAATACATAAATAAATAAAACTTTGATATTCACATTAAATATAAATGGTATAAATAAGAAACGCAAACTCTAAACGTTCGAATAGCGAAATTACATCGTATAAAAGGTAAGAATAATAACATAATATATTCATGGTACCCCTTGTCTAGACAGTATAAATCAATAAGGATACGAACACTTTAATTTTGAATGAATAAGATTATAAAAACGTATTCAAGAATTAAAATTATGTACATTTATTTTTAGTGAAGTTGAAGATAATTCTATCTGTTGCACTTAGATAACGAAAAAGGCATTCAACAATGGAATATCATGCATTTTTCACATTTTGTTCTAAATAATCATGATGTGAATGGGCAATAAAATATTTTTAAAAAAAAACGAAATTTTATTCAGCTCTAAGAGTATAATATTATTGATGTTTGCACATAATAAAACCCAGAATCATAGCAACAAGCAATTTTATGCACAATATAAATAGCACACAAATATAATACTCTTTATACTTAAATAAGACTGTTGAATATTAAAATAGAAATATATATCGTGTTCAATGTTTTCATTTGCATATAATGCATTTGTAATCCGTCCAATATCGTATTTTTTTCGAAAGAAAACGTTCGAAAATTCCATTTCTTCGTTGCACGAAAGTCAATTGGTGGAATGTACGGTTAAGGAGATATCGTTAAGATTCGCTGTTTTTGAGGCAGAATAACAAATGATATGTCTAGGTGAAGCTCAATCACAGCTTCACACAGAATGAGAAATGAACCGACCACAACTGTTATCAGAGAAGGAAAGAGGTGGGAGGGGGCAGCCATATCATTAAGCCTCATTTTGAAAATGAAATGTTTCAAAACATAAGAAATATATATTTGTGGAGCGAAAAGTAGTAGGAATGCCGAAAGTCGTCGATTTAATAGCAGCTAAACACGCAACAGAAAAACACGCACATACAGAAAGAAAGAACAAAAGAGAAAGAAAGAACGGGAGAAAAAAGTTTCTGTTTCGGAAATGATTTCGGTTTGGGCCATCGGCACCCAATACGGTGCGCCCCAAATACTTTATGGGGAGGTAATCGAGGTCGTTTGGCGCAAAACAAAAGAGGCCCTACCCCTATTCTACGGGAAGAAAGGGCTACTTGGCGACGTAATGGTGATTAAATTGTTGGTAGGAATGGGTCACTTCGAGCCCTGCGCAACGATCACCCGGGACCTTTCCATTCTCCCAGAATGAGCTCTTAACACCTGACGTAGATCCATCCCAACAATTCTTCCACGAGGACAAAGTCGAAATTTTCACTCGATATTGTCCTCTTCGAAGAATATAAAAATGTCCAGCTCAGAAAAATGGTACAAAATATATGGTCTGAAAGTTATTTTACGCGTTTATATAGCTTGCTTTTAAACAAAAACAAAAAAGAATTAAACTATAATAAAAAATAAAGTAAAACACATTTATTTTCAATGCAGTTAGATTTTAAATATATAATAATTTCTCCTTTTTCACTGAATTTTCTCGAAGAGTGGCGAAGAATAAAGGAAAAGTTCTATTTTATCTTTACATTGTTAAAGTTCTAAAATCAATAGAGAAAAGAATATTTGCTTTGATGTTTTTGAAAATGAAAATACCGAAAAGTGAATTTCCCAAGATACATTGTTATTCCATTCGCTTTCTAAAGCGCATCTTTATAATATTTACTATAACAATAGTATTACATCCATGCAATAAAGACTCCTTTGTGAATATTTGTTAAAGCTAGCACGTTTGATAAAAAATAAACAAATATTTTATATGATTTATAAAAAGAAATAATTGTATTTTAATCTTTTTCTTTTTATTGGATAAAATAACTACATTTCCTTATGCTCAGGTCTGTATTAATATTTATTTCTGTTAGAACACACACATATGAAATATTTATTTTAAAAATTATATTATATTTTGGATTGTTATTTATTCCTTATGAAGTAAAAGTGCTTATCAAACCGACACAACGCTTCGAAATTTTTTTTAATCTTTTTCTTATAATGTCAACATAAACAGTTCTTACTTTATACAGATTAAGAATAAGACACGTTAAACATTTTACATTTAAGAGATCACCTGAAATAAATTTAATTTAAATATATATAGTTTATTATTATTATATTAACCAAGGGGAACTGCGCAAATTGTAATAGGTTTTTAAACGACTACACTCTTCTGAGAAACATGATAGATATTTTTTTTTCATATAAATTGATTTACACAGAAAATAGTTGAGAAAAATTTTTTTCAATTACGGAAATCAACATGTCTTTCGCAAAGACTAGATTTTTGATATTCGGAAGGAGATTTTCGGTCCTGTATTAATTTCCGTCTAGCATCCTTTTCTCTTAAGTGAATGAGAGTTACATTAAAGTAGCTCTATAAAGCAACACGAAGCCTATTGACGAAGACGTCACCAGAGCAGCACCTCTCCAAACAACTACACCACGACGACAGTGAACCTCGACAGATTGAAAGTGCATCAGCCCCCTCTAAAAGACGAGACTTCAGTAGCACCAGGACTCGAACCCACATCATGCCAGGTGAATTAATATCAACGTCGCACTATTCAGTTGATCGAGGGCTTTGGGCGACCTAGTAGTTTTGAACCATAGTCAAGAGATGAGGACGACACTTGAGCTGGCGTCCTTTCTCTCCTAACTTCCACTCTGAACCAACGGGTCAGTGAATATTAATGTCGCACAGTTAAGCAACACGAGAGCTTCTGGCGACAGTCCTCGTAATTTTGAACCATGGTGAAGTAACGAGGACAATATCTGAGCTGGCACTACCCTCTCCTAACTACCACACACAGCAACGGTAGAACATTTGAGCTCATGACAAATTAAACGTTCATACCTCCCTTACACGGCGCGTCCTCAGTGATACTAGGCTCAAGCTCATGACCCGCCGGCTACGAGTCCATTACCTTGATCACTAGGCAACTAAACCAACGGTAGGACGTTTGATACTCAACATATTTAACGTGCATCGCCCCCCTTCTCTGCACAATGGGTCTTCAGCGACACTATACTCTAATTCATGACATGCCGGCCACGAACTTATTATCTTGACCACTAGGCAACTAAACCAACGTGAGGACGTTTGAGCCTAAACATATTTAACGTATACCGTCCCCCTCTGCACAGAGGGTCTTCAGCGGTACTAGGCTCGAATTCATGACATGCCGGCCACGAGTCCGTTACCTTCACCACAAAGTGGTGCATTTTCTAATTCCTTATTTCCATGGGTCAGTTAGGACGATTATATTCCATGATATTTTTATCTGAATTTAGTAATTAGTCCATTCTTTTAGTATTTTACTTTATTGGACAACACACATAGAAGATATTTACACCGTGTAACGGCGTGGTACATAGTACACTAGGAGGCTTGACACATAGCACACGATAGACTAGAAAGAGGGCGCTGCTGTGAACTGTTTTTGGCCTTTGAGCGGGAAGGAGAGAAGAAGATAGTCTCGAACGTATGATGGAGGAAGCTGCCTGTAGTTCCCGATGTGACTTTTAATTGTAAATGAAAGTATTAATATAGTTATGTGTTTTGAAGGAAAAAATAAAAACGGTAAATCCGATTAATTAGAGCTGATTAATTTAACTACAAGACAATCTTACAACAGCAAAGAACATTACATTACTCTCTGACTCTACAAGCCAAACAAAGAGTATATATATATATATATATATATTCTTAGCTGAAAGTATATATATATATATTCTTACCGCAGCCCCACGACACGCCGGTCACGAATTCGTGACCACAACCACAAGGCTACCGCCCCTTTCTCTTGAAAGCAAATGCTACTGAAACAAAATTAAAAGTTCTTAAAATATCCGACTACGTTCGGAACCGTGATTTTAAAAAAGCGCATAAATGGATAATTTTCATGATATTTAGTGTCACTCCGGTTAGAATGCATGTATAAAATCGTTTTAAGGACATTATGACAAGAAAATATTTAAATACAATATTTTGGCAAAAAAATTAACTTAGAATAACCTTTTTTCAAAACGTTCTCCTTTAACAAAAAATGCTTCTATAATTATAATATTTTGCTTATATAAAATAAAGACTTCTCCAGAGAGTCTGAACTAGGATTTTTGAAAAATTCCTATTATTTTCCGAGCTATTTTTCTTAGAATTTCTACCCTCTGTTGCAGTAAAATATGGATAAATCCACTTCTAAGCTATATATTTCAAAAATTCTAGTTGAGCCTCTGTACAGAGGTCTGAGCTATATACGGGCAAAATATTATTATAACAGAAGCATTTTTCATAAAAGAAGAATGTTTTGAAATTTGGTCATTCTATGTTAATTTTTTGACAAATATTGTACTCAAATATTTTTTTTATTGTTATACTTTTCTTAAAACAATTTTTATACGTTTTCTAATCTAAGTGACACTATATATTATAAATATCATCCATTTATACGCTTTTGCAAAATCACGGTTCCGAACGTAGCCGGATACCTTAAACAAATATCTAATATAAAAGTTTGAAAAAAAATTCAAACATATGTTATTCAATGTTTCACACTCGAAAAAATAAGAACTTTTAGATCCAATAGCGTGACAATGATTCTTTAATCATGAAAACCCATTACGCTTCCAAATAAAACTATAACATTTCTTGTTAAACAATTAAATACCAATTCCTGTAACAATTCACGTTTAATATGTAGCACGATAAAAAAAATTCCCCTTAATGGCTTGATTTAATTAGGATCACTATCAAATATTTCGAGGGTTAATAAACAATAAAGCAGTGCTGCAAAATGCACTGTGGACTCTCACAAAAACGAGAAAATAAGACTGTTCCCCATAGAGACGGGAGGAGGTATCACAAGTCTCACGTAGAGATGGCGTGATGGTGGCCATTTAGACGCATGCGAGAAGTATCGGATTATCCGTTTCGCAAAGACTCGATTTTCGATATTCCTGGACGGAAGTTTCCGGCCCGATATTACTTTTTACCCACTTACTCGAGAAGCCTTAAATTATTTGCGGTTGTCCCAACTGCCCTTTCAAAAAAAGTAAATAAATCACTTGTTTATTATTATTTTATTTTTGTATAAAGTGTAGAGTGAATAAACTCTAAACAAAAGTAAACAGCATTGTCCTTTTTGTATGTACTTGTGGATGCTACGCCGTTCATGAAGTCTTAGTTTAAAAGTTAGGTAATCAATCATAAGAACTATTGAAAAATTAATATTATAACTAAAAAAATTAAGTACTTTAGCGAAAGGATATAAAAACAAAATGTAGTTAAATATCTGGGCAAAAATACATTATATCAATTAAAAAAATAAGTGAAGATATGCTGATATTTTTAAATATTTTCGAACGATTGAATATTTTAATGTATTTATAATATTTTATACTACACAAATAATTTTAAAAAATTGTTGAGAAAATTTATTTGATTTTAAGATATAAAACTACTGACTAAAAATATACAACTAACTGACATGACTAAAATATATATGAGCAAAATTTGAATGTTTTCAAAAATAAAAAGATTTTGCAATTTTTTTTTTAACTCAGGGGTTTTAAAAAACGGGTAACTTCATTTTTTCCGACACATTGAAGAGTTTCATGCAACAAAACCTTATAGTGATTACTGTAGTTCGAAATGCTAATACTTACTCATTCATATAATGCGAATAGTTCTAATTTGTGAATAAAATAACTAGAGGAAAACACATATTTTTTTAATAAATTTTATTAACTGTTTGAAAATGAATGACAGAAGTGTTTTAGATAGCAAAAATATTCTTTGCAACTCACAAATTAAAAAATTAATACTTAAAATTTACTAAAAACTTTTCTAGCCTTTTTTTAAATTGACATGATAGATAATGCACGCAAAAAAGTAGTTCGAGCAATTTTATTATGTTAAAAAAAATTTTAAAAATTCCGGTTACAAAGGAATTAAAACATGAACAAACTGCTGAATTTTACTTATATGGAAAAGTAATTTAAAGTTTTGTAAATTTATTAAATCACAAATGCTACACAAACTAGCAGAAGTTATTTAAACTCTTATCACGATTACTAAAAATATTGCATAAAATTATCTTCAGTTCTTAAGGACGCATAATAGTTACCTACAATAGTAATAAGGAAAAACTACGGATTACGGATTACTTGCACTATGTAGAAATTCCATCTGGGTCGCATTAGATTTTAAAATAATACTAAAAATATTTAAAATCTATTGCTTAATAAACTTAAATCACTGTTACCCAATAACTTATCATTCGATTCCCGGACAGCGAATTAAAAACAAGTATATTTCTAAATTCCCTTTATTTCAAGTAAATTAATGTACCTTAAGAGGAGTATTGTAATATTTGAATTTTAAAAGAATGGAAAGAAGATAAAAATTAGTGTTTACGCTCTCTTGGTAGATGCTAAAAGTGCTTACGCTCCACAAATAGTTAGCCTTGCTGCAGTAGTTGCATACATACTTTGTCATTCTGCGTTTCTTAGATAGACATAAATTATTAATTCTGGTTCTGAAAGGGTAGGTAATATATGCTTAATTACATAGGAGATTAAAAAATTATTTAATTATGTGTTCCTTTTCAAGCGAATACTAAAATTTTCACTGAATTCCTCTTTTTGTACAGGTAAAAACATAGTTGTATTTCTTTTGTATGGAAAGAATGTTGGATAAATAAAGTAAAGGAAAAAAGGTTGCTCATTTTTGAAAGAAAAATCTTAAGGAAAATCTTTGGACCCCTATTCAAGGAAGCAATAATTGGAGAATTCATTATAATAATGAAATTTACAGGAAATATGGCAAATATGGAGGGACTGGCATTGTGAGAACTATCGAAGCATCACGTATTAGATGGCTGAGCCATATGTTCAAATATGCCAATGATTTTCTCATAAAAAAATAACTTTTTCAAAATTTGAAGAGAACGACCACCAACACGATGATCAGACAATGTTGAAATAAACTTCAAACTAATGGGAATCAACGAGTCAGTCGTGGCCTGCAAAAGACTATTGACCTTATGAAGAAGAAAACATAGTTGCAAAAATTTATATATTATTTTAAAGATAATCCCTTGAGCAAAAAACTGAGCCTGCTATAGCAAATATGGATAAAATTAATCAAATATGCGCTTTCCTAAAATGTAATTCATTCAAAATTTAGTTGAGTTTTTTTTTTTAAAAAATACACAGTGACAGCTTTACTTATTTAATTTACAATAAACATAAGTTTCAAAATATTCTCTTTTTTTTTCAACTTTTTTTGCGTAGTATTAAAAGTATTAGGTCATAAAAAATTTTTTTTCCTTCTTTGACATTTACTTGAAAAGCTCGCCAATCACTTGCTTCAAAATAAAAACAATTTCTTACGAAACTTTAAATATGCTCATATATAACTTTCATTATATACTTATAACGTTTTTATCTTAAAATAGATTTCCCTTAAATAGCCGAAACTTGCGTAAAAAATCATTGTTCTCAAACTTAAATTATGCTTATTTTAGTTTCTTTCTCGTAACAAAAACGCCTATTACATATACTTGATCGCAAAATCTGTATTTTTTAAAAAATGCCCCCACACAAAAATTAAACGCTTTATTATTTTATTGTTACTTTTCCAAATGAGGCAGGAGATTAGAGATTCCTATTAATAACGTCAAAATAAAAAGTCACATGGTGAACGCCTAAACTCTTATCACTTTCTCAAGTTCTCTTTAACGGTTAATTGGTGAGATGATAACGATCCTAATGCAAAGAGAAGTAAAAAAGAGAAGCTTCCACCTTTATCTCCTGTATCGCAGATGAAAGAGACATAGAAGGGGAAAAAAGAGATTAAGAAAGAATGCTCTTAAGCGTCCATCGAGCCTATTAACGGCAGGTCGAAGATTGGACACGAGATGAGAGATAAGAAAGGCATCAGGTTAATTTCTCCCCTCAAAATGATGGAGAAATCCCTATAATCCTTTCAAAAATTTAGAAGGGAAGTTTAAAATGGAGAAAAATAATTTCAAAAATGATTACTGTCACTTGAGAGGGGGGAGAGGAAATGATCCTCTTTCGGAGAGATGAAAGAATGGAAAATCACTTTTCTTTTTTTTTCGAAAAGAAAAAGAAAGATAGAGATTTGTTTCTGTAATTTATTTCTTTAAAAGTATGGAAGTTATCAAAACTGTTGGAAAAAAGTTTAAAAATATATTACTTTTTTACAAAAGGTTCAAAAATTAAAAATGCTCTAAACCACTTAAAGTAGCTAAGAAACGTCAAAACAAAATTCTTTAACTGCTTTTGATATACTTTCAGTTGAAGCCATTATAATCCAAGTTTATTGTGGTTGTTTTTTAGAACATTGCTGTCTACATATATCTTTGTAAATATTAATTGAAGTCGTATATTTTTTATCAATAAATAAGTGAAACATGCATCTATTATTACAGCATTCAAAATATTAAGTGACGTTATAATTTAATTCATATATTGTCATATGTATTATATTTACTCTTTTCAGATACACGTTCAAAGATTATGTAAATGTTAATTATGCTAAAATATGTTAAAATTTTTTTCCATACCGATCAAACTGCTTCTAAACTGCTGTTTGTAAAAAATGCAATACCATGAATCATCAAAATTAAATGAAACTTAATGCACAGGCGACTTGTATTAGTACAAATAAATGACGAAGTTTTCAAAGCAAAAAAAAATAAATTAATTGTCCGAAATCAGTATTTGGTGCAGTCACCACGCGCTGCAATAAGTGTTGCATGGAATCAAACAGAATATATGAATGTCTGCTTGTGGAAGTGTATGCGCAGCAAGAGTTCGTCTTTTGAAGCTGAAGGACGCGGATCACGAGCGAGACGCCAACCAACCAAACCCACACGTGCTCAATAGGCGACATATCTGGCGAATAAGCAGGCCAAGGTAGAAGTTGTAAGTGTTGGGCTGAACAGAAGTCTCGAACAGTCTTTGCAACATGTAGTCGTGCATTATCCTGCTGAAAGATAGCTTCAGGGATGCCTTAAAAGAAGGGAACGACTTCGGGCTGTAGAACTGTGCTGTAGAACCTGTTGCTATTGAGAATACCCTCAATTCGTAGCAAATTGGATCGTTCACGATACGAAATCGCACCACCCCAAACTATAACTCCGGGTGTTAGGCCACTTTGTCGTTCAATAATGCACTCTGGAACGCAGCGTTCACCCGCATAGCGTCTAGCACGAATGCAGCCATCATGGTACTACAAATTGAAGCGCGATTCATCCGAAAAGACAACTTGGTGCCAATCAGCTTGTCAGGCTCTGTGCTCATGAGCCCATTGCAGATGCAGCCATCGATGGTTTGCAGTGAGGGGGATCATGTATAAACACGCCCTTGCACGCAATCCACGGTGCAGCAGACGTCGACGAATTGACGAAGCAAACATTGGTACACCAACATGTTGCCAATTACCTGGAGGAAGCTGTACGGTCATTCACCTCCATGCGAAGCAAGTGTCGATCTTCACGCACTGACGTCACCTTCCGTCGTCAACTGCTAGTTTTTCGAGTTGTTCGGTGCTCGTCGGTCCACTGCTTCCAAGCTCGCATCACAGTGGAACTGTCCCACTGCACACGAGCTCCTATTGCGCAATGGGAAAATCCTCCTTCTCGAAAGCCGATAATCCTCCCCCGTTCAAACTCCGTCAGTTGCTGGAATTTCTCCTGATTTCGTCGTAGAGGCATACTTAGGTCTCACTAAACGTTCGTCCCTAACAAATAATCATTAACTATTTTTAACGGAGGGGGTCCCGCTACAGCCCTCTATTTATACGCTTTCAGCATCAGTTCAGAGGGCGTTGCGCACGCCACGCAAGCGCGGTGGCTCTGAAACTTTACTATTTTATGAAACATCCAATAATTGATATTTTCTGCAAAGTTCATTTAATTCTGATGATTCATTCATGGTGTTGCATTTTTTACAAACAGCAGTGTAAAATGCTTTCTTACCTTTTAATAGTACGAAATAAAATTCATTTAAAAACATTTTTAGTTTTAATGTTTTTTTTTACAATCCGGTTTCGAGAGTTGAAAAAAATCACAATAGCTGCCTTTTATTAATTTCCGTATTCATTTGTAAATATTTTGTTAGAAATATAGTACAGATGAGAATTTCTTGACAAGTAAACTGCTAGTTTATGATCCGATTTCAACAATGGTACATGAAAGAAAAAGAACTATTGTGTGAATAGTTCTAACTCTCGAATAGAATTATAGAAGAATTCTAACTCTCGTCATAAGATTGGGCATTACGTAGAAAAATGAGTTAAAACTCAATTTCATTGTGTCTTGGAGAATATCATTCAGGGTAATGAAAAGTATTGTAACCCCTTTTTCAAAACTGTTAGTATTCTTTTAAATATGATGTAACTAATCGAAGCGAATGGCTGTCGCTGTATCCAACTTGAACCAAGCAAATACTTGGTAATAATCCTTTATTTTTTATTTTATTATTTTTTTAACCACATTAAAATTTAAAGTTCAATAAAAACTTCCATGTAAAAGGAAGTTTTTATTGAATTAAATTAATTTTGTTTAAGGGGACATGGTACGATTTACACTAAAATTTTTAATTTAGGGATTTTCAATTTTTTTTGGTTGCCTCCTATGTGCGTATACTATGTAAAACAGATTTTATGCTCAAAATTTCATAAAAAGTTAACCATTTAATTTTTTAAGGAAAAAAAATTTGAGACGTGATTTTAAAATGCTACTCCTACAAAAATTTTCATACAGGCTTGAAATTTGAATTACAAGTGCATCAAACCCCGTATAACAAAAGTTAGCATGGGTTTTGCAATAACATGAATGGTATTCGCACAATTCTTTTTATGAATGCTCATTGAAAATTCCTTAAAAAAAGTATAAATTGTGAGTTCAATTACTTTTTAAAAAATAAGTATTGCTTTGATTTAAAAATGCATACCAACTTTTGTTACATGTATTACTAGCAAGAGGTAAAAAAAAGATTCAAAGCATTAGGCACAATTGAAAAAAAGCCTTAGCATTTTAAATGAAGACAGACTATAGTTATTTTTTATCTTTCTGGGATAAGTCCGATTAAAATTTAGATTTGCCATAGGAATGGGAATAAAAACCAACATAAAAGCTATAAAAATTCTGCGTTTTTTAAGTTTAGAGCTTTCAAATTTTGTGAGGTTGCAGATAGATATATAAAGTATAATTTAGGCTAAAAAAATTAGATTTGATTTTTTTTTACCTATTTTTGTCAATTGAATCGTACCGTGTCCCCTTAAACTTTGACGAACCTGAAGTTTTCCATAATACGAACGTGAGTTTCTAGATATGATGCTGTCTTTGTCACCGAATCAAGTTTCTAATTTATAAGTGTTACTCACAAATATTAAATCAGTACCAATGATTTAACATATCTATGTTCGTAAACACAAAACTTTTCAAGTGGACCTCACAAATTTTTCAGACAAAAATACCTACATCTAAAAATTATTAATATTCTATTTATTACTAAAAACTTTAAATCTGAAACATAGTCAACAATGGCAATATTTTAAAGTTCAAAAAGTTATTTCATAGTCTCAAAGAGTATTGAATCGCCCCAGTTTTATATATAATTCAATTTTTTTTAATAATCTTATCTACTCCTGCTGGCAACTATGATTATTTTATCTTTTGATAACATGCATAAGCAAGCGCATTTTAAAAGCAGCGATCACATTCACGGAGTATTAACGCATTTTATCAACGAACAACGATAAACCGAAAATCACAAGAGTACTTCCCATCATAAACCAAACTTTCTACCCTACTAACAACGATTTTCAATTCCCTCGACTGGATCCATATTCCACCCCCGCCCTGTGGTCGCACCGGACACTGTTCACTGCTGGAGGAAGTTTCCCTCATTAATTAGGGCCCATGAAATATGCATTATGATTCCGAAGGCCCCCGAGGAATAGGCCCAGGCCGAATCTACTTACCAATATTTAATTTTGGGAGCAGCACACGGCGGCCCTTCGATTTATAGACGAAAAGTGGGGAGATTACTGATGGATGGAGGAATGCGGGATTGAAATAGATGGAAGTGCAATTGCTCAGACAGATTAATGGAAGGGATAAATGATTTCGCTCTATTTGGAGCCATTAGACGAGCGCATTCACTCTAAAAAGATGGGCAACTACACTATTCCAGAATTGGAGGGAAAGCCCGCTGTCTGAAAGCACGATCCAGTTCAAAAACTCTTCATATCGGAGGCTTTCATATACTAAGACTGTATCACATTCAAGAATGATATGAATTATTCTTTGCTGATTAATAACATGGAAGTCCCAAAGGAGCTAGTTCTGTTAAAGTTTTGGCAATATTAACTGAATAATGATGAAACTAGTTGTATTTCGCGTTGATTATATATAATTACTAAAACTACAACTTTCATACTGAATAATTTGGATTATTTCATAACGAGTATGAATTATTTGCATAAGAGAATCGACTGTTATAATTATAACTAGACTGACTGAACCAATTATTCAAATGTAGTTAAAATATGACGGCAGGAAGCAATTTGATTATGGAGTTACTCTGTTATGATGTACTCTCATACGCATTCAAAACTTAATCTGATTTATATTTAGTACTCTTTATAAAATTTATGTATAACCTTTAAATCGGAGGAAAAGAGGGGTTCTATACCGATTCAAAATATGGCTTGAATACTGAAATGTATAACTTTAACTTTAAAATAACATAACAATGATTAGACAAAGTTTCTATGAAATTTTTACTATACCACTTAAAATTTTCCTGAATAAAAGCTGACTAGATTGGTTAAAACAGGGGTCGGCAACCTACCGCACGCGTTCCACATGGTACAGTTCTCAGTGGTACTCTACACATTTGTTAATTATTGAGTGGATGGAAATTGATAAATTTGTAATGAACCTTTTTTTACAAACATTTTCAGAATTAGGAACATTTACGGAATTACGAAAATATCCGAAATATATATCTCTAAAGATAAATGTGCAGTTATTTTGTAAATTATTGAATGTCATTGCAGAAAATATTATATGTAGTTGTTTGAAGAGAGAAAATTGCATGTACTCTGCTTTCTACTTTGAGTTCTACATATGTCAAAAGTCTCCTCTTACATCAAATATTTCGAGTCTGCAAAGAAATTGTTTAACAACTGAATATACAGAATCGTGTCAATTGAAAGTAAAAAATTATATCCTTGTTGTTACGATACGAAAGTAGAGTGGTGCAAGCATTAGGTTCACATTAAAATTTTTATTTAACTATAAAGATGGGAAATACTTATATTTTGTGTTGTCTATTTCTTAATTTAATATTATATATATATATATATATATATATATATATATATATATATATATGTTTAAAAAATATAATATATGTACAACTTTAATTTTTTTTTTATTTTTGTTGAAGAAATAGTTATATTTTATGTTGTTTACTTTTATATAAAGAAATATCTTTAAATGACGCAAAATAAATGTATAACAAAACTGTAAATATTTCCATTATTGATCTCTACTTCTGTAGTCATTTTGAAGCGAATCGAATTGTTTCAAAAATGTACTACTGTGTGGTACGCTGAATCATATGGGTAGGTTGCTTTGGCACGTCCCAGCTAAAAGGTTGCCGACCCCTGGGTTATAACGTTGCTGAGGATATATAGTCGAAAGTTATTAGTTCAACAGAAAACTTATGCCACTAAAGAACCGCCATGAAGAGGGGCTGATGCATGTTACATCTGTCGAGGCTCTAAGTCCTTACAAAGTGTGGTGTGGAAGTGAGAAGAGTGAAATGTCAGGGCAGGTGCTACCATCGTTACTTTTGATTTATGTTCAAAATTACGAGGTCCGCCACCAATATCCCTCGCGTTGCTTTCAAGTGAGATGTTAATTAATATCATTCAACAAAAAACTATCCGTAGAAATATTCAACATGACAATTACGCTCTGAATATTTGAATACTGACATCGATATCAGATTAATTTTCTTTTGTCGTCTGAACTGCTTTTTCCATCCAGTTTTTTTCTCTTTATCTTTTGGAAGAGGAGGGAGTAGTAGTCTGCGGATTAAGGTCGCGTATTTCTTTTAAGTGAGCCATTAAATACAAAGGATGGAATAATGAAAATTAATTACATGTTAGCTGGTAACGAATTTCAAAATCTTCACTTGGTTATATGAAATACACGACACTGAAGTACCATCTAATGTACTATTTTCAACATCTGACTATGTTAAAACTCTGCTGTCAATTATTAAAACTATCGTTTCATTTTGCCTCGTGATAGTCTCAAATTTTCTGCAATGGACTGTTTGAGTGTATACTCACGTCGTACTCTAATGAAACAAAGGGACTATTAACCACGGGTTTCAAAGTTTTAAGCCATGGCCAAGAGACAAGAACGACTTTAAACCTACAGTCCTCTCACAATTTCCCCAAGCACTGAGGCCAAATTCCTGAGCTTAGACAAATATTAATTCCATCATAACTAATTCAGGAAAAATATGAAGTGGTTTTTATCTATATATAGGGTGTGCCCGGGCTTAAAGTATCCAAAAGTTATGGCTTATTATTACGGAACTACCCATCAAAATGTAATAAACCGTTTATGCGTGGATTGGAAGCCCCGCCGAGAATTTTTAGATCTAGTCCGATCGGGCCGAACGTGTGCGCATTATTCGGATATCGCAGACGATAAGTGAGTGAGTGAATATTAACGTCGCAGTGTTCAGCTACATGAGGGCTCTTGGCGACGTACCGCGTAATTTTGAACCATGGTCAAGTGATACGGACGACACCTGAGCTGGCACCACCTCTCCTAACTACCACAACAAACCAATGGGAGGACGTTTCAGCTTTCGACAGATTTCACGTGCATCGCTGCCCTACACTTCGGATCTTTAGTGGTATTGGGCTCGAACTATCGCAGACGATAAACTTGTAACATTGATTTCATTAGTAAAGACGTGAACTCTACGGGAAAATGTACAGTGCGTACTTTGGTAAACGGAATTTAAATCAATCACGTATGTACAGCGACGTGTTCGAACAGAATGGAATGTTGTTACTGGTTCGCCTAATAGACTTATCAGGACTCCTATAAAATGAATCACGCACACGATCAACAGTGTCTTCTATCACGAAAATTTAAGGATACTTGTCAGTTTGAGATACCAAAGAGAGAGTTCCAGTCTCCTTTAAAATTCTTTCCCATTGGTGGATAGATTTTGATGTCGGAGGATCGACATTCCATTCTGTGTGAACAAGTCACAGTACACACGTGAATGGTTTAAATTCCGTTAACTACAGTTCGCACAGTACCTTTTGCTGTGGTGTCCACATCTTTACTAATGAAGTCAGTGAAACAAATGTATCGTCTTCGCTTACCGAATAATGCGCGCACATGCGGCCGATCGGATTTGACCCAAAAATTCTCGGAGGAGTTTCCAATCCACGAATGAAGTGTATTATATTCTGATGGATAGTTCCGTAATAATAAGCCATAACTTTTGGATACTCTAAGGTCGAACACCCTGTATGTATGTATATATATATATAGAGAGAGAGAGAGAGAGAGAGAGGACTCGCGAATCCATGACTTGACAGAAAGAATGTAGGACATGTGTGTGTGTGTGGTTCGCTATTATAATAACTAACGCAGCAGCTGACATGATTGAAGTTAAAGGAATGTTAGTGGGGTGCTGAGCTCGGGTGCTGTTCTTTTGAACTAAGATTGCTCTAAATTAAGAACCTACTGCTAATATCCATTGTGTAGCTCTAAAATGACGTCAGTTAAAATAAAATATTTATTTTTCAAGTTTTGAAGATTCATGGCTAGTTGGTTAATACATTGTTCAAATACAATTTTATTTAAGTAAATTATAAGCAATAAAAATTGTCATTAAAGTAAATGATAAAAGAAACAGAAGCAAACCAGACTGATTTTTTTATATTTTCCTTTATACGTTTACATCAAAAGATACTATCGATTCATATGAATATTTACAGGAATGCACACAATACATTTTAATACATTTTTGAAATCCCAGGAATCTAAGACGAAAGCGCGAACAAAAGATGAGCCTCTTCCCACTCCGTCTTCATTCAAGAGCATCACGAAATAAATGAAATGTTTTCGTTATTCGCTTTTCTCCTTGATGGAAACACTTTCGTCAATCATCATGAATCGCTTTCGCAAATTGATTTCTAAAAGTAATCATATATGTATTGCGCGGTGAAAACACACAGCCGACCATTTGCAGTGGCGATTTATTTCGCATCATCGATTCCGTCTCAATCGATTGGAGCGGCCTTCGCGAACATCGATTAGCCGATACGTAATCTTGGGCACCGCTTTTAAAATTCGATGAGAGATGTCGGTAGAAAATATTACGTGTCAGTGGAAGGGGAAAAATGCGAGCAACAATTTATCTGATTGAAAATTACTTTTAGAAAACGTTTCGTCAACCTGCTTCAGACGCCGTTTGTTCTCCATCCTATCAAAATGGATTTGTTTAAGAATCATTTATGATGTTAGCACCGAAAAATTCGAAAGAAAGAGCAAAATCTTTTATTTCTCTGTGGTGACGAATATATACATGATTCTCAGGAATATTCTGTTATCTGAACTTAACATATTTTTTAAGTAAAAAGAATATATAAGACGATAAATTTAATTACAATTAGTAATAACCAGATTTAACCCATAGTTAAAAATATCGAAATTTGAAACCAATCCTTTTTTGAATTTTATTCTCTTCTCAAAATTCAAAAATGCTGATAACTTATTACATTTTAAGATCAACTAGTTCGAAGTGGCAAGATATGACACTATGCTCAACAACCCTCTAATTTTATCATATATTTTTCACACAAATTACAATTCTAATCATGTTCAAGAAATATGCATTTGTCAAACGTAAGTTTTAAAATGAAAACAGTATATTTTATAGTATAATATGTTGTATCACACACAAGAACCAAGGACATGGAACCATTACAAACCAAAAGAAAAATTTAGCTAGAGTGGAAAAAACTATTATGATTTCCCGAGCTTTCACTGGCTTAGGACAGTGAAACAGGGTTAAATAGTGTTTTATGAGATCTCAAACTTCCCCTACAGCGGAAATTTTCGACATAATAGCGTAGGAGATAAACCAAGGCAACGGCCCAGGAACCCACATGGGTGAATATATAACATCAATAGAATAGAATTGGAATATTAAATTACTATAGGAATCCGGGTGAAATAGACAAATATAAATATGTATAAACAAAAATATTTGCAAAAGAGCTTAACAATGATTATGACCATAAGTAATAATAATGAAAATGTGCGAAGAAACTAAAATCTTACCCGATATATACAGATTCCATTCGTTTACTGACACCAAGCAGAAGAAAACAGCATAAGAATAATGGCGCCATCTATATATATTTTTAGTAACTAAACTTAATATAAAAAAATTAATAATATATATATATATATATATATATATATATATATATATATATATATATATATATATATATATATATATATATATATTTATATATTTATATATTATACGCCTTCAAACTAGTTTAACCCCACTTATTCGGTCCTAAGTCCGAAATTGCTTTCTGACTCTCTAGGTTCTTTTTTTTGTAGTTTCTTTTTTTATTTCTCTATAATTTTGTCCTTCATGTTCAGCTTTTATATTTTTATTACGCTATTTCTTGTTATGTTCATTATCTATTATTTCTTGTTTTTGATATATAATACATATTTCTTTCATATATATATATACATATATATATATATATATATATATGTGTGTGTGTGTGTGTGTGTGCAATACAACATATTATACAAGAAAATATATACTGCTTTCAATATATATGTATGTATTCTCCCTCACCCAAGGGAAACCCGAGCACATCCAATAAGAATTTAGATCAACAGAATCAACTTCCCGTGAAGACCACCACCGAAGCACCTCGATGAATACCGTGGGCGCTAGAATATGGAGCAGAATTTAATTTATTTAATTTTCATAATTATATATATTTTACATAGAAACTTCCTGTGCAAGATTGATTGGTTGCTTATCAACTTTAGCGTCGCACTTAAAAGATACAAGAGGGTTACTGGCGATGGACCTTGTAATTTTGAACCACCAGTCAAGTGACGAGAACGATATCTGAACTGGCACCACACAGTTTTTACACCATGCCAACATCAAAACTTTGAGCCTCAACAAATTTAATGTGAATCAGCCTCTCAACATAGAGGGTTTTCAGCGACTCGAATCCATACCTCCATAGAAACAATGCCACCCATGAGATTGCGACTACGATCTCTCAGCTGCGTGGTTTCTTCGTACAGTATTTAATAAGATACTTTAGAACAGTTGCCGGCAACCTACGGCACTTGTGCCACATGAGGCATACGGTACAATTCTCAATAGCATTCTGCACTACTTAAAGAATTTGTCAATTTTGAGTAGATGGAAGTTGATAAATTTGCAATAGACCTTATTGGACAAACATCTCCAGAATCATGACTAGTTACGGAAAATCTGAAAGACAACCCTTAAGATAAATTTACAGTTCTTTTGTAAATTATTTACTGAATGTCATCGCTGGGGTGATTTAATTTCTTGAAAAGAGAAAATTGCATACTCTCTGCTCTCCGCTTTTGGTTTTACGAATCTAAGCAAAAAATCTTTCTTCATATGAAAAATATTTCGAGTCCACAATATATTCCACAAAGAAATTTTTTAACAGCCGAGTGCTTAGAATCACGTCAAAATGAAAGTCACAAATTAAGCTCTATGTTGCGATATGAAAGTAAGCAGTGCAAGCGCAAGATTTGCATTTAAATTTTTATTTACCTTTTTACTTAACTATAGTGAAGGCGAATACTTATATTTTACGTTCTCTTCTTTATTTTAATAAATATGTTTAAAAATACATATTTTATGAAGAATTTTAATTTTTTTAAATTTTTGTTGAATAAATAGTTACATTTTATGCAGTTTATTTTTACGATAAATATTTTTAAATGATTCAAAATTAATATATAATATAACTGTAAACCTATATTATTGACCACTGTTCTAACTCTGCTTGCAATATGGCGGGAATTGAATTGATTAACAATGTCCCACTACGTGGCACGGTGAATCATATTGGTAGATTGGCCTGGCACGTCGCAGATAAAACATTGCCGCGCGTGACCCCTGCTTTATAATATACAAATCAACAGATAGTTTATAGAAGGTGAGACGTTTTTTAATAACTAAACTGGCATTTTGACAAAAGGAATGTTTTCGTTTCCCGCATTCTAAGATAATTGAGAAATATTTAAAAGTCAAACTAATATCGTAAATAACAAACTCAACCAAATATAATACTCAATCAACCGAACATAATCAACCAAAAAACCAACTGCAGTAAACAAAAAGATGGAGAAATATATACAGTCGGACTTCTATATAACGAAGTCACTAAATCCCGAAAAAAAGATCGTTATATGGAAAATTCGTCATTCGTCGTTCATATTTTAATATACTTTATAAACCACATAAAACAAATTTTAAATTCATGTGTGAACACACTATATATTAAAAAAGTAATTACTCACACCTTCTTTTAAATTAATATATGTTTATTTTATATATCTTAGCCATCCAAAAAAAAAGAAAGAAAATTGCAAGGAAAACAAGAAAAAAGAATGTCGGAGAATTCACTGTATTTTCAATATTAAGAAAATAATTTTATACTAAAATTAATGAATTTTAAGGACATTTCATAATTTAAAGCATACAAGTAATATTAAACATACATTATTTTATAATGAGAACAAGGGGGCCAACTCCATGGAGCGTGAAAGAGGATATCGAAGATATTTCTAGTGAACTGGACAAGGGGGTGGGGGGTTAAAGGCTGCACTTCTTGGATAAAACGTCCAGAACTCTATTGCTCTCGGTGAGTTAGGATCTAATAAAACAGGTTCAAGATTTATGACCACCATAAAATGTGTTAAAGAGAGAATAATTTGAAATTTTTTCAGAAAATAATTTTTGTTCTCCCCCCTTTTTTTAAAAAGGGGGGAGAACAAAAACTGAATCACAAAAGAAAAAATTCGTTGTATAGAAAATGCACTTCCTTATGGAGAGAGGTTATTTTACAAAGAAAAACGTGAAATGTTCAAAGTTCGTGGAAGAAGTTCGCTACATAGAAAAATTCGCAATATAGAGTTTCGTTACATGGAGGTTCGACTGTATTAATATATGTGTAATGTATATTGTCGTTAGTTAAAATGAACTTAATAACTAATTTATCTAAAAATATTTTGACGCCGATAAACTGATACAATATTTCAACAACTCTGTGCGCTCTTATCAAGATTTACGTCAGCGTGATAAAATGCAATATTCCAATTCAAATATGAATAATCCCAATGGGAAGAGCTGCGTATGGAGAGGGAAGTGATTAGAAAGGAAGTCGCTCCATTTAATCGAATCGGACAGAGATCTAAGTGAATTTCATAAATGCTTCCATCTCGATTGGAGAGACTCTCCATCCGTCTAGATAGAGTTCATAATTGCTGACGTGATCTCTCTCCATGAGGATGCTTCGTGAGATGCGACTGAATCAATCGGTTTTGTGTTACTTCATCCGATTTCTCCTCACATGAATTATTCCTGGCGCAAAGGACACATTTGTGAATACATCTGTCGACAATCATTTACTTTTAATTGGAATTTCTTTAATAACTGATGTTTAAAGTACTAGAACAAATGTTAACTTAAGAAGCATGCTTTATTAGAAAATAAATTTCTACTGTTAACATATACAAACATCAAAATTGCTTACAAGAAGGGTATACATTAAACACGGGATACGAGTCCCTGTTCCACTTCTTTTATAAATGGGCTCGTTTAATCACAGGACGAAACAAATAAAGGGTGTTTTTTTAGAGGTATAGAACTTTAAATTAAAATAAAACAACGATGTATTATTCGAATGACATGAATTTTTTTATTCGAAAGATAATCTTGTGGCATTACATTTTAAATATGATCATATGACTTGGCTCGGATGTAGTCCAATCTGAACGTCCAATTTTCGATGACTTTTTCCAACAATTTTATTTAGCGATGAAGCGCACTTCTGGTTGAATGGCTACGTCAACAAACAAAACTGCCGCAAGTGAAGCTAATCCACAAGTGTATGTCGAAACACCGTTACATCCAGAAAAACTGACTGTTTGGTGCGCTTTATGGGCTGGTGGAATCATTGGTCCGTACTTCTTCAAAAACGATGAAGGCCACTACGTTACAGTCAATGGTGATCGATATATGATTACTAACTTTTTCCTTCCTGAATTAAACAATCATGATGTCCAGGAGCTGTGGTTCCAACAAGACGGCGCAACATGTCACGCAGCTCGTGCCACAATCGATTTATTGAAAAATCATCCTTTACGTTTTGGACCTGTGAACTGGCCTCCAAGATCTTGTGATTTAACACCGCTAGACTATTTTTGTGGGCCATGTAAAGTCATTGGTCTACGTGGATAAGCCACAAACGCTTGACCATTTGGAAGACAACATTCGCCGTGTTATTGCCGATATACGGCCACAAATGTTGGGGAAAGTCATCGAAAATTGGACTACATCCGAGCCAGCCGTGGCAGTCATATGCTAGAAATCATATTTAAAATGTAATGCCACAAGATTATCTTTCGAATAAAAAAAATTCATGTCAATCGAATAATACATCGTTGTTTTATTGCAATTTAAAGTTCTATACCTCTAAAAACACTCTTTAAAACGGAAGTCGAATTTCTATATAAGTGGTCTCCAACCCCCGTCCGTGGATCAAATACTACCGGTCCACACAAGAAACGTTAAATTTCTTCCATTTTATTTACTGTGGTATAAAAAATCACTTTATATTCCTATTAAACCATTTTATATTCAAGCTATAATTCTGTGAAAACACATTTAAATACTATTGAAATAAAACTATTAAATTAAAAAAATCTAAAACATAAACAATCAACGTCCTTCCCCACAGCGGGCCGTGGTAAAATTATCTAACGTTAACCGGTCTGCGGCGATAAAAAGGTTGGGGGGGGGGCACTGCTCTATATAACGAACCTCTATATTGCGAATTTTTCTATATAGCGAACTTTTTCCCGGAACCTTGAATATTTCATGATTTTCTTCGTAAAATAACCTCTCTATAGCGAAGTGCATTTTCTATGTAACGATCTTTTTTTCCTATGGTTCAATTTTTTCTCTCCCTATTTTTAAAGCATTGCTGAACATTTCAAGATTCTCCCTTTAACACATTTTATGGTGGTCATAAATCTTGAACTGGTTTTATTAGGTCCTAACTCACCGAGAGCAATAGCAAGTTTCATCCAAGTGCAGCCTTTAACCCTTATTTTCCAGTTCACTTGAAACATCTTCGATATTCCTTTCACCCTCAGTGGAGTTGTCTCGTGTCCCTGTGTTCCAGTTATAAAATAATGTATTTTTTATTTTACTTGTACGCTTTAAATTAGAAAATGTCCTTAAAATTCATTAATTTTAGTATAAAATTTTCTAACTATTGAAAACACAGTGAGCAATCTTTTTTCTTATTTTCCATGCAGATTTTCTTTCTTTCTTTTTTACAGGTAAGTTATATAAAATAAACTTATATTAATTTTAAAAAAAGGTGCGCGAGTAATTACTTTCTTATTCATAGTGTTTATGAATTTAAAATTTGTTTTATGTGGTTTATAAAGTATATTGAAAGATGAACCTCTATATAACGAATTTTCCATATAACGAACTTTTTTTAGGGATTTAGCGACTTCGTTATATAGAGATTGGACTGTAATTAAATTGATAAGAAAAAAAATACTGTTTTTTTTATTTTATTTTTCGAAGAGGTTGCAGATTGGAATTTTTATTTTTTCGAACCTAATACGTTCCTCAGGAACTGGTGTCACTTTTTAGTGCGGCACCCTATAGGTAGATACCAATTGTCGCAATGCAATTTTGACGCTTGGCATTTCTTATTTCCTGAAATGCGTTCTTAATTAACTCGGAAAATAAGCATTTAGACAGTGAGATGTAATATAACGTTCATTTGGAAATTTGACCTTTGTAAATCAAGTATTCTACATATAAAAATATAAATGAAGATGAAATAAAAAAAACTCATTAGAATGATATTGAATTTTGAAATTTCAATGCATGTCGATCTCTGTTACGTCTTATCGCGTACAAGTATTATTTACACAATTTCTACCATATGAGAATTGACGAATTAAATAATAAATAAAGTATTGAGTGATTGGTAGGTGAGATGACCAAACTTGAAGCTTCATGCATATTTCTTCCCACAGCAACTCTAGAAGAAATCCATCTTAAAAATCAGAATCTGAGTTTTTCCAATCAGTGTGTTCGGAGTTACGAGAGTGACATAAAAGGGTTTGTAGAGGCAAACGGATTCGTTTCCGGAATGTCGTAAAGAGGAAGGTTTTAAAGGCGCTCACCTGCGGTTCCGCTGATGTATTATGTTTTGCCAACGGCCTTCCCCGTCGCGAGAAGTAGGCGGAATTTAATTTCGAGGCCCCGGGTATCCATTACCGGAGAGTTATGAAAAAACTCTTCGGAATTGAAGGGAGAACCCCCCTCGTAAATGGAATTTCATGTAAAATAATAAAGCGTGCTGGCCCCGAGTTTCCGTTTGGGAAACAAAGTATACTTTTCCACTTTAATACCAGTAAGGGAAGGCTTTTGCACATACGGGTACTGTATGAGGATAGCAATATCCTACACTGCCAGCGTTTTATGCTTTTTAGCACAAAGCTCTCGCCCACTCGCTTTGTACACAAGGATCTTGGAAGAAGCTCGTAGACTTTTCTATAAAAGAAGGCTCGGCTGAAAAAGCCTTATGCATATTTAATTTCAGAGAACGATTTTGAACAAAGTGATTTAGAGATAAAAGTATTTTAATAAAATTTCTTCCATTACGAAAGCAGCGAATAAACTACAGATGAGATGCATATAAAATACATCACGCTTATTTTTTTAAATAATAATATTTCTTTTTTCTGTAGCATATGATGAATTTGATGAACACGGAAAATATTTTTTTGAAATACACACTTTAGAATTCTTAAAACTATGGGCATTTAGTTATAGAACGCATGAATAAATACCTCCTCCTTCCAAGTTACGATATATCTTCACATTCAGTTACAAGTTAATATGTTATTTAGCAATTTATATTATTGATAAAGAGTTACTGGTCATAAATTAATGTCAATATTGACATTATTTTGATAATTCTGCATGTGACAGTAAAAAGATTGTTTTTAGAGCATTGTATTTATTGAAAATAATAATAAAGCTTTGAAAATAAATAATTGTGCAGGTTAATATTGTCTCAAAATAGTTAGGATCTTACAAGCCGTCAGCGAATTACCTTTGTAGAGCTACGTTTCAAATTATTTACTGATTCCATTACGTATATTTTATCTGATGTAATAAAAAGTAGAGTAGTTATCTTTAATAATTCACAAAAACTGCCCTAAATTGTGTGTGTGTGTGGTTAAATTTTATCAGTTTTCCTTCCGTTTTTTTTTTCCTTTAGAAGATTCTTAAAGATTTCGAAAAAAAAATATAAAAGCTTTTACTCTTAATTTATGCTTATTGTTAATTATAATAATATTGTTTAATTATAAGCTTCTAATATATTTTTTCTGATCTTTTCAACCCCAAACATATAATTGTATAAAATGAATTACCATCTTTATGTGAAACTTCCATTTTTATATATACATAGTTATAAAATATCAATAATAAATTGATAATATACATTTGAGAGCTTCCATTCCACTAGAGACAAAGTATACAATTCGAATGCACACAAAACAGTAACAATTTTCAGTAGAACAAAATCAATTGATGCACTCTTCTAATATTAAGTTCGAAATTATAATGTATTACAAAATCAACTTTTCCTGTATTATACATTTATTTTTAAAAGTAAATAGTATGAATTCTATTGAATTCATTAAAAATACAGAATCATAATTATACATGAAGTACAAATGAATTAATTTGATCCAAATATTAGCATTCAGCATCGATATCCCATGTAGAGAATAACGTAATCAAGAATTACTTACGAGCATTGAAATCGAATTTAAAGCTTTGTAAACCATTAACCAATAATATTAATTGAAGGGTTATACATTTGTTAATAGACGATTAAATACAATAATTGGATGGCTTACCTGTGTTTCTAAAACGACAATATTTAAAGTAATTTAATGGAATGCATAATTTATAATTGGCCTTTTCTTTTGCCAAAATAAATCAGTAAAATTTGATGAAAAATATTTCCGTTGCATTATTTTTCTGCTGATGGTAAATCAAAGTAAAGGCGCATTAATGTAACATTCAATAAAATTTTAATGCGCACTAAAGAATTTAAGAGGTGCCTTCGGGAAATCATTTATTATTCATTGCTCCTTAGAACATGTATAGGGATTTATAAGTAATATATAATACACGTAATATATATGCGCAAATTGATATCGTTTTTATACATAATGCATAATATTCGTGGTTTTATTTATAGCATTCAAAAAGAATTTTTATAAATGTAAGAATACATTTTTATTTGCATATATAATCCTTTAGGTTATAAAGTAGAAATACGGTTTAATATTTTTGTTTAATATTATAAATTATGCAACTTTTATAGAACATTATAAAGAAATAAAATCAAGCTTTTTTCTGGTTATGGAATTAATATATTCTCTGATTATTTTTCTTTAAAATCTTAGGTTCCATTAAAAATATTTTACACAGTCGAAAAATTATATAGCATTACATTACGGAAAGGGTTTTCAAATTTTGAATTCAGTACACCTTTTCGAAAAATTTCTTAGTTTTGCTGCAGTAGTTCGAAATCTCAAAGTACAGTACAACTCATATTTCACAAATCTAATAACAAAAGCTTTTCACAGATGACAGTAAATGTAGTTAAGAAACAGTAAGTATACAGGGTGAACCAAAAGTTTTGTCCTCATTATAAGAATTCATTGCAAAACAACAGTTTAATATAATACTGCAATTATTAATTCACTAGTGACAAACCTATACGGAATTTTATCACTAACCTTCTGAGACGTCTTTTTTAGGGAAATTTAATTCCCCTACCTATTTCCAATCAGCTCCAAAAAGAGGACAGGATTCCTTGTTATGCAGATTAGATAAAGTATTTAAGTCAAACGGAATAGTAAAGTAAAAAGCAGTAGGAGAGAGAGATTGAAGCAGAAAGGTATAATAGTGAAGTTAGAGATTTATTATTGAAGATTTCTAGGTGGATAAATTAATCTCAGGAAGAGTTGAGATTCAGTGTAGTAAATATTCATTTATATTTAAAGTCTCATTAAAGCTTTATATTAGGAGTGAGATTAAAGTTAAATGTTCAATAGGAATATTATTGAATATAATTCTGGGATCTCTTATCGTGGTAATCTCTGCGTGATCGATATTCTAATTGTTAATTAATTGGATCATTAAATATTTAAGTTAATTTAAAGGAAAGTCCCTTTTAAACCTCATATAGCTAATTTGAATTATTTGTTATTAAAAGTCTTTGATTCTATTTGAGAAAGATAACCAAATAAAGTTATTTATAAAAATGGCTACTGGCTCTTATCTGACTCCAAATTATTCTCGTTCTCAAAGTGAGATCCAAGGGGATCTTCACACACTGGACAGGCCAGTTTTAGTAATTTTTTGTATGGAAGATGACGCGAATGCGCTCCTTCAAGAATAACTCAGGGGAACATCTGTAAGATATTTTTTGCCGAAATGGCATTGATTCAAGAGAAAACCCAATGTGAGTTTTGGTTTCACAGAACAAAATCGCCCATTAATGCTCAGCGAAAATTTATACGTTGTTACGCAAGCAAACCTCCTGGTGCAAAATCAATAAAAAGATGATATGAAATGTTCAATGAAGCTGGCAGCGTTAAAGAGCTTCCTAAAAGTGGCATGCCTCGTGTGAGTGAAGCAACTGTTGAACATGTTTGACAAATGTTTCAACGAAATCCAACTAAATCAACTTGGCAAGAATCAAGTGAACTTCAAATATCACAAACAAGTTTGGTAAGAATTCTTCATAAAAGGCTTAGGTTGCATGCTTATAAAGTGGAAGATATGTGTCAGGAAAGAGAATTTAGCTTAGACTTTCACATAGCTACCGGGGGGGGGGACGTTAAAAATTGCTGAGATATAGTGGAGTTTCGAAAACGCAGCACTCGATTACTCGGATAACTAAAACACACACTTTCAATTCAAGAAAAAAAAAACTCTCAAGTGCAGACTACGTTCGGAACCGTGATTTTGAAAAAGCGTATAAATGGATACTATTTTTGATATTTAGTGCCACTTAGATTAGAAAATGCATATAAAATTGGCTTACGAATATTAATACAATAAAAATATATTTCAGTACAATATTTTGACAGAATGACCAAAATATTCTCCTTTTGTAAAAATGCTTTTATTATAATAATATTTCGCCTGTATATAGCTCAGACCTCTGTACAGATGCCCAACTAGAAGCTTTGAAATATATAACTTAGAAGTGGGTTTAAACATGTTTTACGACAACAGAGGGGAGAAATTTTCAGAACAAAACGCCGATAATTATTTCAATTGGTGGTAACTCTGAAAATAATGTGATTTTTTCAAAAACCATAGTTGAGCCTCTGTACAGAGGTCTGAGCTATATATAGGCAAATTATTATTATAATAGAAGTATTTTTCACAAAAAGAGAACATTTTGAAAAAAGGTTATTCTAAGTTAATTTTTTGCCGAAATATTCTATTTAAATAAATTTTTTTTGTCAAAATGTCCTTGAAACAATTTTAGACATGTATTCCAATCTAAGTGATACTAAATATCATGAAAATTATCCATTTATGCGCTTTTTTAAAATCAAGGTTCCGAACGTAGTAGTCGGATACCTTAAAATCAGGACAAGACTTTGGATTCACTTTGTACGTTTTCGTAATCAATATATTTTAGTAAGAAGTCTCCCAATCCTTTCCATCGAAGTTGTGCAAGATGCATGGATTTCTGCAATTGTGAAAGGGCACAACTTCTACATGTAAAAAGAAAAAAAACAGAAAGGTCGCGAAAATCCACGCCATCACTCACACCCATAAACCCTTCATTTATTCCAACTTCATTCACCGGTCTACAGAGAGAGAGAGTTAAAAAAAACCGAGCCTTGCCCGTTAATTTTCCAATCCGAAGAATGCAATCAAGACGAGCTCCCGCAGCAAGAGTCAACCTTTGGGGTACTAAGAAAAGAGAGAGAAGAAAGAAGTAAAAAAAAAAGAATTGAAAGCATTTAGCAGAAGTTAAGAAAGCGGAATGATGAAAAAAAGCATCGGAAGAAGAAAGAGGAGAAAAAAAGGGAAAAAAGGAGGATATAAAAAAATGCATAATACAGGCGGCCATTCATTTGGAGCCATTTAAAAACGCGGATTCCTTTCGCAGTTCTCTTCCGAATCATTAAAAGAAAATTCGAATCAGAAAGAATTTATACACATTTTTTGAAAAGGACACGAAAAAAGAGCGAAGAAAGAATGATTTCTTTGGCGAGTTTTAATGAAAGGAATCTGCGAGTCGCTCTCGGTTTTTATTGGCGCTTCCTTTTTCTGTCGATGCTTATTAGAAACTTTGACGTTGTTCCTTCTGACTGTGACATGAAAAGGTCGACTTTAATCCTCCGCTTTTTTTTTCTCTTCCCTCTTTTTCTTTCTTCCTTGGAGCAAAATGAAAAAAAAGGAAGTTTTTCTAAGAGAAGCATTTTTGCGACCCAAATTACTAATTTATCTATGACGGGACTGTCAGCAATTGGCCTATAGTTTGATTTCTGAGTAATCTCACTTAGGAGATAATATAAGTTTCTTTAATTAAAATTACAAGAAACATATTCTAAAAGAAAAAAGAAAACTTTTAATTCAACTTAATTTTTTTAATTTGTTCTACAATGAATTTGTATTTAATAATTAAAAAAAGATTCATAATTCCAAGATCACGCATTTTTAACTCAAACAATTAAAGGTCTACATTTAAAACTTTTCGCTATTTAATAAAACTGTAGGCTTGTTTTAGGCACTAAAGTAGTGGTCTTCAAACTTTGTTGATCGTGAACCTTTAGAATTGAATGGTGTTTTCAGGAAATCCTACCCCGTACACATTCTTGGAAGAATATACCTTAAAATAATATTTAAAGTAGATTAATATTTTATACGTTCTTTATGTAAAAACAATTAAAGAAAAATATTGCATTTGATATTTAAAAAAAATTCTAATAGTTCATAAAGGTTGAAAATTAATTTTAAAAATGTTTTGTAAGCTATTAATACTTCAAATCATTGTTTTCTTGTTGGAGCTGCTGATTCTACTTTGTTTTGACGCATGACTGCATATTCAAATAATTATAAACTACTTAATAATAATCTTCGTTCAAAGTTTTTCATTGGCGTCAAAAGATTTTATCAATATATTTAATAAACGAACAATTTCCAAAAAAGAACTGAAATTATTTGAGTGTTTGGTTTAAAATCTTTTAGCTTCTTAAACATTTTTGTGACTTTTACGAAATTTAAGATTTTATTTTATGCATAAAATATTAATTTATATTTATTTTTACAAGCAAATTACCTTTAAGAAAAACAAAAATTCAATCTATTACTAATATTTAAATATTACAAAATTTTGGTTCTCTGACTAAGTAAATAGAGATCATTTGCAGAACCCCAGTCAAAATTTCAAATTGAAACCCAGGTGGAAAACCTCTGCTTTAATACATTGTCAAAGTTACTACGAACGATTGATTTTCAAGAATTTAATTCTTCAAACATTTAAATTACAGAATCCTACGAAACTGCAGTCCTTAATGAACAGTATTGAAAAATCATCAATTAATATGGAATACATAATTTCAATAATTCATATATTTAATCGTCTACTATATTCCTCCTCCAACTTTATTAAAGAAAAATTTCTTTCTTCGTCGCTTAATTCACACATGAATACCATCATCTGAATTATTTCACTTCATTTCAGCACGAATTTCATCCGGATACGCATTTTCTTGAACTTAGGATAGCACTTAACTTATTATAGTTCCGTATAAGTGGGAAATATTCATTGAAAACTTAGCCAAGCATAAAAGAAAGTCTTAGTATTCGCGAGAAGCCCGAATGGAACAGCTCCAGCCCCACTCGATATGGAGGAGATGTTTAAGTACGCTTCACGGTGCCGGGGCCCCACTTATTTTCCCATAATCTGCGGCCAGCCACGTGCCGGTAATGGCCATCAACGGTCGGAATGGCCGGATGCAGTGCCGACATAATGTCCGCAGCTTATCCGGCCCCTCCTCCAAATAGTTATTTCTATCAGTGCGTGTTTATGAGTTTTTGCCTGTGATCCGTTAACGGGTCCCCCGGGGGTGATTCCTCCTCTACAATGAAACGAACCTTGATTCAATTATTCATTAAGGCTTTCTCCAGGGGAGAGTCACTTAACAGTGGAAAGGACTCTGAAAGGATACTTCGAGGTCTAAGGAATAACTGAAAATCCATCCTTGTTTCTAAATATAAAACTTATTTCACAGTCGATTTGCCTTCGAGAGGTATTACTTAAGCATCATTCTGTAAAATCATTCAACATGAAGAATGAACATAAGTAACTATGTGTGGTAACTTGAATTTCAAACTGATTAGTTGATAATAATTACTGCGTAATAAATAATTACTGCAAAATCCGGAGTATAACTCGCACTTTTAACACAAAAAATAATAAATCAGCATAGAAAAAAAATTAAGACTTCTACAAAGATCGAAATACTGTTTATTTTAAAGAAATTATATTCCTTACGTACTTAACTGATTTGTAGTTCTCGGAGTATACTATTTTTTTCTAAAGCTTAAAATAGTACCTCAAATAAATGACTTGAAAATATAAGCGCATTGAGCCCGTACATATAAGGTTTCTTTTAAAAAATAGGGGGTGCGCGTGATCCGACGAATATACCTAAAAATTAAAAATTGTAGCTTGAAAGTATGAGTGCGCGTTATGCGGTGGATTTTACGGTAATTCATAGACAAGAACATCACTGCTTAGAATTTTCTGTTGGCTACTATTAATCAAATAAATTAACAGCTTTTCACGAAAGTTTGCCTTGAATGTTTGGAGACAGAACCGTCAACTTTCAAACAATGTGAGATGCCATCCCTTCCAATTAATCGTAATATAAGACATTACCGGTTATTTGTTTTGTAACAACAGAAGAGAGATATCAATTTAATACCACATATTTAAAATCATCCCAAAACACCAACAGGAAACATGAATAACTAAGCATTATAATAGTGAGGCTATTGTTATGGTTGTAAATTATCTAAGCACAATTCATTATTTTTACCAAAATATTACTGATTCTAGTCTAGAAAACTTATTGGTTCAAGATTAAAAGAATAATTGCATAGCAGGCGGAATTCCTTTTACATTTACTTTAGTTGCGACCTATGATTTTGAAGAGCAAGCAATCATAATAAGAACAGTATATTAAAAACTTTACCCAAAATATTAATTTTTCCTTTAATAGGGTGAAAAAATGCTATGTAACTTACAAACAAATAATATTTTAAGTGAAAATGCAATCATTCCGTACGTCCAAATCAAACAACAAAGTCGTACTTTGTTAACATTATATATATATATATATATATATATATATATATATATATATATATATATATATATATATATATATACATATATATATATAAGAAATATGTATTATATATCAAACATAAGAAATAATAGATAAAGAACATAACAAGAAATAGCATAATAAAAATATAAAACATGAACATGAAGAACAAAATTATAGAGAAATAAAAAAAGAAACTACAAAAAAGAAGAACCTAGCGAGTCAGAAAGCAATTTCGGACTAAGGACCGAATAAGTGGGGTTAAACTAGTTTGAAGGCGCCAACCTTCCCCCTTTGCAACTCGGTAGGAAACCAAAAATAAAATAAACAAAACTTCAGAGTTTGGATAACTCAGAGAGTATGAAAAAACCACTCATTACTATTATGTAACAAACTCTCCCAAACACTTAATGCAAAAAATCACAAAATAATTACGCAAGAAAAGTAGAAAAATGCTAAAACAATTACATAAGAAAAGTATCTTTCAAGAAATAATTTAACAAAATTTCTTTACTCACAGAGCTTTTTACGAGGAGAATCAAGCGTCTTGACATTAATAAAAATCGATTATTCACCAAGTTAAAAAATTCGAAAATACATAAACATATCTTTTGAGCTGACTTTTAAACCAGCCAGCAAAGACAGGAATAAAAAAAGACGACAATCAAATACGGTAGAATTTGAATTGGTTGATTGTCAAAAATGTAAATTTGCTAGGCTCTAATTTGGTTGGTTGTCAACAATGTGTAAGATGTTCAAGATGTGAGTGGAAAAAATGTAAACTGTGATATGAGTGTTATGATATAATCTTCACAGCAAGACCACTAACATGCTGACTTTGAAATCCTATTGTTGTGTGGTGGTTTTGGAATTCGAAGTAGCAAGACGGTTAATGTATTTGTGATGAATATAAGTTCTTAAGAAATTAAAAGGGTATTCATGATCTAAACATTGAAAAATTGTTTTATATTATTGTATTTATCTATTTTGTCGGTAGTTAAGTTATCATTTCTAAATAAAAATTCAAAATGATATTTCTGTAAATTGATATATGCAAATTACTATTCCAAACGGGAATTTTAATTATATGGAACTTAAACGAATCTCTTTTGTCAAAAATGTTACTGACTACATTATTGTTAATAAGATGCAAGTCTAAATCCAAGAATTCCACCATATTAAAGTTGAAGTTAGTTTTAAGGAGCTTGAGATAATCAGGGTAGAACGTAATATTTGGTTTGTATTCACTAATTTTTACCAAAAATTATTATATCATCTATATAACGATAAATTAAGTAAGAATCATTTACAACATGATCTATTTCAAAAAATGTAAATATAGGTTCGCTAAACAATTACTAGCTGGACCACCCTGAGGTAATCCTTTGATCTGTTTATAAAGATTCTGATCAAATGCAATGAAATTTTCTTTTAATACGAGGTTAACAAGAATATCAAATTTTTCTTTTTCATTGAAGTATATAATTCATATTTATCATAAATTAACTGTAGAACCTTAATAAAAAAAACTGATTATATATATATAAAAACTATATATATATATATATATATATATATATATATATATAATGTCCAGTTTTTTTATTTAATACTTTAAAATAACAATAGATACGCGTAGAAGTCCATGGAAATGTTCTGACACTGGAGTTTTTGAAATACAACTCAACAATATCGTAAGCAGAAATCGGCCAATCTGCATTTTGGTTTTGATTCAATGATGCAATTACTTTTTATAAAGATAAATCTCACTCAAAATTTTATATATCATAACAAAAAAATTGCTTCGTTAATTAATTTTATAAAACAAATCAATAAATGACCAGCGATTAACAAACATTAAACTACACATGCGCAATGAGACAAAGAAGCAAATGTAAGGCAATTATATCTGTAGCAACATAAAAATATAAGGCTTTCATTAAATGGAACGTGAGTGTATGTATTTTTGTGTACAATAACAACAACAAAAAAGATATTGCAATAGACCGTTATTGAAGATAATCAAGGGTACCTCTCTATCGAAGTAATATCCTGTAATATTTGTCATATCCTGTCAGGTCCAATTGCCTCGCTTTTTTCCTCTCTTCCTTTTTTCCTTTTTGCCCCGTAATCACAGGCCTCAATTAGAGATCGTCCACGGCAGACGAGCCTAATGACGCATGCGCAACTCACAAAAATTTCGCTAGATATCGAAAGGGGGGGGGGAGATGAGCAATTACGGAGATCAAAAGGCACCGACTGGGCACGTGTCGCAGACACTGTGGCAGAGTGCAAGGGGGATTGTTTAGTGCTAGCCAATTAATTGAAGTCGACGGGAGACGTTGATGGGATTGACGGAAAACATGAACGCGTGACATACGACACAAGAAATAAAGTTTTATCACTAGCTTTTATAAAGAACTCTGTAGAATTCTATCAGTGTTGTACAACAATGGTATTCTTTTTAAAGTTGTAAAGCGCAGAGCAGAAACGAGTGACGTAATGTACTGCAGAGAAGATTAAATATTTCATATTTTTATGTATTAGTTTTAAGTAAACAATACTTTGTGTAATTAGATATCTAAAATAATACTAAAAAGATTGTGTGGTCTTTTTTTTTAAAAAAAATAAGAAGGGCTTACATTAATTTTAATTCCTCTTTATTTTATTCAAACTCTATAAAGGTTTATTCTATGAATTATAATGGATATATTCCGATAATGTGTTTTCAGAATGCAATGGTGAGTGTCAAGTGAAAATTACACAAAAGCTTTTAAGCATAACTTATACCGGGGAAAATCGATATTTTTTTCCCTTTCAAATGGGTTGAATTTTGGCAGTTGACCTTTGCAGGCACAGCATGTCCCTTAGTGTGAGAGCTATTTCATTGGTAGCACCATTTAGTGGAGGCTCCGATACCTAATTTTTGACGCTTGAATTTATTAAATTAAAGCTTTTGCTGGATGCTAAATATTGCCGCTTTGATTTAATTTTGTTGCGAATACCAGAGCCAAATTGATTCTCAAGGGATCTGTGATGTAATTTCAATTACTTTCTAAATCTCCTTAAATCAAACACAATTATCTTGATTATCACTACAATCAAACAAACACAGTCCGTCGAGTTAAAAAGCACCCAATGTACCATATCTATTCTTATTACACCATACCACGCGCTGTGCGTCGATCTCTCACCGAAGGAATTCAATTTCCTTCACCCAAAAAACAACCCAGCGCTTCCAAAAACGAGGGACTTTCTCCTGCCTAGATCATCTCGTTAGAAAACAGCAACCCCTCCCCCGTAAATGCGGGAACATCGCCAAATCTTAAAGAATCTACCACCAAACAGTAATCAGGCACAACAGTATTTTTAATATGCCTCATAATCATATGACATGCGTGCCTGCAGTTTTCGCATTCAGAAAATCTATCGACTTCAGCCTGGATCGATCCCGCAACCTTCAGGTTACGAAACGGTCAAGCTAACTCTAAGTCATCGAGCTGAAATATTTGACAGAGAATAAATTAGAATAAATGAGGATAAATTGCAGAGTTACATACACAGACTGAAAAAACGCGAAGGAAAAATTTTGTTCATTTAAAATGCAGCATCTTTTCGAAGTAAATATTATAAAAGGAACTTTCCGCTACTAAATCATTTTACACAACGGTGCTATCTTAATGACTGAAATAACTAAAAAGAATTATGCTGATCCCACGACACTGATATAGTTAAGAGACAGAAGACGTAAAATGAAAGCGATAAGAAATAAAATTAAGTAGAATTAATGTTACTAAAGTGACTTGTTTCAAAATCGAGAAACAAAGTAATATTATTTATCACATCTAATAAAACAAAAAAGCTTGTTTGCGTAAAACTTCACTCTTCAGTTCACAGTCGGTAGTTACAAATTTATGAGAGGAAAAAATATCGTTAAGCATAGAACAGACCAAAACGACAACGACAGCAGGCGTCTGTTTCCTCCGGAGGATAAATGCATAAATCGCGCCAAATATGCATTTTGCCAACTTTTTAATTAAAACAATGAGATAATTAATCAAAAAGGTGTCTCGGGCATAAAACCGTTCCATCATAAATCAAAAAACAGTTGCGTCTGTCTTCTCCGTTATTGGATTGAGAACAGAAAATAAAACAGCCCAAAAACGTCCGTCTTGTTAAGCTCTTCGCAATTACAATGACATTTCCCACTCGGCACTGATCGACACTGCTTTTTTTTCTTGCAACGAAAGCAAAAGACGGTATAAAGAAGAAGAAAAAAGCAAAAATGGAACTGTGGATGTGCAACGAAAAGCTTGTTTTGTGCGTAACAAGACAGTTCTCGTTTATGTAAATGAGTTGTTTATTTAGCGAAAAAAGCAAAGTGCACAGTTTTTAGGAGGCTTGCGAAACGAGCACTTTTCTTCCATCCGTAGTTCTCTCTTCCCTCTTCTTTTCTTCCATCTTCTTTTGGAGTATTGGATATTTGTTTAAGAGATATGTCGGCTTCATTTATGCTTTGTTTTTTTCGCTTTCACCCGCAGAATTTTGAATCCGGCATAAAAATGAAGACGCGTTTTCATTATGTGTCGGATAGTGAAATCACACATCGATTCGCATTTATTTTATATTCCCTTGCCTCGGGATTGGAAGGGAATATAATTTCATTTTGTTCCCTAACATTTTCTCTCTGATTCTCAACACGTGCTGCTGTGTCTCGCAAAAAAAATGATAGTGAAGCTGAAAACACTTCTAAATATTGAAATTGTGGAGGAATGAAATTTCTAGCGCGGGGGATTGATTCTTACAAAGTTGTATTTATAAGTTACTTCTCGCAAAAAGTCAGCAGAATCGGAAATACTCAGGTGACGTAATTGGTGAAGTATCTCCTTTTCGATGTTTATCAGAGTTTCCTTTCGAGAAATCAATTTTTTGTTTGTTTGTAATATTTAGTCTCAGATTTATTCGTATGTGTTCATACATATCAATAAATCAATCACATGCACATATTTCTCTGCAGCTTACTTTAAAATAAGTTTCTATTACCAATAGAAAAAAATCAGAAATTTATTCAAATTTATGTGGCATCGATGTATGTAGTAAAACAGAAGGGATTATTTAAGCATTTCAAGCAGATTCACAAAATTTTGAAACTTGAAAGCGCCTTTTTAACAATAGATATCAACGATAATTTAAATTAATACATGCCTATATGACCTCCTCAATTGATTGCCTTTTCCTGTAAAGCCCATCTTCGATTTTGTTTTGATTTAATTGTTTATTAATCACAATATAAAATAACACAAACGCTACTGGGGACGAAATTCGTAAGTTTGAGCCTCGGTCAAGTGACGATGACGACAACAAATCTCTGAGTTCTATACTTTCCAATTACTTTGACATATAAACGTTTCCAACATCCACTTCTTTTGTGAATTGGTAAACGCATCTCACAACATATATGTTTCAAAATAAATATTTGTTAAATTTTTAAATAGTATTGAATGTTACCATGAGAAAGAAAACGAAATATTTTCTTTTAAAAAAAGAATGAAAGAATATCAAATGAACATTACTTTAAGTAAAATACGATAAAAAAGAAACCTGGTCGTTATTTTGGGTGTTTTCACGTTTCGTGCTCAAAGAATAGTTGATGAAAATAAAGGAATACACAATGTAGACTTCTTAATACGCAACTGCTGATTCGTGTTCCCTCTTTTACCCTTCTTTGCAAAATGTAATATTAAATTTCACTGTTTTCTAAGAGAAAATAGACGGCTCATACAGTTTGAAAGCATATATTTAAAGTTTCATTTTGCACAAACATTTTTAATTTTTACATTGTAGCATTCAACTACACTGTTTGTTCACTAACCCTTATTGGTTGTTCTACTTATTTTTTAGGCATTTCTGTAGCACTGAATTTATTGCAACTGATGCAATGCCAGCAAAACATCAAATATTTACCAAAAAAGGCTTTTTTACGGCCAGACAAA
This sequence comes from Trichonephila clavipes, assembly GCA_019973935.1. Classification (NCBI taxonomy): domain Eukaryota; kingdom Metazoa; phylum Arthropoda; class Arachnida; order Araneae; family Nephilidae; genus Trichonephila; species Trichonephila clavipes. Next base: position 422,043 of record BMAU01014919.1, read on the forward strand.
CTTCGTGGTCAAAGCATGTTGAACATAGAAAATACCATCCATTATTTTCCAGTTGCATGCTTTTTATAGGACAGCCACTTCATCCATTACAGACGCTTTACACATGCCTCCTACCACCCGCAACAATAAGTATCTTGTGCTGTGGTAAAAGGCCCATAGCTTTGTCCTAGCGATAAGCACGTTTATAATGGCACTAACGAGCCCTTGCTGTTGCAGGGGCTTCCCCCAGGAAGGGGCGCGAGCATGTTCTGGAACGGGGGGACTAATGGAGTAGAAAAACCCAAGGCTACTTCCATGAAGAAAGGGACAAAAAAAAATTCTTGTGACATCCCTCCCGGAGATTTTCCGGAATCTTCCCTCGTTCCAGGAAGGAAAGGGGAGGGTGTGCGCATATTCATTCGATAAGAGAGGGAGGGACGGAACACCGTGAAAACTATGAGTAGACAATGTCGCTTAACGATAGGATCTTCTCCCTCACTCACATTCATTTTTCTACGGTTTGCATTTCAGAATTTTTTTTCTCTTTCCCTTCCGTTACACTTAAAGAAGCATTGGGAGGAACCCTTTCCACCATATGTGCCTTTTTTTTTCTTTTAAAAAAAATCCTTCCATCCTTCTCCAATTTTACATTTAGATTTGACAAGTGTGGGCATGATTCATATGCCTAACTCCAGATGAATATATTAATCAATACGTAAGGTTTCTGAATAAGGATACCAACAAAACAGACTCACAATATGAAGGTCTGTTTCGTTGATAAACTTTACTATCATGTAATTAAACTGTTTAAAGTGTAAATATTGCTAAATGCCTAGTAAAATAATTCTTATTTTGAAAACTAGTTAAAAGTTATAAAAACATCGGAGTATTGTAATAATATTAAAACGAATTGAAGCCAGAAGTTTCCAGAGACGTCGGATATTGTACACTGAGAAATTTTTAAGATATTTTCAGAAAGATTTTTCTGAGGAAAATCCCAGAAACAATATATATTTGCAATCAAGATATTCTTTATCGGCTCACTTACATTACTCTTCTGGTGGACAATGCTGAAATATATACAACTATCACATGAACCTCAAGGAAGGGGACAAGAAATATCACTTCATTTTTAATGTCTTTAAAGGTAATTGAACACTTACAAAACAAAACAGAAAATCAGTTATTATTAGTTATTCAATGTTATGACTTTGAGGGAGTAAGAGTTATATCAACGTCGCACTATGCAGCTACACGAGAACAATTGGCGACGGACCTCAAAAGTTTAAACCATGGTCAAATAACGAAGACGACCCCTGATCTGGCACACATACACTCCTCTTCTAATCTCCACATCACACCAATGAGAGAACGTTTGAGACTCGACAGATTTAACGTTCAGCAGCCCCCTCTACATGGTGGGTATTCAGCGGCACTAGGCTCGAACTCGTGACATGCGGTTATGACTCTGAATCTAGTAATACTAGTATCTAGTATAGAATCTAATAATACTAGTATCTAGTATAGAATCTAGTAATACTAGTATCTAGTATAGAATCTAGTAATACTAGTATCTAGTATAGAATCTAGTAATACTAGTATCTAGTATAGAATCTAGTAATACTAGTATTTAGTATAGAATCTAGTAATACTAGTATCTAATATAGACTCTAGTAATACTAGTATCTAATATAGAATCTAGTAATACTAGTATCTAGTATGTAATCTAGTATTCTAGTATAGAATCTAGTATTCTAGTATAGAATCTAGTATTCTAGTACAGAATCTAGTATTCTAGTATAGAGTCTAGTAACCTAGTACAGAATCTAGTATAAAATCTAGTAATACTTTCAGTGTTGAACAAACAAACATTTTTCCGTCACAACTCCTAAAAGGAATGGTTAATATATTCATCACTGATAGAATACAACCAAATTAGGGGAATGAGAATAAGATTCACATAAATAGAACACTCGAACTCAGTGGCGCAACAGCTCATGAGGGCCAGGGCTTACTGTGCCCATCCCAGTATACGTGATCATTGGGCGCTGAGGTGGATGAGCAAGCAGATGCCCCGATCAAGAGGTCAGTCTGAAGCGAAACCCCTAGTGTTTAAGTCCCCAAGCAAGCTTGGTACTCATTTATCGACTGCAGTAAAGATGCAAGGCTGAGTCGATCTTGCTCAGCCCAGGAATAGAACCCGGACCTGTGGTGTGGAAGTGCGATACGTTACCACTCGACCACTGGGCCTTTAAATAGAACACTACATCGAAGAATTCAAGATGGAACTTTTTAATTATATATATACATTTATAATTAGCACTGTTGAAATTTTATATGCTTCATTTTGATAAGCTTTATTTTATTATTACTTTTAATAACTGTTGCTTAATCTCTTACGGATGTGGTTTAAATAACTGTTTACGTGACACAAACAATAAGAATGTAAACTTTGTATTAGGTTATGATTTAAAAGAATATTTCTTTTTCCAAAGACAAACCAAACACAGAAAAAGTAAATCCCTAAGCAACTCCAGTCCATCGGCATCTCTTTTAAAGTCGAATGACAAAAGGCTTATCGCCATTTCTCTTCTTTCTCCCTGCCTTCCTTTTCTTTTCTTTTTCTTTCTTCAGTCTTATTCAATTATCCAGAGCTCTGTACTTTCTCCCCAGTTTTCTTTCATTCTGTCCAGTCCATTTTTCGATTTAACAACATATTCGAACATATAGTATAAAATACGAAAAGACATCGATAAAAGTGCAACTTTGTTAAACACAGATGCTATGGAATTTACATGAAGTTATTCGTTTAAAATCAATAATGTTTTAAATTTATATGATTCGATGTTCAAAAAAAAATCAAACTGATAAAATTTTAAAAGCGTTCATCTTCCACACAACTTTAATTCCTTCCTTTAATATGTTTTTAGTTTCTTAATTAATACACATGATATCTGAAGCACTTAAGAAATAATTTATATAAATTCGACACAAAAAAGTTAATATAGATAAGGTTACTATCTAAGAATAAAATAATTATATTCTCTCAAGATGGAATCAAACCTCTATCGAATGTAAATCTTTTAGTAATATTTTAAAATTAAATCATAATTTTTTTTAAAATTCATTTCTACAACTAAAGATGAAAGATACTTTACACGAGAATACTCAAGTTTATTTTTACACAATCATGGTTAAGGTTGTTTTCGGCGTATATACAAGAGCGTAAACTTAACGCGAAACACATTTTCGGACAGAAAAAATACTTCAATTTTTATAAAATTTGTGACATTGTAACACATGCATTTGTTTATAATATAGTGTTTTTAAAATTTCAAAATATTTCATAAATAATTAGTTTTTCCTTTTAACATGTAAAGGGATAGCTTATTTATAGCATTACGGTATGGAGAAAAAAAATGCAAAACACATTTTACAACTGGGTGTTTTGGTTGGTTTGTCCTTGGCCTTCTGCACCTAAGGTTGAGGGTTCAACCCCGGACCAAGTCAGTGGAATTTCATGATGCAGATAATCGACAGTGACTATGTCGTATGATTATATGACATGTAAAAGATCCCTAGAGTGCCTGTTTGGCTTGGATTCTCTCGGCAAAATTAAATCCTAGAACAGGTTTGCATAGTCAAAGCTCAGGTGCCTCCCTCTAAGGGGGAATCTGGGCGTCAAACTTACCTACGATGATCCATATCCGCCTATATGATACCGCACTAAAAGGAGATACCAGCTTCCGCGGAATGTACTAGGTCTGTATTGATAAAACACTAATCCGCAGTCCATTAAAAATAAAAACATGTTAATGTAATTACAAAGTTTGTTACGAAAAATATTTTTTCATTAAAAATAAGTTAATCTCTTGGTTTCGTGTCCATAATTACTACATCAATGAGCAAATTAAAAAAAAAAACTTTAAAGAAAAGCGTTTTATATTTCCCACAAACCATTAACAGGATAGGATTCTTTAGATAGGAAGTCACGATTATGATTCCAAGTTATCCAGTCATCCATGTTTTAAGTGAATTATAAAAGCGTAATACCATTATTCTCGAACGTAAAGCTCTACTAAAGACGCCAACAGCACACAAAATTGTCAGATCCACCCGAAATAAGTCCCCGTAATTAAAAAAAAACTAGAATGAAATCTTAACTAAAGCTAAAATTAATACATATACTTTTAGGAATGTTACAAAATTATAATCAGAATGTAAAAAAAATAAATGTGCCTGTGTCTATTTCAAATATTTTATAAGTGCCATTATATGCACTATATACATCGTGGGTGGCCAAACTTTTTGGGAAGAGTACCACTATTCGATAAAAAAAAAATTAAGCGTGCCAATTCAAACATTTTCCAACTAACAAAAAAATATGAAAAGGTGAAAATATTTTACTTATAGAATTATATTATCGAATTTTTACACAAATAGCACATATATTACGCAAGTTTATATATATATATATATATATATATATATATATATATATATATATATATATATATATATATATATATATATACAGAATTTAATAATAATATAAATAAGATAAAAGTACGAGCTTAAGTTTCTCAAATTTTGTTAAAAGGTTTTTTTTTCAGTTTAAATCAGTTGAGTTAGGTATGAAATAAAAATGAGTAAAACCAAAAAAATTTAATTATAAATAATTATTAAACACAGTTACGGGACTTTCTTAACGTGGTTTTGCAATTTGTAGATTTTTTTACTAAGTCAGGAGGATTAGTTCTCGAAGATGCTAACAAAATCGGGTTGCTTTAGGTGTGCATCACTTTCTCATTCTTTTCCAAAATCGAGACAATAAAGCAAAAGTTTGTTCACAAAAGAAACATGATCAATCAGGATTTGAAAAGAACGATCTTTTCCTTGTAATCGTAAATCTAAATTATTTAAATGTCTAAAAGTTTAAGTAATAAAAACTAAACCTCAAAGCCTATCTTTATTCTTGAGAAACAAGCACTGGCAATGGGTAGCTCATTATTTTCTTCTAGATATTTTAGAACACGCTCCCTGAAATTTCAGAATCTCAGGAATGCACTTCCTTTGCAAAACTAACGCTCACAACAATGAAGGAGCATTTTCTACATTATAATGTTTTATTGTAATTTAATTAAGTGTATTTAAGTGTGCTATACAGGGGGATTGATTGATTGAATATTAACGTCGCACTGTTCAGCTACACGATGGCTTTTGGCGACGGACCACGTAATTTTGAACCATGGTCAAGTGACGTGGACGACACCTGAGCTGGCACCGCCCTCTCCTAACTACCACACCACACCAACGGAAGGACGTTTCAGCTCTCGTTAGATTTAACGTGCATCGCTGCCCTACACTACGGGTCTTTAGTGGTACAGGGATCGAACTCGTGACAAAGCAAGCCACGATCCGATACCTATATCACTCGGCTACCGCGGCCACTATACAGGGGGGTCGAGACCTTGTACTTCCTAACCATACAGGTTCCTACCCATATCGATCCCCTAAATATCAACCCCAAATCTTTAAAAAAATGGCACCATAGGATTAACAGAGGGATTGATATTTTAGTGCGTAAGCAACCGAGATGAAAGGTGTTATACGTCAAAAAATACCAGCCTAATTTTCTAATTATTTGTTAAGTAGTTTCGAATAAATAATTTGTATATCATTGACTATTGTTGTATTACTTACTTCTACGTTTAATAATGCACCCTTTTTGTTAAATAAATACTTTTAAACTCTTAACAACATTATTTCATCATTTCACTGAAACATGACAAGGATTTGTACAAATCCCTTACTTTTATCAGGGAAATCACCTTGAAGAGACGTTATTTTAACACCTCTCGTCAAGTGATCATCTACCTTAGGGATTTGATGAGATTCCTAATTTCATCATTTTCCTGCGACATATACGATACATTATCAAAACTATCATACTAGATTTCTCAATTAATAATAATCTGACCATCCCACAAAGCTAGGTTTCAACAGAAAGATACAACACTCATTTCGGTCTCAATCGCACAAACCGATCATTCATTCTCATTAGCCGAATGACAATACATGGAAACATACACTCTTGCAAGGGCGACCGCTCCCCAGGGGGCGCACACCTGTCCACTTTAAAAGGGGCGTCATCCTCACACTCCCATAATGAAAGGCGAATCGCCTTAATGGGCGCCCTAATTGAGTCCCTCTTTCGACAACTTCATCATCGTGTGGAGCGTCTCCCTAATTGGGGCGCATCCGAGATGCCGAAAAGTGTGTTTGTGCATCCCCATTAGAGGATAACAAGCAAATTACGAGGGAGCCCGCGAACGGGTTTTAATTCGATTTCGGCCACACTGAGATTTTCGGAAGTTTTCAAGTCCGGTGCGTGAAAGGAAGAATATATTCAGGTGCCCTAAATTCAACTACAAGGAAATTGTATGTAAATTGGAATGAAAGATGGTTTCATATTTCAAATACTTTCAATTAATACTACCTTTACGATTTATAATCTATGAAAAGGTGAAAATATATTAATTAAATGTATTTCAATGTATTTCATATATAATCCACAGTATGGAAAAAAATTTATAAATATTTAGAACACTGAGAAGAGATTTTATCTCATGAGATGATACGAAAATTTTGAATACTTGATATTTATTAATTCAGCAAAAAATCTATAGTTAAAATTGGCTTCAGTTTATTGTTATCTACTTATTTTCTTTTTGTCTAATTTAAAGTTTGTCAGTTGTTATCTATACTTTTTACATTTTCTCTACACAATGATCTATCTATGTAGGAGAAAAGCGATTCACTCATTCACTTACCCATCGCGAGATTTTCGAAACTATTAGACTTACAGACTTGAAATTCGGTAAGCGTGTTTCTTTTGAGATGAAATCCGATAAAAATAGGCTTTGAAGAAATCGATACAAAAGGAGGGGAAGTTATAGGTGAAAAGAATTCCTCGTTTTTTAACTATTATACTTATACAGATGAAAAACGGTGTGTTTCTTTTGTATAATAGAAATCCACTAAGAACGGGATTTATGAAAATTGATTCACAAGGTGATTGCGAGGATTTCAGGGGGTGATATAGATGTACCTGTTTTTGTACTATTAGACCTACAGACTTGAAATTTGGCAAGTAGGTTTCTTTTGTTGAGTAGAGATCCGCTAAAAATGGGGGTTTGGTGAAATCGATTCCAAAGTGGAGATTACGGGGTTTAACAGATAAATAAATTCCCGTTTTAGAAATACGCGTCCAGTCGTTTTTAAATTAAGAGGCGGGATCTACAAGCATGTTTTTTCAATACAGTAGAAAGTACAATGCTAGAACTTATACATCAATAACTTAAAAATACCTTGCATTCGTCCAACATCATGAAACTCTCAGGGAAGTGGGTATGTAATGGCTTATAGATATATAAAACCCACTGATAATGCGATGTATAACTTTAAACAATTTTCAAAGGTGGAGGATGATATCTATATCATTTCACACACATTTCCACTCATTATTAATCTGAAGACTTTGAATTATAATTAACAATATACGGCTTTTTTTTATTTCATGAAAATCTTCGATAAGAGTGAATGATGACTTAGAACTGGTTACCAAGCATAAAATCGTTTCCCTAGAATTCCCCCCGACAAAAAACTCTCTTAAAAATCCAACTCAAAACAAATATAAATCCTTCCATTTACGTGGATTACTGATTATAAGAAACACCGAGTAAATGGAACCGTAAAAAGTCTTTTAAAACGGATATCTGTAACACGTTCTCAAATGTACAATCATCCTTTTCTGGGTAACAGTTTGAATTAAAGGATTTCATAAAATGTTTTGGCGACAAATAGTACACTTTTTGATGTACCTATGATTTACTTACGTGATTTAATGTTGTTTACACAAAATCACAATCTCTAGATAAAGCTTTTATCCTTTGCCTTCAGCTTTCTTTTTTTAGAATAAATTCGTATCGTGAAATCTCAGTTTTTAAACCACTGAGGATTAAATTGAATTTAAAGCTAGCTTTCTTTCTTTTCCTTATTATATTATTAATAGTATAAGAGTATTTCTGTGATGCATTTATTGATGGAAATCATATGTTTTTCAATTATAAATTTTCTCTACTCGACTGTAAACATGTTTATCTGATACTAAATCTATTACATTAACGAATTGCCATTTTGGTATTTCCACATAATGTGCAAAAGCGGTGACGTTTGAACTTAGGGAGCTCAAACGCATTAAAATGAAACTAAATAAATGCAAACCATCTCTGTGCCTACATTTTGTTTTATTCCAGATTTAATATTTTCATCATCAATGAAAGGATTACGATACTATGTTAGCAATAATGTTCTGCCAATGTCTTAATTTAACATGTTTCAGGGGGGTAACTTCTCCCTTTTCTTTCAAAAAACCATTTTATTCATTAGTGATACTTTTTAAGTTATTATAGTGTTAATTTGTACGAGTAATTAAAAAGACCTTATCTAAAACATATCACCTCCTAGATAAAATAAGCTTTTTTTAAACTTTATTTATTCATTTTTTGGTACAGAATTTAACGACGAATTATCATCAAACTGTGTTGAATTTTCAAAATGTAAGGCATTTATAAGTATTCAATTCATATCTAGTCAACCAATTTGTAATCATAAGATAAACATTTTAATTCTGAAGTATGATGTAGACTGAGTATAATGATGATATTATCTGACCCCTGTGAACGGTCATGGTAGCCTAGTGGTAAAGACGACTTAAGGCATGGGCCAACAGGCCCCGGGCTCGCACCCCCGGAGGAGGCCTCGTTTCATTATCAACTCAGGTTTGATAAAGATCATGATCCGGATCAGTAGCGCACACAGGAATTTTCCAAGAGGGAGGGGGTCCGGGGTCGAAAGTTCACCATTCTTGTATCATGCTCCTTTTGATTTTGTAGATTTTCGGGAACAAAACACAGTAAAAAACTAATTTTTGAATAAATAATTAGCATTACTTAATAAAATTAATCATTAATAACAAGTAATTAAATTTTACGTACTATATATTTAGAATTATAATCAATCGGGAAAAAAATCAAGGGCTTTGGGGAAGGGGGGGTCCGGACCCCCAGGCCCCTGGTGTGCGCCATTGATCCGGATAATTTTAATGGTTAAATATTTTCCTGTATATCTTCTCCGAAAGATTTATAAGTACATATCAAGTTTTTATTTTCCGAAAGGCCGGGAATTTCAAACTACATGTTAATTGGCAAAAGCGACACAAGACTGTGTTATTATGTGATAACCATTGTCGATGTCCAGGCCTAGAAGAAAACCATAAACAATTACTAACTCATTTAAGTCTAGATGCGGCCATCGGTCGAGTCGGTTTGTGAGATTGTGAGTCAAATTACCATTTGTACGAGTATTTGAAAATGCATGCTATAACTTTTGAAGATCACAGGTAGGGTCTACTTTTGCATAGGGACCCAGGGCCTCAAAACCTCTTAAGACATCCCTGCCTAGTGGAGAGGGTCACGAGCTCATGGCCGGCATGTTATAAGTTTGAGCTCCAGTACCATTAAAGATCTATCGTGTAGAGGAGATGATGTAAGTGTTTCAAAGTTCTTTCACTGGCATAGTGTGGTGTGATTAGGGGGTGTTAAATCAGATGTCTTTCCACGAGGTCTGTGGCCAAAAGCCCTCGTGTTGCTTTATAGAGCGACGTTAATTAAATACTCCCTGACCTCTCTGAATATTCTGATCGCAAATTTATATAAACTTAAATTAGAATTGTTCATTTTACTTCCTTTAAGTTAATTTACTAAATATAGGTAAACTCATTTTTTTAAATTCCCTCTTCTTAACTGATGAAACCAAATAAGTTATATAAGATACAGTGGCACACACAAAAAATTTTCAGGGAAGGCTCAAAAGTCCACCATTCTCGTATCATACCTCAATACGCCGACAAACATATTCTTTTAGTTTTGACGATTTAGGGAATAAAAAATAATGAAAAGTAAATTATTGAACTAATAATTAGCTTTAAATAATAAAATAAACTGTTAATAACAAGTAATTAAATTTTACGTACTATATGCATAGGATTATCACTGATTAAAAAAAATCAAGGGCTCTGAGGAGGTCAGGATTCTTGGAGATCCCCCCCCTTTCGCATCACTAAAAAGATATAATTTAAAAATAAGAGCTACTGATTTACTTCAATACATGTTTTAAATTACACAATCAAGGTTCTTTTAAAAAAATGTTTTGAAAATAGTACTTAATCTTTTCACAAGTTTCTTAAGGTATCCGACTACGTTCTAAACCATGATTTTGAAAAAGCGTATAAATGGATAATATTTATGATTTTTAGTATCACTTAGATTAGAAAATGTATATAAAATTGTTTTAAGAATAATACTACAATAAAAAATTATTTAAGTACAATATTTTGACAAAAAATGAACATAGAATGACCCATTTTCAAAATATTCTCCTTTTGTCAAAAATGCTTCTATTATAATAATATTTTGCCTGTATATTGCTCAGACTTCTCTACAGAGGTTCAACTAGAATTTTTGAAATATATATCTTAGAAGTGGGTTTATCCAGAGGGGAGAAATTTTAAGAAACGCCGATAATTATTTCAATTGTTTGTAACACTGTAAATAAGGTGAATTTTTCAAAAATCATAGTTGAGCCTTTGTACAGAGGTCTGAGCTATATACAGGCAACATATTATTATAATAGAAGCATTTTTGACAAAAGGAGAACATTTTGAAAAAAGGTTATTCTAAGTTTAATTTTTTAAATAATTTTTTTTGTCAAAATGTGCCTAAAGCAATTTTAACCATGTATCTTAGTGAGACTAAATATCATGAAAATTATCCATTTATGCGCTTATTTAAAATCACGGTTCCGAACGTAGTCGGATACCTTAAAGATCACTTTTGAAGGTCAGTTTGAAACATAAATATATTTTATGCGCTACCCAGTAGACATGCAGCCTTTCCATTAAACGCACGAAGCAAGTTGAGTTGTTATCTACCGTGCTCAGCTACTGAGAGCGCGTTCTGTCAGGAGCCTTTCCGCTACATGACCATTTGTATATTATGAATAAACAATGCGGCCTCGGCGGATATGACATCCCGCTCGTCGAATACCTCATTAATATGGAAATTGGAAAAGGTATAGAGATAGGAAGCGACACAGATCTTAACACTGAAATAGGGAGACGCACATGGAATGAACACATTAATTAACTGCACATGGAGTGTCAACGACCGTATCACCGGAAATTCACAGTCTCGGCAAGACGACTTCAATGTATATTACGGACCCAAGTGATGACTGGCACAGAAGTGAATTTAAAGGTATTGACAGGAATGAATAAACCGCCCTTATAAGTATTAGTTATTGTATAGAAATTCTGTCTAAATATTAAACGGGGATTGAAAAAGCTCAACAGAGTTAAAATGTGTTAAGCGTAAATCTAAAACTCTAAAGTCTAGCTGTTCCTCATCAGGTTTGAATTTTCGCAGCTAAAATGACAAGTGAAATAGGATTCGACGTCTAATTGGAGTGTGTACTTATTTTACCTGCATTTCATATTCCTCGTTACAATTTTATCATCTACTTCAGTGCTTCTCAAACTTTCCCCCTTTTCGATCACAATATTTTTCGCCCCCCCCCCTATACATTAATAATGTACTGAATGCAATAATAATGCATTTTGATGCTAAAGTTACAATAGGCGATCTTAATTATAAACCATACAAATTAGTAACATAAGTATTAAATTTTGAATACTACTTTTAAGCAAAATAAATAAATAAAATAATAGGATAATTATTATGTTATTTTTCCTTTTTCTAATTTTTAAATTGAACATATTGCAAAATGCGGTAGCTGCTTAGAAGACAAAATATAGATATCTGCTAAATATAGAAAAAGAACTCAGAGGGTCAATTTCTAATCATAAGCATTCCTTATAAAAACTGCTTTCCAAGACAAGCTCATGGACGTCATTAATACTTATTAAACTTGTTCTTAATTTAGTATTAATTAATTAGTTATAAAATATTCTGTGCAGCACTGATAAATTAAAAGTATACTGGCTGAAGTGCCCGCTCTTTGCACGAGTTCATTTATAAGAAAATAAAACATTATTGATATAATAGCTGAATTATAAGGGAAGCAAAGCCAAGTGCTCGACAATGTTTACAAAAACGTAAAATGATTTTTTTTAAATGGTTGCTCAAATTATAATTAGTTTTAAGCGAATTGTAGTTTTAAGCCTCACAGAATTAGCATTTATAATTGATGTTAAACAGTAGAGCACACAGGGATTTTTCAAGGGGAGGGGGGGAGATCCGGGGTCGAAAGGGCATTCAGTCGATTGCCGAGATTTGGAGTGACCACCGGAAGATAAGCAGTTAGTAATTACATACATAAATTTTAAGATTGTCTGACAGTATGCAGACTAAGTCTTCTACTGACTATAACTACAACAACTAACTTCAAAGAAAAATGTTTTATTTTTCAATGTATTTTGAGTTGTTTGATAATAAATGCATCATTTGATATAATTATGCTTGCGACCATTATTACCATGTTTGTACTCCGTGTTTTGCTTCAAAGGCGGTCATAAAAGTAAGTTCTTTTTTATTGTAGTTATGTTGGTAGTGCATTTCTGTATTTATTATTAAGTTATAATTATTGCAGACCATTTACTTAGCTAACCATACCTACGTCCCTGGGTAGGCCGCAACAACTTAAAAAAATTAGAAGCTTATATCCTGGAAAAGTTTGTCCGCCCCTGATTTGCAGTTAATATGAAATATATTCGTTTAAATTCATAACCCCATCCTTTAGGATATTGATACAGATATATTACATGCTCTCTGCTTACAGAAATTAAATAATAAAAATAAAAGTCACATCTTTCATTCAGTTACTTCAAAGGCTATCTGTTTACTTTTAGAACTGCCTGTTTAATTATACAAAATGTACTCGTATGCTTACTTAGTTTGCTTGTTTGAAGCTAATACTCGCTCCATTCCTTTAACGAATATAAATACAACATGTGACACCAGAGTAAAATTAAAGTTTGAGTAAACAAACAATCTCAAAATAAAAAAAAATCTGCAGTAATGAGCAACATGTAACTTAATTCGAACTAAGTGAAATAAGCTTAAGAGCACAACTTTAGCAGAAGACTAATTTTAGCATTTTCTATTTAAAGTTCGTTCCAAGGAATCATCTGTTCGATTCAGCCCCCTTTATAATCCAGATACCTAAAAGCCGAAGAATCCCTAAATAGGATACATTTATATCCCTAAACTGTCTCCTGGAGTACTTTGACAGATTTCCTAATTAGAAAACTTCCCGAGAGGTGACGGGGGAGGTAAAAATGAAAACAGATTGTCTGTTGCGAACTTGTTTTGAAATTGAATTTATCCCCCTTACGCGTGGTTCCTTCTTTCGTGGCCGCTTTCAATTATAAAGCCATTAGCGGGACAGACGGGGCGTCTCGAGGGACGAGGTGGTGGAGTCGCTTTCCGTGTTCCGCCAGGGCCCGCCTAAGTGCCCGGACCCATGTAAGTGACACTCAAATCGGCCGACAGCGACAACCGTCTTGGATAAACTCAGGAAAAGAGGGAGAACGCACTCTGCCTTTTTTCCCCCGATGGCTGAGAGGGAATACCTCTTTTCTCCCTCAAGGCGTAAAATCGCTGTCAATCAACGCGAACGCTTTTTACGAGCGACACATGCACACGTTATTTTTAGGGAATGTGAAGGGAGGAATGACACCACACGTTAAATAGGAGAGGAATTGACAACGATTAGGTTTCCATCCGAATAAGGAGCAAGGGATCAGACGACATATCTTGTCTTCATACACTGATGTTTTCAGTCATTTGAAAAGTTCGTGATCAATGGCATGCAAATAGAGATTGCAATATCGGTATACAGGTATTTTGATCCATTTGTACAATTTGGTAGTACCGGTATTCACAACTTTAAATACCACTTTTTCGGTATTTACCAGAAAGTTTTTGAACATCGCCAACATAGCAAAATAGTGTACGTTTCTGTTTTTATGTCTCTCTAACGGGCGAAATTAATTAGACTGCAAATATAAAGTTGCATTGTACAATCAAGAGAAGTAATAAAGTATGTCATTCATCCAAGAAAGTGGGCCAAACCTATCCTATTACAGCTCAGACCGATACTGCACACGCGCAAGAGTCGTAGTCTGAAATTAGTATCTGAAAAATCAAGGTAGTAATGGTGAAGAAAGTGCGTAATATTTCGATATTTTTTAAATTGGTGAGTTTGTTATTCACATTGTATTTGCATACCATACTTTAGGGTTCAAAATATTTGTCAGATTCATTTTTTATATAATCATAAATAATAACCCATAATAATGAACAAGAATAACAGTCGATGCATTATGTTTTTTAAGATCACATTAAATTTTTTTTATTCCGCAGACTGAACAGTAATATTTACATTTTTTTTGTGATTGAAATAAATTAGATGTTTCTTAACTTTTTTGTGATTTTTTTTATAAACTGTTATAACTTATAAATTACAAATTGGTTTTTGCAATATTTACACTCTCTAATAAAAATGGTAAATAAAAAAAAAAAAACACCAGCCTTTTCTTTATTTTTCTAAAATTTCTAGTACCTGTACTGAAACCGGTATCAAGATTTAAAAAATACCGAATACCGGTATCGAATTTTAGGTCCGATATTGCAATCCCTACATGCAAATTAATATTCCCGTAAAATCCGGCGTGTAACCCGCCCTTTTAACACCTAAAATACGATTGAAATTTACGGGTGTGCGTTATAGCTTTAAAATAATAAATAAGCATAAAACAAAAATTAAGACATTTACATACATCGAAATACTGTTTATTCAAAGAAATGGCATACCTCATTTCGCTTATGAATTTAAAGAGTTGCAGTTCAAGAGCTATGCTATTTTCTCAAAAGCCTCGGATAATACCTCAAATAAATGACTTCAAAACATAAGAGGTGGCCGCGGTAGCCGAGTGGTATAGGTATCGGACCGTGGCATGCCTTGTCACGAGTTCGAGCCCAGTACCACTAAAGACCCGCCGTGTAGGACAGCGATGCACGTTAAATCTGTCGAGAGCTGAAACTTTCGTGTCGTCTACGTCACTTGACCATGGTTCAAAATTACGTGGTCCGTCGCCAAAGCGCCCTCGTGTAGCTGAACAATGCGACGTTAATATTCAATCAATCAATTAATCAATCAAAACATAAGAGAATTGCATAATTACATTTCAGATTTCTTCGTAAACTAGGGGATGCGCGGTATGCGATGAACATACCTAAAAGTTGCAAAATGCAGCTTGATAGTTGCGCGTTATACTCCGGATTTTACAGTAATTGCAACTAACCAGAGAACTAAAAACCTAAAAGTACTTCAATTTCTTTTGTTTCGATTGCATTTCAAAACCAATAACAAAAAAAACTTAAAACTCTATTTATATTTTCAAAGTTATTTTCAACAATAAGAAAGTTTTTTTTTGTTCCTAAGGAAATGATACATTTAAATAAAATGAGAATTCTAAAAAAATTTCTTTCTTTTTTTTTCCCAATATTATGAAATTTTAATCAAAATATTAAAATAAATTAGCTTTAGAATTAATAGATTCAGAAGATTAAAAAAAAAAAGATTATATGACATCTTTCGAAAAGAAAAATACCATGTAAATATTATCTTACCAATTTTTTGATGTAGAAAACTTCTTAAAGATAAAAATAAAACTCACCTAAAACAAAGGGAAAAAAATATTTTTTAGAAACAAGATATTACAAACAAATAAAAAAATGTACTTTTTTTTATTACATTACTTCGAAAATAAAGCTATAAAAAATGGCATGGCATTTTTTAAAAAAAGATTTCCTTTAATTCAAAACACATAATTAAGAAACTAGGTTAAAAAAATATACGCAAGATATTTAAAAATTGTTTTGTTTCAAAAATAAAGTTACATTTTATGAAAAACAACAAAGCAAGCTTCATATGATGCAGTTTCGAGTATTTGCTAGGTGAGTTGAAAATTTACGTCATGTCCTTATACATGTAAAATCAAATATTACGAATGGTATTTAATACTTTTATCAATCGAGAATAACATTATCTAAAGCAGTATACAATCTTCATGCGAATAACATTTTTCATGTGAGAGAGAGAGAAATAATATATTTCTTTTCATATTCTCAATTATTGCCAGTATTGTGAAATCTTATCACAAAACTGGCAATACAATCACATAAATAAAACGTATATAATTTCATATGTTTTCCTCATGTAAAAGGGAAAAAAAATAATTTAAAACAAACCCTTCATCCATTACAAAGAAAAAAAAGAATCAGATACTACCACTTATATTCATAAAATACTATTTTCATTTTTATATTAATATAACGATACTAGCAATTCTTCGAAATGTATTTTTCGTTTTCGACACCACATTAGCTCACTACTTTAACGATGCTAAGCTTTCAACTACAATCAGCTATAAAGAAAAATAATCAAAACCAAATAAATAAAAGACAATTATTATGGTTATAACGGTTAAGAGAGTATCTATCATAAGGTACAGTTATTAATAAAATACACTCAGGAACATTGAAAATAGCGACCCAAGAAGAAAGCATCGGATTGAAATGAAATTTAATACACATAATGACACAGATGAGAGATTCACTTGATCTCAAAAACAAGACAATTAAACGAATACAGGGAGTGCAACGACACAAATATTGGGCAACTTCAATAACGCGTTGGACCACCTCTAGCTGCAATACATGCCGCCACACGGTCCTGCATTGAGTTGATTAGACACCTTACGTTGTACTGAGGCAGATGGGCCCACAAATCTTGAACAGCCAACTCTAAATCATGTACAGAGTGACACGATGGCATCTGCCGTTTTAGCTGATTCCACACGTGCTTTGCAGGGGGAAAATCGGGGGAGCGGACCGGCCTTGGAGGAGTCTGAAAATGACGTAGGAAGTCTTGAGCAACTCTTGCTGTATGCGGACGAGCATTATCTTGCTGGAAAATTGCCCCTGGAAGACCATTTAGGAAAAGTCCTACATGGGGTCGAAGAATATCATCACCGTAACGTTGGTCCGTTAAGGTTCCACGCATCACAATTAAAGTAGACCGGCTATCATAGGCTATGGCCCCCAAGACCATTACACCAGCTATGCGGGCAGTGTGACGTAGAACAGTGTGGGGGGAATTGTACCGCTCACCAGGGTGCCTCCACACCCGTACACGGTTATCATCTGCCCCCAAAACAAACCGGGATTCATCACTAAACACAACCTTTTGCCAATCTGTGACATTCCACATTGATCTGGCTCGGCACCACTGTAGACGCAGTTGCCGATGTTCCGGTGTTAAAGGGAGTGCACGGAAAGGGCGCTTGAATTTAAGATTTGCTTCTGCAAGGTGTCGGGAAATTGTTTGTGGAACAATTGCTACGCCTGCTCGTATCGTTGAACGATTCACTGTGGGGTCCACAAGTGCTTGCCGCACGATCCTTCGATCCTCTCTCCTCGTGGTCTTCCTGGTAGCTCCAGAGCCGGTTTTCCGCACGTCGGTACCTTCTCGTGCCTACTGATCCCAATAATTTCTAACGGCACACTCCGAACGATCCACCTGGCCAGCAACACGGCGCGTCGACCAGCCTGCAGTTTTCATCCCGATGATCAGTCCTCTCTCAAACTCGCTTAACTGTGAGAAATGTCTTCTAGCACGTTTACTTGGCATGTTTCGCTTACCAAAGTCTGCCTACAATCGGCGGGTAATCGTCTCGTTTATGAATCTTCGAATTTGCGCTGGCTTATATAGCACCCTCTTTCTGAATGTAGCGCCACCTCGGCGTGTATGAGCATGCGTATTGGCACAAAACTTGGATCATTTGCATATCACATTACGCTGTACTTATTTGTAGTTTCGCGATTGTACTTAGCTTCCTTCTTGGGTCGCTATTTTCAATGTTCCTGAGTGCATAATAATTCTCTTCAGAAACACAAAGCATATTCATTAATTTATGTTCGTGAAGCATATATATATATATATATATATATATATATAAACAGTTTTTTAAAATAAAATTGCAACACTTTAAGAGGAGTACTTATTGAATCAAATAATATTAAATTTTTTAAACCTTATATACGAGATCTGAAATAAACTTTTTATAACTCTCTGATTTTAGTTTCAATTCCCTCAAAAAGAGAAACTATTCGTACACGATAAATTAAAAAATATGTATTTTCGAAATGAGTTTTTAAAATACTACAAATATATGATTACATAAAAAGAATTAAATTAAGATTTTACATCATTTAAATATAAAATGTGGTACATAAGCTTTTTGACGGCGTTTTTATAGATTTTATTAATCGTGAATTTAAATCAACGTTTTAAAATATATTAATCATAAAAACATTATCGAATATAATTTTTGTAAACATAATTTATATTAGTTTTTTAACAGAGATATTGACAGCAGCTCATATAAAATACATAAAGAAAGCTAATTTTTATTAAAAATCTACTTTTAGCACAATTGTTTCAAATATTCTTCGTTCCCAAAGAACTAATAATGTGCTTTTATATTTTAACTCTTTTAACCTGCTACAAAATCTCGCAATTTAGAAAAAAAATTTCTAAAACGTTATTCAGATGATTTATTCACAAACTTTCTTTCCTCATTTTTAAACATAATTAATATTTCACATAAGCCTAAAGCAAAATGTGAATTGTTTACATCATGCTACCAGGATAATAAATGAAGCGAATATATAACTTATTTGAAGCTTCAGGGAGAGTAGTATTTCATCGCCTAATATTTCTTATAAAGAGATCTTGAACGATATTATTAGAAGTTTAGAGCTAAAAAGTTCTTTGAATTCTACAAAAAAAAATTATTGTTTTCTTTTGTGTCATGATTGATGAAATATATTTCAAGTAGAATGTGAAAATTAAGAATAATAGCACCTTAATAAATTTCTCATAACAAAATGTAGCTTTTAATTTCACTAAAAAAATGATACTTGATAAATAACTTTGATAATTCATGGAATATGAAGCACTTACAAACTTCAATATAAATAAAAGTAGGCGATGTGGATGTTTTAATTCCAAATTAATAGATATATGATATATTCAAAATTTATAACATTATTTATCGACTACTTGAATCTCAATTTTGGAACACAAATTTCGTTTACAATTAAAAATATTTCCAGATTTAAAATCTCCTAATAAATTAAAATTCAAGTTTGGAAAGTTCTAAATCGAATGGAACCTTAAGACAGCCAAATAAACTTAAAACATTTATTTTACTACTCACATTGTAAATTTAATCATTGATACGCTTACCAGGCATGTGAATTCCATAGATATTTTTAAGCTACAGTACAGTCCCGATAATCCGAACAATATCGGACCGACCCCTGTTCGGATTACGTGATTGTTCGGATTAGCCGGAGTAACAGCGAAATCACTATTTGAACCGGGAGTACGGGTCTATTGTGTCTATGTATTTTGTCGTAATGTGAGCGTACGCGCCCACTTTTTTGCCGCGTGGACTGTACTCCCAATCCTCGACGCGTGTGTCCTCCCTCCATCACTCCTAACTTAGTGTGACTGCGTGTGCCCGTACTGTTGGCCGTCAGTCGTTCCGCGCTCGTTCTATACTCGTCTGCTTTTTTCTCTGTGTTAATAACAGTGTGATATTCTACAGTGAAAACAGTTTGTTCTGTGTTTTGGACATTTATCTGTGATACAGTGTACGTAAACAGATTGTTATGGCAAGTAAGCGTAAACACTCAACACTTACTCTTAAAGACAAACTAGAGGTTCTAAAGAGGTTCTGTTGTACAATTTTTCATACTAAACATTAGTGTTCTGTTCTGTAGTTTATTCCATTTTAAAATTTGTACCATAACTTGATGCACAGTGCGTGAATATTAAATAAAGAACTATTTTGAATTAAGGTTTACACTGTTTTATATTGAAATATTCACCGATTTTTTTTTTTCGTCCTTAAAATTATAAAAAAATTTTCCGCGGAGTCGTTCGGATTAACCGGATGTTCGGATTAGCCGTGTTCGGATTAGCGGGACTGTACTGTACATACTTATAAAATAACAATACACGACACTAAAATCCATTATGTAATTTACTTTTAAGTCATTTGTGTTATTTTACAATACCTGTTGATTAAGCACCTTACCAATAAAATGTAATTAAAAACACTTTACTAGGATTCAATAAACTATAATAAATTATTTACTAACAAATGCATTAAAGACTATGTAAAGGTCACATATGATCCTCAAAAAGAGGGGAAAAAGCACTAAAAAATAAAAACAACCTTCCTTTGTAATTAAAAGCTTGACAGAATAAAGGTATACGTTTCATTACATAAAAACGCACACGACAATTTAAATAAATTCCTATACATGTGGGAGACATCAAGGGGTCCAAGACATTTGTCTTTCTTTACATTTATTTTAAACTTAAACAAAAATTAATTAAAAAGGTAGCTATTCTAACAGATAAGTTTCGATGATGTGTGGACGGTAACGCCTGCTCGCGCACCTCTGTCGTTCTTTTCTCTTCTCTTTTTTCTAGTTCAAAAGTTTCTGTTAGTTTCACTTAGCTGCGCCTGCGCGCGAAGATTGCGTTGTCTGCTGACGGTACGAAATTAATATTGTTAATAGTCTACCTGTTTGACTCAAACGAAAGTCATTATATAGATACTTAACTAAAACTAATTTTATGTAAATATAAGTTTAAACAAAAACAAGTAATAGAAAAAAAAATTAATCAATTCCTACTTTGTTAGAAAAACGTACTGGTGCCATCTGTTGCAAATAAATCTAACTTCGTTACAAATAACACGAAATAAATTTAAAACTAAAAAATAAATTTAATTAATAAATTAATATTTGTAAAAAACTGTATTAACATCAAGTGCCCTCCACTGCTAGTTTTAAAAAATGTATTTGAACTTGAATGGTTGAATGAAAAGTATTTTATTAACGATTGAAAATTTGAACAAGATATATACATACATATAGGGAGAGAGTGTGAACTAATAGTAGGAAATTAAATAAAGTTTTCAGGAAGGACGAAAGTAAAATCTGCAAAAAACTCGTTATGCTTCGAATTAATATATTAATATACTTTCATGAATTAAAAATTAGTATGGTTCACTTCCCGAAAAAAGCCCCCACACTGCAGAAAAATTCCTCTACGCTGAAGTCCATGTAAGTGAGAAGTTCGACCCTTGCCGCAACTGATATTCGATTCCCTCCAACTAACGGGCGTCGGCACAAAAATAATTACCCCTTTGGTAACAACACCCCCCTTTTCACGCTTCCAAACAATTCCCTGCAGTCGTTATTTGATACCTGGCGTCTTTCGGCTGAATCAGCCCCGGAAACACTTCCTTAATTTAAGGGGCGGACTCACCCTCTTCTGAGTCAGCAGCCCTCGCAATGAGTAATGTAAACGCCCCTTCCCATCACAACACAAATTAGGAGAGTAGCCCCGATCTTTTATCTTTTTCCTATAAACAAAAGATCGCCACCAATTAAAAGTATCCATCAGTACCACGAAGATAACTAACACGATTTATTCGATACGGATTCCAAGTTTTGCTAACGAAGAACTTTGTTTCGGAACTTGGTACATAGTTTTTATTTGTTTCGCTCAATGTTTGGGATAAGATTCGGAATTCTATGCGGTAAAATTCTTAAGCAATTGATTATGACTTCGTATTTTGTTCGTTAATGTGATTGAAGATGAGATAAATTTCACTTATTAATTGAACACATAACCTTATCACTTATTTATCTTATCAATATTTTGTACTTAACCGTTAAGAATTAATTATTTAGTCAATTTGCACGTTGTTACTTTTCTAATACATAGTCAGTGGCACACACAGGGGAGATGGTCCCTGGATCCGGCCCCTCCCAAAGCCCATGATTTTTTTTCAATTGATTTTAATCCAATGTAAATAGTACGTAAAATTTAATTAAGTATGTGTTAATAATAATTAATTTTTAATGTTCTTTGTTCTGGAAAATCAACAAAGTCAAAAGAATATTCTGGACAGAGCATGATACGAGAATGGTGGCCTTTCGAGAGAGACCCTGGACCTCCCCCAACCTTAAAAAAATTCTGTATGCGCCACTGCATAAGTTATATACGAAATATTTAATTTGATATTCCTGATATTTTCAGTACCTTGTTATTAATTTTGACGCAAATAAGACTACTAGTGATAACTGTTCATTACTTTTGAAACGTAGTAAAATAAAGAGCTTAAATATTATATGTTCTTTTAGAATATAAACATAGAATGTTTTTTTTCTGCCATAAAAATTAGGCATCTGCTCTAAATCTTACTTGAAACAGAACACTTCCTTTTTCACTTTTTTTAAAAAAAAAAAACTTTCAAAGTTCATTCTACTTAGTGACGTTGTTATTCTATCCAAGAGTTTGATTATTTCTGCAACCCGCTTTGAGAACTTCTCCACTGAAATTTGCATACCACCATTACACACGGTGTGTGTGTGTGTGTGAGAGCGAGCACCAGAGACTTTTAAAAGAGTTGTTTTATTCCAAACTCTAGACGTAAACATTTCGTGCGCAAACATGCTTCCGAGAAGAGAGAGACCTCCAGAGGTCATGATTAATAGTATCGCTCAAGAGGAACTTTCAGAAAAACAAACTTTCCTCTCACTCTAGCGGCGGCGCGCAGAAACAAAAGTTGCAGAGGCCTAAACACGCGCTCGTTAAGGCCAAACTTTAAATAGGGAAGGAGAGAGACGATAAAACATAATTCAGGTCAGAACTCTTCAGTGGATGGAACGTCACGAAGCAAGCTCTTCCTCGACACAACCAAAAGAACTGAAGAATTTTAAAGGAGTGCAAAACGAACACGTCAAAGAGTCGTAAAGTTGTTTTAATGTTTTCAGTTATATTGATGATTCCAAGAAATTTTCTCGGCTTTATTTCAAGAATAGAAATTTAACAGTTTTAAATTTAAAGACAAAGAAAGCATCCCGGCATTAAAGAAATCTATAGAAATTTCCCTCTTTGTATGGGATAAACCAAAAGTCTGGACCTGATTATAAAAAAATTTAGTACAAAATAACCATTTAATATAACAATGTAACCTTTTTGTATCACTGGACAGGTCTGTTATAGTAGTTCTTTTTGAGCAACAAATGGTGATAGGCCGGCATGTCATGTTCGAGCCTAGTACCGCTGAAGACTCCCCTCCTCAGAGGAGGCCCCTGCACATTAAATATGTCGAGGCTCAAACGTCCTCCCGTTGGTGTGGTGGGAAAGTTAGGAGATGGGGTGCCAGCTCAGGTGTCGTCAGGGTCGCTTGACCTTGTTTGAAAATTACGAGGTCTATAAAGTTGTCTTCTTCATAGATTCCCAAGCTGCAGTTTTAAACTTTAAGTAATACACCAACTGACTGCTTTAACACAATGCAGTGCCGAACTAAAATTGCAGAGCTAATCTCATATGGTTGGACTGTGGCCTTACAGTGGATCCCAAGTCATGATGGGATCCCTGGAAATGAGAGAGCCGACCAAACAGCCAAGCTGGGAGCCGAGTCATCCGAACAGGAAGTCCCCTTGACTCTCAGAAGAGCAAAGAGCATTATTTCCACATCCATTGACAAATATACTATCGTGACCCAAAAGACCAAGATCCTTGGAAAGCTATGGGAAACTCTAACCACTGTGGGTCCAATCCCCAGGAATCTGGAGAGAGCTGAGGCTGTTGCCCACTTTCGTCTAACCACCGGACATGACTTTTTGGAAGTATACATCCACTGGCTTGGCCATGCTGCTAACGAGGACGGCCCAGTCTGCAGCCATGCCAGAATGGATGGCAACCACCTGCTCCAATGCACTGGACTCGATGAATACCCAACTGACGACATTGTCAGTCAGTACTGGAAGGCTCGGCGTCAAATGGTCAAGAAGCCAAGTATGGGCGTTGGATAAACAAATAAATAAAATTACGAAGTCCGTTGACAAAAGCCTTCGAGTAGCTGCATAGTACAAAGTTAATACTTATTTACTCACTCACTTTTGAGTGAGTCATCCTTACACATATTCCCCAGAACCAGAGTCTGGGGAATATTTGTAAGGAAGACATTCTTTTCGGTCAATACAGTGTCAATTCAAGAGAAAAGTCACAGTGTGCTTTGATTTCACGAAACGAATTCGCCCATTAATGTTCCGCGTAAGTTTCAACATTGTTATGGACACAACACTCTAGATTCAAAAGCAATAACGCGATGGTACGAAATGTTTAAAAAAACTGGCAACCTAATATTAGACACGCTAAAGAACATTGCTGTGAACATGAACATCGCTTAGACATTTTACGAGGTACTAAGGGGTTACACGTTGCAATTTACTGAGTTAAATGGTTTTATGAACAAATTCCATTGCTGTGTACTTACAGCATATTTGGATAAACATATGCCCAGTGCCGGATTATTCATTGGGTGCTTGGGGCAGGCGTTCCCAGATAAAATGGACTTAACCAGATTTTCAGGTTATAAATTTCGATCCGACAGTGTCAAGGGGGCCTGTAGATATTCTACGCCCAGGGCCCAAAATGAGCTTAAATCGTCACTGCATATGTCTAATTATAACAGTTTGAGCAGAAAAAAATATTTATTAAGCGGGAAAGAATTTTGGTTCACAAATCGGCATTTCCCTCTCCCCTAAAAAAATATTGAATCGTAGTAATAATTTGAACTCTTGTAAGGTGTGGGGGTGGAGCAACAATTTTATTACAAGTATTACTGCATGAATGAGAAGTTAGTGCCTAAAACATGTGTAACGGTATGTGAACATCATAAGTCCTCGTGTATTAACTGTTTCACAGAAGAAATATAATTTCCAAAAAAATAATTTGATAAATTTATACACAAAATCCGTCACTTTTCTAAATTTTTCTATTATAGGAAAGAATCTGTGTGTAGAGAGTTTCATATCTTAGACATCAGTCTTCTGCAGGGTGAAGGACAAGAAACCTAAAATTTGCATCTAGAAAGGATACTAAGCATGTAAAAGAGATGATTTAACTTTTATTATTAAACTTTTGTTCGTTTTAAATAATAAAAACGTAATACATTATTTCTCAAAATACTCCCACTGAACTCGGGAAATTAAAATAGTCTTTTTCCAAGATCTTATGGTGTCAAAAATGCATTTTATATGCCTCATATTTTCTACACACAAACTGAGGAACATAGTTCTCTTTCCGCATTATAATCCACCACTAGCTGTCAATCTAAATCATCATCCCAGGATCAGGAATTCTTTCATCAAGGTGCCAGGCGGTGAAAGACTAAACAAAATATTTATCTACTTGTTTATGGTTTTCCTCTTCATCTCGGCTATCAATCAACACGACAATTTATCATGAATTTATTTTATTGATTGCTTCTCGATGAATAAAATAAACAAGAGAATATTTTTATTTTCGGAGAAAATTCTTTCAATTTATGAGTCACTAAGCAATAAATGCCAAATGAGTATTTAAGAAAATATACGAGAAATTTATTAAAAAGTACTTTAGAATTTGAACTGAGTTAAATTAAATTTCAAGTACCTTAAGTACCTTATATTTGAAATTAAAAAGAAACATCGATTTAAACACATTGTTAAATTTAAAACAAACATATCTTAAATAAAAGAATCTAGTTTTATTGTAATTAAAATAGATATTATCATCACCATTAAAATAAAATCAGAAAAGAAAATTCATCAACGAATTGAAAGAATGCATTTTAAAACACTATCTAAGCAACCAAATGCGCGTGCACTTATGAATACATAAACTTATGAAAACTGAAATTATATTAAATTCAAGTTCAAAAGTTTCAAAATAAAAGGAAAATGTTCAATACGCTTAAGCAAAAAAATCATTTCTCAAATTTAGATTACTATGAAATTATAGTTCCATTTTAGTTTGGTATTAAAACATTTCATATTACATATATAATAATTTATCGTTAAAATTTTCTCTCGAGAGATTTTATTTAATTCATATAGGTCTTAAGCCCTCCAAGACTTTTTAGTTCACCCACCTAACGGGGGGGAAATATCATCCTAACCACAACTGTATCTCCTCAAAAAATGCAACAACCGTACTTTTAAAACAGTGAGGAAATACTACATCACCCGAATATTCTGACCCATCCCAGATGTCATTAATAGAAATCATGATTCTAAAGCTTCCGGTTAATGTAACTATAACAGCTGAGATCTCAGGAACGGGAAAAAAACCGCTTTTGTATACTATTCCGTATCCGCGTGTGTTTGTTTTGTGTTTCTACTTTTATAAAAAAATCAATAAATATGCAATTAAAATACCAAGAAGTTTCATCAATATTTGAACGATTGCAACAAGATAAATAGATTATCCCATTAAAATGTTTTAACTCCCGTGAAATCGTGACATATATGTGATGCTTCATGTCAGCATCGAGAGCTTTTTGTAAAAAAAAAAATAGAATTTATTCTGTGAGTAATCGACACATCTTTTTGCTAAGAGAAACGAATGACAAATGACCCGCAAAAAATTAATTGGACTCTATACTTATTTCCAGAATTGCTAAATAATACTTTTTGGTTCATGTTTTCGATTCGAAAGTAAAGCGTGGGATCGTACATGCGAAGAACATAAAATTTAATGAGTTGGAATCGGAATTTTTATGTTTAGAATATCCTTTCAGGCAAATAATTAGGTGTTTAATTTAAGACTCGACTATATGTTATGGAAAATAAAAGTTGAATGGTAAATAGAAGATTTTGTTTTGGATACAATTTAATTATTCTTAAATATATATAGTCTGGTAATATTTATCAACAATATACATAATAAATTTACATCTAGTAATAAATTTTACTTTCGAGATTTTCCTTTCCCACAATGTAATCATTCCATAACTTGAATGATGGCAACGTGACAAGGAAAAGCAAGGATGCGATGCATTTGACAAAAACTTAATTTTTTTTCATCTCATTGTCTGAGAAAACAAAGTTAATATCATCAAGTAACCGCGTCAGAGCCGCTTCAACCCATTTCATTTTTTATACACCCTCTAAACGGATGAATTCTGAATTCCAGCTATTTTTCACCGTCCATACGGTTTTTCAAATTAAGTTTCGTTTCTCTTCTTATTTGTCCAGACACTTCACTCCAGAAAAGAAAGACTCAATTTAATTTCATCCAGAACTATCACAGAGAACCCATCCTCTTTCATTTCTTTTAAAATAGAGTAAATTTAATTAGCGCACTCTCTCCCTCTCGCCTTTTTGTTCTGGGATATTTTGTTACCATTCGCCACTTTTTCACGCAGTCTTAATCCTATTGGACAAGATGAGAGGAGGAGGACTCACAACGCGAAATGGAATCGAAGTGTTTTGAAGTGGAGAAGATATATCTAATTGTTCGATTGAAAAATATAGGTTACCATAATATTTATCGGAGAAATTATTCTTCAATTAGTTAGGTTTCGACCCTGAAAACAGAACAACGTTTACAAAGAAAATTAATTAAGTTCTTGAGCTTTTTTAATAAAAATTGAAAATTTACAGTATTCTTTTCATTAGAACAAAAACTACGAAAAATTCTCAATTTATACACTGAGACGCAGCATTTGTACTTGAATCAACAGAAAGACCGTGAGGATGGAAAATTTTAAACCAGTTTAATTCATAATTTTCTAATGTATTTCACACTTTTCAGGCCAATAATTCAATTGTTAATAAAATTATTGAAACAGAAAGACTTACACAGTATTAATTCTTAATATACACCAGAAACTGAATTTTACTATAAGCACCAATCAATAAAATTAATAAAAAATCTTCGATTTTAAGAAAACATAAGGATTACATTTGAAAGTTATTTTTTCACATTTAAATCTTCACATTTCACTTGGAATCTATCATACTTAAAAACTGTATACAGTAGTATAGTTCCAAAATTCACGTAAGTAATTTGCATAAAACCACAGATTTATAATTAAAAATTGTAAACTTCTTACTGATTCATAAAGTATTTTGTATAGGGTTATATATAGAATGTATATATGTAGCATATCGGGTAAAGCTATATGGTTTAGATGCGCCAACACCCATTCTTTAATTGAAACTTTCCATCGCCATTTTGCATAAATGTGGCTGTATTTCGTTGATACAAGGCTCAATTTTCTTCTTCAAGGCTTGGATGGTTGTAGGCTGGTTGACATGACCCTTACAATTCGAAAATTACCAAAATAAAAAAAACTCACCATCGCTTAATTACACGACCAATAGGCGACCATTTCTGATCACCAAAACGGGAAATTACATGATCATTAAGTTTTAAAGTATTTTTCGACAGTGGGAACGAGTTGTTATTTTTCGCATAGTACACCATTTTGAATAACCATGAATTGTCAGATGTCACGTGATTTTTTTTTCTCTTCATCATTGGCAACGCTTTATCATGCAAATAAATTCAAATCTTGCGAGAATTCTTCCTTTATCTATAGCCTAAAATATATTTCGGTACTTACGTACTGTCGCAACCATACCAACTTTCAAGATAACTCACCAAATTGGCAACCCCGATTTCACATGCATGGCGCTGAATTGGCAACCATTTGCTTCGTTTCATATTTCTCCGCTTGTCGCCATTCTAAACTTAACCGTTCGTTGATATGGAAAGCTCGAATACTAAAATGCGAATCTGGGATTTACCGGATTCTTAAATAATAAAATTAATAATATAATTATATGTAATTACTATTTTGTATTATATATAATAAAATAATATAATATAAAATTCATAAAAAAATAAAATTAAATTAAGTAATAAAAATCAGCTATTTTTTATTGATTATTATTTATTTATAATTACCGTAAACTCCGGCATATAACACGCACCTATACTTTCAAGCTGTCATTTATAATTTTGAGGTATATTCACCGTATAACACGCACCCCCATTTTGGTCGAAGAAACCTGAAATGTAAGTGCACAATGCTTTTGTGTTTTGAAGTCATTTATTCGAGGTGTAATTCCAATATAGTGTACTTTTAGAACTACAGTCCTTTAAGTTCACAAGGAATGTTATTCTTTTGAATAAACAGTATTTCGATATATCTAGATGTCTAATTTTTTTCTGTGCTCATCTTAATTATTATTTTTAAAGCTCTCTTTTTTTATACCTGGCGTATAACGCACACCCTTAAATTTCGAGTTTAATTTTGCGTTAAAAGTTCGCGTTATACGTCAGATTTTACGGTACTTACTATTTTCACATAGTGTTTTTCAACTACTTGCTCCATATAACCATCAGTGTAATCTGCTTTTAGAATTCGTGCGTTTTTATTCAATGTCGCCGATAGGGTTGCAATATTACGTTAAGTGACAAGTATCGTTGCGATTATATTTAAGTTCGTATGTTCCTTATTCAACCATACGTACACCAACTCAGAAACTACTTTGTGAAAAAAAAACATGTAAATTTAACCATCACTTTTAAGCAAAGTAAGAGCTAAGAATGTCCATAATTAAAATACAAAATTTCCATTTAGAGAAAAACATTTTTATTTTGATGCTAACAAATTCGACATATCCTTCTAAATTTCCATTTTGAAAATGTAATATATATTCTTTTGTTTTTTATAAAACCCTTCATTTTATGAAATTATTGAAGTGTTAAAGACTTTTCCCGTGCGACCTCTACATTGTGCTGGACGGCAATTAGAGGTTCTGGCGCAGGCTCTCGAGCTCCAAATCTAAATGAAACTCGAGGTCGAGGCACACCGGTCCACCACGAAGGCAGGCCATTATCGTAAACTCCTGTGTAAAACATGTGCACTAAAAAAAGACAATGAATCAATCATTCAATAGTCTGCAATTTTAGTCTTCAGAACCTCATATAATATGAAAGTAAGAAAATAAAAGAAATTTCTTGCACCATGATTATTTTCTGTATATATATATATATATATATATATATATATATATATATATATATATATATTGTGCTTGAATTCAGTCTTAATAAAGATAGAATAGTAAATTTAAGTCTACAATTTCGTAATAGACTAAAATAGGATCCATCGTAGTAAAACACAAACAGAATAATATCAATCTACTTATAAATCTAAGTCTTCAGGTCCGGCTAGGTGGCGTGATTGGTTTTTCGCTGGCCTTCTGCACCTAAGGTTGAAGGTTCGACCACGGCCCAAGTCGGTTGATTTTCATCGACAGCGGCCATGTCGTACGATTATACGGCATGTAAAAGTTCCTTAGAATGTCTGCTTGGCTTGGGTGCTCTTGGCAAAATTAAAACCTAGTACAGGTTCGCATCGTCAGAGCTAAGGTGCCTTCCTCTGTGGAGGAAACTGTACGTCAAAATTACTTGCGGCGATTGGTATCCGCCTTATATAATGCTGCACTAAAAAGAATACCAGATGCTGGGGAATGTACTAGGGGTCTGCAATGGTAAAACACCAAACCGCAGCTCATTAGAAATTTTTTAAAAAAACTTATAATTAATGTGGTCCAAAAATTTACCTTTCTGCAAAAATATTTTCAGTCATAATTAATTGGCTAATTCTTTAAATTTATGTAAGTTATGCATTAAATGAAACATAGTGCACGGAAAATATCAAATTAGTCTACGAAAAAGAAATGTTTTTAAAATAAAATAATAGCATGTTATTTTTTTTACTAAGAGCTAGTTATTCAATTAAAGAATTTTGACGAAATGTAACAGAACTTATTGTATATAATGTATACATATCACAAGGTTTCATTTAAATCAATTTAACTTAAAGGGATAAAAAATAATAAATTGAAATTTTGTTCTATATAAATGTATCAGTTTTGATTATTTGCGTAATATATATAATACTTTTGCTAATATCTTCATAAATTCCATTATATTTAAATAAGTATTAGTTTATTATAAGATGATAAAATCATTTTTTGCTGCACTTTTAAATTTTCTGCAATTATTAAATGCTTCAATTTACCTTCAAACTATATGAATTTATTAATGTAATACAAAGAAAAAATTACTCACTGAGTAAACCTATTTTTACGACGGATGCGACAATCGCTGTAATTATTAAATCAAGAATGCCTATGGGAAACATCGTTACGATGAACTGTAAAATTTTTGTAGCTGTTTCGCTTAGTTCGATTTCCATCGTTGATTTAATTTTTTTCTACAAAATATTCAAGTACGATTTAAATAATTTAGAGATCACAAAGTTTGTGTGTAATATCTGAGTTTTAAAATAACATGTTATTGCTATATTAGTTTATATTTGCTATGCTGTTGGCTTTATTGTAGCAGATTTTTTAACAATGCATATTAAAACTATTGTTAAGATCAATAACTAAAATTATCTTTGATATCTAACAAAGAAATAGTTTTTTAAAAAAATTCAAATGGATAAACCGCAATAGAGTAAGATTTTGTTGAGAATTTAACATTTGTGCTTTAAAAACATGTTTTCTTCGTTCACAAAACAACCCATTATCAATAAGTGAAGTAAGTTTGAAATCAGCTGATCCATTTAAATAATAATAGGGGAAATATTAAATACAACAGCAAAATTATGATTCTCATGTTAAAAAGTAAAATTAGCATTTTTCTTTTAATTTATTAAAAAATTATCTTAGATAGTATTTAAGCAAATATTACTAACATTTACTTAAAATTTACTTCTCAGTCTTAAGTTTAAAAAAAAGGATTTATTTGTGTGAAGGATTTTTTAAAATTAAATATAGAAGGCGCACAAAATTTGTCAATATTTTTGGTTAAATAACGAATGTGTTATGGTATTTTTTTTAGTAATCTTACGAAATTAAAATTCTTGGTAACCATTAAAATATTTTGGATGCCTGTTGAAAAACTTGGGAAAACAATAGTCGAAATTGCCAGATGGCACTCATTAATTCATTTTAACAGTTTTATGGTGAGATTGTTTTATGACGAGACGATCGCAAAACCCTCTCAGACTGTCTACTGGATCTCTCCAGAAACTGTTATTATTGGAAGAATGGTTAATTTGAGTTGGTCTAATGTCGTACTAGAATTTTTAAAAAAATATCCGAACCACTTCATATATTTTAAATATATTAAATGAAGTTAGGATTGATTATTAAAGTCGTACTGAGAAAAGCCACACGTGGAACGTTGACAAAAAACATCATAGTTTAGAACTACATTCAAGAGGCAAAGACGACGCGTCACACGCATGGCATTCCCATTGTAACATCGTGAACCCTCAGATTTACTTCTTTTCTGGGATTTACTTCTTTTCGAGAAGAATGGCTTTCGCCAAAAGATGTTTGCCAAGATGGGCGATAACTCTAGCTATTCAATTCCTGCGACAGCAACCGCTGTTTGGCGACATGTCCCCGGATATCAAACTAGTTCCAAAGTTTGTAGTTTTCTCAGACTTTCGCTGGTGAAAAGTTCAAGTTCGGATCAACGGTCGCTCATCTTCAAATGATCGTCTCCCGGGTGCGGTTGTCCCCGCAATCTTTTTCGTTTGTATCGCCACAGATCAATCACTGGTAAGGCTGCCCCTCAGTCTTAAATATGTCCTCCTAGTTCTTTCATCTTTTCATCATCCTTTGTCATCTCCTGATCCCACTTTTTAAATCCCGTGGGAAGGCTTCTTTCACACCCTAAATTATTGGTTAATTAGCTAGCGTCGCGGGCCGGTACCTAGCATCCTCTGTCTTGGTCCTAACTCCATTGGTTCTTTGAGACAAAAGGTCACCGCATCTGAGATCAACTACGTCTCCGTATGGAGGGACAAATAATTGACTTGCTACTTTGATGCTGGGAATATCCTCCTGTGCATGTCTTCCTCTCCACAAGCCGACATTCTTTCCATTCAAGTACTTTGCGGTCAACATGTGCGAATGAACGAAAGAATGGGTGACCGTCCAGCAGGAGTGTCCCTTTTTTTAATCGTTGTGACGAAAACACCATCTAGATGTCGGAGAAGGAAGATATGTGGTAACATCAGAGCCGTTTCCAGAATCAGCTTAGCATTTGTTTTGCCCCCGGGCGTGAGAAGAATACGTGGTCCACTTTGAAGAATACAATGAACCATTTGACCATTCTGCGTACACTTGGTTCCTCAACACTGACAAGTATTATCGTAAGGTATTCGTCTAATGAGCGGAT
This sequence comes from Trichonephila clavipes, assembly GCA_019973935.1. NCBI lineage: Eukaryota > Metazoa > Arthropoda > Arachnida > Araneae > Nephilidae > Trichonephila > Trichonephila clavipes. The sequence goes on from BMAU01014919.1 coordinate 455,367, forward strand.
TCTACACCATCAAACTTACCCACCATACGAATGAGAAGATTTTAAGGACCGAAATATTTAATGAACATCAATACTTCTGCACAACAAGTATTAAATAGCATTTAAATCTCGATCCAATGATTTGACAGAAATAATTCTGGCTACAAGGTCGCAGTCATGACAACTCTGCTACCACGGCCTCAAAGTTCACCTGACATATTGTGCGTGGTTTCTAGGGAAAAATTAGCATGTTTCAGTGAATTATTTCATCAAAGGTGGTTGATTTGTATTACTTAGTTTCACGAAGGACATTGATGGAGAACATCATGGCTTTGAGATACGATCAAGCGGCGAGATTAAATCGACGCAAATTTTTCGGGATCTAATTCAATTAAACAGGCATCAACTCTCATCATTCCAAAAAAATAAAAAAGTGTTAAAGTGTTTTATTAATGTTGCGTTATAAAAGCAATATGCTGGTTTTTTTGGCGACGGATCTCATAATTATAAACCATGGTCAAGTGAAGGAGAAGGTACATGAGCTGGCATTCCACTCTCCGGACTTTTACACCACGCCCATGGGAGGGCTTTGAGCCTTGACAGGATTAACGCGCATCAGTTCTTGTACACGGAGGGTCTTCTGGGTCTTCAGTTGCACTAGGACTTGGGCTAATGACATTCCGGCCACGAGTACAATACCATGCCCAGTAGGCTAAACAGATCAAAAATAAAATCAGGGTTGGAATTTGAGACTTGAACATAATCTCAAATCATAATCTTTATAATTGAACATAATTGTCTTCTGGAATTTTAAACACTTAAGTACGAGGCCCCGTAACATAATGCAAACTATTGTACGTGAAATGCAACTGAGTTTTGTCCTTTTTCGGATATTCTTCGAATCACCCATTTGGAAGCCCAAGATCTCAACCGGCCCAAGAATACTTATTGTGAGCTGTGGTTAAAAGTTATTGAAATATTCGCTTAAGGTATCCGACTACGTTCGAAACCGTGATTTTCAAAAGCGCATAAATGGATAAATTTCATGATATTTAGTGTCACTTAGATTAGAATATGTGCATAAAGTTGTTTTAAGGACATTTTGACAAAAAAAATTTATTTAAATACAATATTTTGGCAAAAAACTAACTTGGAATAACCTTTTTTCAAAACGTTCTCCTTTTGTGAAAAATGCTTCAATTAGAATAATATTTTGTCTGTATATAGCTCAGACCTCTGTTCAGAGGTTCAACTAGAATTTTTTAAATATATAACATAGAATTGGTTTATTCATATTTTACAACAACAGAGGGGGCAATTTTAAGAAAAAAACGCGAATAATTATTTCAATTGGCGGTAACTAAAAAAAAAGTGAATTTTTCAAAAATTCTAGTTGAGCCTCTGTAGAGAGGTCTGAGCTATATACAGACAAAATATTATTATAATAGAACTATTTTTCACAAAAGGAGAACATTTGGAAAAAAGATTATTCTAGTCAATTTTTTGCCAAAATATTATATTTAAATAATTTTTTTTTTGTCAAAATGTTCTTAAAACAATTTTATGCATGTATTCTAATCTAAGTGACACTAAATATCATGAAAATTATCCATTTATGCGCTTTTTTAAAAGCACGGTTCCGAACGTAGTCGGATACCTTAACTATTGTTAAAATAACGAATCCTTTAGCGTAGTTTTCAATATAAAATAACAAATCCGATCCGATAAGAAAACGTTAAATGCGAAGACTTTTCCCCGGTTTAAAAATCTTCACTATATATAATGTTTCCGTTTACTCCTTCGTCTATTTTAAAAACACCGAAGTTACATCTAGCCTCGGCAGTAGAGAGATTTTTTAAGGTCCATTGAGTGTGTGCGAGACTTTTTTTCCCTTCAAGAGAGTCAGAGGCCTCCACATCCCCATAGCAGCAATTTGTCAAGGTTTTTTTATTCCCTTCCTTGCGCTTTTCGATAATTTATAGATTGGCTTCCACCCCGTTAGACTTTTTTTCCCTCTCTTTTTCCCTGCGCCGAATGTTGGATAGAGAGCGCACAACTTCTTTCCAGAGGGGCTTGTGCTGCAACGAGAATCCTAAAGATTTATCGGACTATTAATTTTAGTTTTGCGCCATTTTACTAGTGGCTGTCATCTCTCGTGCCGATAGGACGAGTTACGACTCAACTCCATGCACTGCTCTCGTTCCGAGATGGATTTGGAATATATTTTATTTTACTTTTTAACAATGGAAGAATGCTGTAAGAGAATATAAAAGAAAAGTAGAAGATGCATTTGATGATTGTGTTAAACACATTTTTAATGTACTCATTGAATAAAAGCAACATACAACTAGCTATTAATACTATTCTTTGAAATAAAATATTAAATAAAGGGTAAGCAAAATATTTAATGTCATAAAATTTAATACGCCCCTACCCTTTTTAAAACGAATGAATGAAAAATTTCTTCAACTCTGGAAAACACATACAATTAAGATCAAGGACAAATTATATATTTTCAAAAATTATTCTCATAAAATAGCTAAAATACGCCATTCTAATTAAGCTGAAAGAATTGTATGACAATAATAATTTATGTATAAATCAATAAAAATGTTGTAGGGAATGAATAATAATAATAAAAAAAAACCGAAGAAATATTTTAAATTTTGATCCACTGTTCTAAAACGAGGGTGAAATCTGAGTTGATATTGTGACGTCGTGACCCAGTTATTTTACTTAGTAACGAGGTAGGGGGATCACCCAGTTAACTGCCATAAAGACATTTTATTCTAGAGTAAATAATAAAAAGACTATTCATTATTAATACGTCACAGTACACAGTTTTTTTCGAGATAGGAAAGTTATCTTCGAATTTCAGTTCATGTAAGTCAGGCAGGCGTTGCGCCGCTGATCTCGGCACTCCGTATTTCACCATAAGACATAGTTCATCAGGAGACAAAGTTCATCCACCTAGGTCATTGGGTGTCGCTGCCCCCGCAAACTCAACCGAGAATCTTCGAAGAGCACAAAATTTCGCAGTCAAGTTATTTCGTAAAAGGCAAGAAATCGAGAGTCTGTAAACTTCAGAGCCGACCCTTTAAACTACTTGGGCGGGTCACTTCCACGTCCCCAGTCACCTTTCACTGGCGCATGTAACAAATCTGCATTCGGCTCTCCTCATTGTGGCTCTACTCCATTGGTGCGTGGGAACTATAGGCCGGCATGTCTGATCTTCACTAGAAAACAGAATCGTGTTCACCATCTGGACCAAGGTGTCTTGTCACAGTTACACTGAGGGTGTGTCTTTTGTCCTGACCAACCGACATTACTTTTCGTTCATGTTGTCTGCGACCCAGATGTGCGAGAGGAACTCAACACAAAGGAGGCTGTTCCCCGACAATTTCTTCCTGTAGAGAGTTGTAACTAACGATCGTCTGCATGTCGGCTAAAGAAAAGGTGTGGTGACATCAAAGCCATTTTCCAAAACAGTACATATATGCTATGCCCTAGGCATAAGGAAAGAATAGCCAGTCTTCTTTTTGGAGATACAATGTCCCATTTGGAGAACTTGATCCCCGATGCGTCAAACTTGATAGATATAGATGAGGAGAATTCTGCTAATGAGCAGACGTAATCTTCCTAGCATACTCTATGGTATTTATGTATATAATTTAGACATTAAGTTCCACTTGATATGAAGTAGTTCTAGGCATTCCGCACAATGGATCTTCTTAAATTGGAACGTGAACCAGAGATCCGATTAGAAAAGAAAGCGAAGGTACAAATCCTTTCATAATGATCATTCAACTACTGTGACTATTGTTGTCTTTATACAGCGGTTAGTGGGTTAAGGTTTATTAACGTCACCCTTCGATTCTGCACAAGGACTATTGGCAACGGACCTCGCAATTTTGAACAACGATCATGTAACGAGAAAGTCATCACTGCTGACATTCCTCTCGATAAATTTTCCCACCACACTAATGCAAGGACTTGAATCTTAATAGATTTAACGTTCATCGGCCCTTTTACATTGTGGGTTTACAAAGATAACAGGACTCGAAACGACGATTTGGCAAAGCCAGTCCTGATATCGCGACTATTACCACTAAGCTAAAGTATTCACAAGAAATATAAGGATTTGATGCAATTATAAGATAATCATAAGATTACCTAAATAATAATTGTTGTTGTTGTTTTAAATCGCCTTGGAGCGTGAAAGCCTACACCAGGTCCATTTGATCTTTCCGCATAAGAATGTCACAAACCAGGTCTTGATCTCCAAACCACTGTCCCAAGAAAATGCCCCAGCAGTGCAGAAGATAATCAAAAGAAGCAGGGAGAGAACAGGTAAAGGGAGACTTTACCTCTTGCACAAAGGTCATACCCCGCTGGTGACCACTTCTAAAGCTTGCCAAGGCCGTCTGAAGAGCCCTGGATCTCCTGCACTGTAGATATAGACCAGGACTCTTCGCTGCGTATCAGTGGTGAGCAGGAAGTTTCGCCAAGTCAGATTCATTTTATCTCTGTCTTAGGAATGAATTTCTGAGTGGCTCGAGACAGAAAAACTGGAAAGGAAATCACAACCTCTACCAGCCAGCTCATCAGCTGACTCGTTCCCAGGCACACCCACATGCTACGGTATCTACTGGAGACAGACTTGTTTCCTGTGACCAAGTCCAGCCAATTTGGATGTAATATTTAGATCAGTATATTGTCCATATAATTTTATTTTAAATAATAATTACCGCACTTATTCTAAAAATAAATGATGTCTTGTTCCTAATAATGATCTTACACTTCATAACAGATTAAAAAATATACTTTCCAAAAGAATAATGTTTCAGCATCCCACCTAAATCTTGAAAAAGAATGAGAATTAGAAGCATACCATTTGTTGCTGTAACTCACGATGCAAACTAATATTTTTGACATTCCTCTAGAGTGAAGGAATCACTTAATCTCCTCTGGATCTATTCCAAACCAAACATCTCTACTCTAAACCAAACAACCCGAATCCATTTATTTCGAATCTAAATGACACCGAAACGGCCAGACGATCCATTTTCACCATTGTGCGCAAGATGTCTCGGTTGGAATTCTAGCTTTCACATGGAACACACAAAGATTTGCATAAATTCCCAACTGGGAGAAACATCATTCATCATTTACAGCTTGTTCTCAAGTTACACAGGGAAACGCCAAATGTAAAGCCTTCCACGTATCAATTCGAATTCGTATGTATTGTTATACTCTCCTTTGAAAAAACTCCACCTAAAAATAATCGAATTATCTGGTCGTAGAGTCATAAAATCAATTGTAATGTTGAGCCTTAAGTTCATCCTGTAAACATTTAAGTAATGATGAGTGACAGTGAATAACTTAAGCAGTTAAATCAATATTGTTAAATTAAATGTTATGCATGTAGCACAACCTACGTATAATCAACGCAGAAGTTTTAATCAGTATTTATGTCAATAAGAGTTTAGGGGTTATGAAGTTTACGGGTAGATTTAGAGATAACGAAGCTTCCATTCAAACACAATGTGAATATTTTAAGATAAAATGTCTGAACTCTTTTTCTTCTTTTATAAAAGAGGTCAGTTCAATAAGTGCATATGCAAAAAAGCGATTTTAAAGACATTGAAAAAAATCTCCGTGAAATAAAATTTGTTAAACTCAAATCAGGTGTAATTATTTTAGCTTATCGTTTGCTAATAGAAAATATATAGTTAAAAGTTTAATTTTGAGAAAAAATTTTAATCAAAGCTTATTTAGAGAAAAATGCTAAAAGATTAATAATACTTTCTTTATTATACATATCTTTCTCATTTTTCTTTATAAACACATTTTACAAAACCTCATTTACTCCCTTTCCCTAGCCTAAAACACAGGAAATAATGAATATAATAAAAAAGCAGGGGTAAAATAGTATTCACATTACATATGTATCACAACTTTATAAAATATAATTAGATAAAAACATTTATACAATTCTCGAATGTCTGAGCCATTATTATGAAACTCAAAATTTTTTCCAACAAAAAAGTTCTATCAACAGTTCTGCAATAAACAATACATCCCCTCCTTTTTTCCCTTTTAACTAGTCACATATTTAATTATTTTGCTGCCACTATAATCTTTTAAATTTCAATACAATAGGAAGAATAATATGAGTAAAATAAAACATTCATTATCTGTCCTAGAAATTATAAAAATTATTTTTTTTTTAAAAAAAAAAAAAGATCCTCACACTCATTCTTATGTTAAATATCGTGAAAACAGCCAAAAGTCACTTTGTCTCACATTAAACTACTAATTACGTAAAATAACTTCACTGTGAATAATTTTGATTCAAGTAATTACAGAATTAAACTCTTAATACTTTAGAAAAATTTTATCTATTATAAGCATTGAGATATATCGACTTGTCACAATTGATATCCGTTCATTTCTTAGACGACTCTAGTTAAGGCACGTTCGTTCACTCCATGCCAGTATCCTCCGATTAGAATCCATTTTTCAAGGGAAATAGATTCGAGAAACAAACAATCGGTTTCTTTATTTGATTAGAGAAAGTCTTGTGCGGTTTCACGTCGCATGTGGCGCCAATTGAAACCGAAAAGATTGCTCCGTGACTGTCTGAAATCAGGATCAGAAGAAAAACCCTTCGGGACTCAGGGATCTTTTATCTCATTAGACGTGTGAAGGAAAAGGGGGCTATCCACCCATGACAGACTAAATATGTTTCTTCCCATTTTTCTATAGAAAAAATAGTGCGGTGATATTCTACATTTTATTCACAATAAGATTTTTTTATTGTTATGCCGTTAATGAAGGAAATTATGAAATGTTAAAATACAGTGCCAATACATTAAAATCATAGTATACAAAAGAAAAGTATACAAATCACCATAAATCTAAATTATTGTATAATATAATACGGAAACGTATATTATATAATAAAAGTCTATCAATACCATCTCATGGCAATATCATATTTATCGTTAATTTCAAAATTTATATGCAATTCTACTGAGTTTAGTGTATTATATATATGTACATAAAATTATTGTAAATAAAACTTTATCATCCTTTTCGTTGTTGCTAATGCCACCTGTTGGCGATCTCGGCTTCGTTGGGAGCGCCAATATGCCAAAAAGATCACTGTAAAAGCTTCGCTAGTGGCAGTCCACTTATTGTTGTGTAGGAGAGAGGGTCGCTTTTTCTTCGTAAACAGCGGGGTTAACGTTCCTCACAGTAAACATTGGATTGGAAACGCATCTATTTGTCGTTCTTGAATTTTCGTTTCGTACCTATCGCCACACCACCTGATCGGCAAAAACCAGATAGAGGCCCTCGAAATTCATCATGGCAAAGGGCTAAGTTGTACGCCTGTCGTTTTTCGTAGCTTTGACCACTATTCAGGTGGCAGAACGATTTGACTCGATTCCACCCCAATTTTGAGGAAGAACAAACTGTGGTGGTCATTCCACCTCCCTTCCTCTTCTATCAACCTCACGAGAGGTCTTGCGGCTCGATAGCTCTTTAAAATACCCCCATGCCGCAAAGGTACTACACGTTTACAAATATCCCTGTCTTCTCCGGGACTCGAACCCATGCCCTATGGCCCAGTAGTCAGCGTCACTAACCACTATACCGGAAAAATCTAAAATTGGTAAAAGAAAAAAAATATTATTATTAAAATGGGAAAAAACTGGTAAAAATGTACGAAACCGGTCAAAGGAACGTAAAAATTTACAATGCTGATGCATAAATACTGACATAAAAAAAGACATATCAGAAAATGAACTATTAACAAATTAAGGCACAAAAATAATGGTAGTTTTTTTTTAAAACGCGACTCAAGCATTTGATCCTCTTGGTATTGTTATTTTTAAGGGTTATACCAGATAAAATGTCTTAATAAAACATTTTGTGTTGATTTCAAAATGTTAAACAGGCTAACTAACATACATTTTTGCTGCTTTTTTCAGAAATGAAATGCTTTATTGAATCCAATTTTAATAAATTTTCATTGCTGTACCTTAGTATAGGATACCTGATCATATTAAATACTTGTATATATGTAATACATAGGTATTTAACTATTTATCCCTAAAATTCAGCTTGCCACTCATTGCGGAAGGAATCGTTAACGAGCGGTTATCAACTAATTATAAGAATGTTCCAAAATTTTACTCTGCTGTTAATGCTCAAATTATAAACCACATCAATAGGTAAAGCATGGATAAAAACGTCTTCAAAGTCTAAGAGTAGATTTTCTTAAGCTTTCAAAATAAACAACCCAATATTCGATCAAAATTTTCATCGCCCCCTTATATAATGACAATGTATTGAAGGCAATAAAAATGTACTTTTACGCTAAAGCTACAATACGACCTTATTTATAAATCGTACAAATTATCAAGTATTAAATTTTGCATAGGTAAAATATGCATATTATGTGTTACTTTTCCTACTTCAGAATGAATTTTATTCTTTTTCCTTTCAGGTAGTTTATAATAATTTTTTAAAAAATGTTTTATTTTCGACTTTTTGATATGTTCGTGCCTCACAGTTTGAGAAACGCTGTCATAGAGCATTTAGTGTTTTTAACAACTACTCATAAATTTAAGAAACATTTTTGAAAGCGTACATTGAAAAATATATTTGTGTACAAAAACGAGTTCAAGAAATTTGATACTTTTGTGTTAGGAATAAAAAGACTAAATACACTCATGTCCATAAATTAAGGATAATTCAGAATCCCACAGAAAATGAACACTAAAATAAAAATTTCACCTGTAGAATTAGTACACACATCTTGAAAAAGTATATGTAAATTACAGGAAACCACCAGATGGCACGGATAGTACGTCACAATGGCGAGAGTGTAAGAGAGGGGTATATAAGGAACGATGACAAAGAAGTAAAATTGTTCACAAGCGCTTTAAAAGCCTTTCAGTAGAATAACCGCATAGTTATGGCGCAAAGGAAGCATTTGGATGATTTTTTACGTGGTAGAATTATTAGACGACTGGAATGTGGACGTACCCAGCTGGAAGTATCCGAGGAACTTGGAATCGCCCAGACTGTCATCTCCAGGCTTTGGCAACGATTCCAATATGATAGTAATGTGAGTAGATGTTACAACACAGGTCGCCCCCGAGTTACAACGCCGAATGAGGACCGGTATATTTGGCAGCTACTGTCAAAAGAAACAGACGGAGCACAGCATCAGACCTGCTTCGTCAGCTCTCTTCAGCTACCGGTACGACAGTTTCCAGGCAGACCGTGTACAGATGCTTAGGGCACATTGGTCTATATGCTCGTAGGCCTGTTAGATGTGTTCCACTTACCGCAACTTACTGTAGCCTGCGATTAACCTGGAGTAGAGAGCATGCATTGTGGACACCACAACAGTGGTCTTGTGTGATATTTTCCGACGAGTCCAGGTTTAGTTTGCAGTCTGATTCTCGCCAGACTTTAATATGGAGAACGCCAAGTACCCATTACCACCAAGAGAACACCATTGAACGACATCGTTACGGTGGTGCAGGATGGCTCGTTTGGGGAGGAATTATTCTAGGTTCCAGAACTGATCTGCATGTTCAGAGTGTAACGATAACAGGCCACATCTATCGGGATGTCATTCTGAAACAACATGTACGTTTGTTTCGGGGTGCCATGGGTGCTGAATTTCTGTTTATGGATGACAACGCCCGTCCTTACCATGCAAACATTGTAGACGAATGCCTTCAATCGGAGGATATCACCCGTATGGATTGACCAGCATACTCACCGGACTTGAATCCAATACAGCATGTGTGGGATATGCTTAGCCGACGATTTGCAGCCCGTCAACTCCCTCCCCCCTGTCTACCGGAACTTCGGAGGGCATTGCTTGATGAGTGGTGTAATATTCCCCCAAGATCATATTGATAATTTGATACTCAGCATACCTAGGCGTTGTAAGGCCTGTATTGCATCGTCTGGGAGACATACTCCGTATTAACCATCATACTAACCATATTATACTGTTTTTTGTAAATAGGTTCTTTTTTGAAATTTCCTCCAGGGAGTAAAAATCGCAATTTTTATTAATTATGTCAAACATATAGCATTTTTTTTGCTCTTTACCTTTTTTTTAATAAATAGACTTTACAAATAAGTCAAATTTGTTTTGCTTCTGTCTCTTTCTCTGCCTGATCTTCATTATCCTTAATTTATGGACATGAGTGTACTTGAATACATCAATCATAATAATGGTTCAAAACACTTTCTAATGTATCAGGTCACAGTGCAATGAGAAAATCTAAAATTAAATCGAGAAAACATTTCCTATTTCAAATTAACTTCATGAATATAATACAGTATAATTTTAACACTAAAAAATTATTCCAAAGCAAACAAATCAGTCAGTTCTCAGTAAATCTTTAGACAAAAAGATTAAATACCATGAAGGTGTCCCTTTCACACCCTAAAAATTCAATTTATTTCAAAACTAGTTAGGAATATCCTTTCAAAAATTCAAAAACATACAATTTCATTAAAAATTCAAATATATTGACAACTTTCCTAATAGCAGAAAACTGTGGATCTGCTGTTCGATTGAAGACATCGGTCGCAGTAAGAATTCATCAAAATCAATTTCTATTAAGTACACATACAGATTATATCAAAGCACGATAAATTTCCCAACAGAGAAGTATCAACCTCGAACAAGGAATAACAAATGTTTATGCATCAATTCTATTAAAAGCAGGTTCATAATGAGAAGTACGTCTAAGGACAGTCCTCTTGCTCCTAATGTATCTACAAATCCCTTCACTCTTCCCTCGTCCATCTTAGGTGATGTCGTCTGCTGTTTAATTCGCTCTTTCCCCCCTCTGGAGTCATCACTCCTGGGTCGTGTTGGGGACTGGAAGAGTTTCATTTATATTTCACAGCAGCGACTCTCTTTTCTGCTGAGTGGACTCCCGAAAAGTGCGAAGGGAAGGCCTTTTCCAGAACTTTGTCCTCTAATAAATGGTCTCTCCTCTCCTGGCCCCCATCGATCCGCTTTTCTTCCCAAGTAATTAAAGGACCCCGCGCATTCCTCACTGACGCATTAAATGGACCTTCATATCTGGTGACACATAATTTTCGCTGTGAAATATTCCTAGTGTGAAAACCCCCCATGAGAAGGTTAGACCCCGGACTTAACAAAAGTTAAGTTATCGCGTCAGCATTTGATAGGAGATTCTGCGTGCTGAACTTGACGAAACTTCACTCGAAATCCATATTTTGTATCTTTTCATAGCACAGACCTTTAATAATTGAACAATGACGCTTTTCCTATCGTTAAAACAAATAAAATCACTTATACAAAGATTTGTTAACGAATTTGCTTTCACAAGGATATTTTTTCGAACTTTTCTTTCTGTCTACCGAAAAAGATCAATACTTAAAACCTTTATCATCTTGCATTTTTATTTTTACAGCTGTGAATGTAAAAGCACGTTAAGTTCGAAGTCTTCTAGAATTTTTTAATGAAATAGCTTCAATTTCATAAGTACTGAAATAACGTTAAATATTTCTGTGATTGGAAAAGAAAAATAAAATTTATACATATTTAGTGAATAATTTCTTCATGATATCTCATTATTCCACGCTACATATTAGAAAAATCCCATTTGAAATTCGTTTTTTCCCAAAGTTTTTAAAATGTTAAATTGTAGATATAAGGGGAAAGTAATACACCACCACCACACACACGTGAATTGAAGCACAAGAAAAAGACAACTTATATCCAAAAATTAAGGGCCCTAATTCTTTTTTCTATACTAAAAAAACCTTTGAAATAAGAACTACCGTACATTTCAATTCTGAATCTAAGCCGTTCATTATACAAGCCGCGAGTGCATTTTTAGATCAAATATTTCCACAAAATTCGAAACCTGTAAATAAGCCGAAAGAAAAACAAAATACCTGCAATTTTCAAACATTTTGCTATGAGGGGGTAAGTGTTACCAGCCGGGTAAAATGGTGGAATATTTTCTAATCAGGCTGACATAAAGCAAAATGCCCGACGCCAATGTGACGGGAGTTTTATTTTTGAAAAGATTTTCATATAAAGTTTAAACACTAATTTAAAAATTTCTATCTAAATTTCACACGTTTTTTTCATTTATTGTTCTATTGTACAAAATATCTATGCTAGCCTTACTTTCTGCGATTTTTTTTTAATGGAAAAGAGAGAAAAGAGGAATTTGTGTAAAACAAACCCAAGGCTCAAAATTTTAATAACAGAATGGCTGCTCGGCATTTCTCCGTAAATGAAAAACAAGCTCTAGAATGGATTGGAAATATTTTGAATTGGGGAGAAGCCAAAATTTAAAAAAAAAAGCAGCACGTGATCGCTAACCTTTGCTTCACATGCTCTGGAAGAAAAACTCGTACATGATCAGATGTATTTAGTCATCCCAATGAGTGAATGCAAATTTTACGAATTATTCGGAAACTTGGATAATGACAGATTTTGAAAAAAAAGTTCCATTCAATACACATAAAAAGATAAAGTATTAAAATTGCTAGTGTATGGTTTAATGGGAAGTGTTTAAAAAAAGTTTTTCTTAAACTATGTTTCCCCTCCTTTCGATATTAACAGATCCGTATACAAGGCAACCCCCTTATTTTAACTTTTTTTTTTAAAGTTTTAAAAATTCTTGTCCTATACACGGAAGTATACGGCTGTAAAAACGGGTGATATTTCCGACTACCGTGCAATGAAATGAAATATAGCTATAATCCTGATTCAGGAAAACTCATCTGAAGCGCGGCGATTGTTAAATATATGTGCGGAACCTGTTTATCAAATAAAAGCGTGTATTTAAAATTCTCATGAATTTGCTAATACAAAAGACAATATGAATTTAAAGTAAAACCATTATTTACAACCAAAACGGTAATTCTTAAAGCACTTTGCTTGAACAGTATTTTATTGGAGAAATATTACGGCTAATACTACATGAGACCTTAAAATCCTTCCTGTGAAATATCTCTAGTTTTATTTTGATCGTAATGGGAAAACTTCCGTTTCTTGTATACATTAGTATTACCCTTTACAGAAAGGTATACAGAAGTATTACCCTTTAATAAGGAAAGATTTTCCATCTATCACAAGATAAGCTTTCAGGAATTAAAATGGAGAAAAAAAGTTAGACAGAGAGAGAACCTGCACTTTTAGGTAGAGGCGGTGGCAACGCGATCCTGGCATCTGTTTGAGCTCCCACACGAGTACGTAACGTGTGACTGTACCAGCACAATAAATAAATAAATCCCCTGCTAAGAAAATGGTCTGTCATTTTCTCGGCTGGATTAATGGTCCAGGAGCAGCCAAGATTACGGTTCTCTTTCTTTTAATCCTGGCCAAACAAATAAAAGGGTAGAAGACATACATAAAAATATCGTTAGACTTTCTTTTTTCCTTGTTTGTTAATACACAGTATTGCTTAAAGGGAGAACGAGGGAGAAGATTTAGTGGAACTTTTATTCGACGGAGACGGATCATCTCTTTCTGCCGCGAAGTGGAATTTCAATCGAAATGTAAGTTCTCGTGAAAAATGATGCAGTTCCAGAGCAAGGGTTGCGAGAGAGAAACTGAGCATCGTGTTCTGCATGCGATGCAGAAAAGGTTCGTATTCAAGTGTTGTTCAGGGACGAAACATCTAATCAATAATAAGGAAGTTAGAAATAGCATGGTAAATAAAGTAACTGAATATGATTTCGGAATCACGACAGAATTGGGTGCGGAACTTTCTGAAAGCTCCTGAAAAACAGCGAAATTGACAGATCTTGGTAGATAATGTTGTGAAATTTCCTGATTGTCACGCAACCTAGCACTTTGCACAAAACCCTGCGATTTTCATATCTTTTTTTCACAAGCAATTAATATTTTTGAACAACAATTCAAGCTTTTTCGTGGATGAACATTAAATATGTGAAATAAGATAGTTTTTAACAATATATAATATGTGATAAATCATTTCACACTTCGTAAAGTTTTCATTTTTCGGTAGCTCAACGCCCGAGACCACATTGAATATCAGTTAATAATGCTCCCTATTTATCAATTACTTTCTTCTTCAAACAAAACCTTAGACCAGTGTTTCTCAAAGTGTGGGGCGCGCCCCCCTGGGGGGGGCGCGAGCGTATCGAAAATTTAAAGATTTTTTTTAAAAAAAATAACCGGAAAGAGAAGTAAAACAAAATGCTTTCTTCCATAATAAAAAAAATACACACAACACTGACATAATTTATGTTTATTATCTGGTTTTTTTCCGTCATCAAATAGCTATCTTTGATCCTAAAACCAAATTAAAGAAAAAAAATTTTTGTTTTATTTGCTGTATTTCCTCAATGAGAGATTTTTTTATTACATTTTAACATAAAATATTACTCGTTAAAAGAAAAAACGAAACCCAGACCCTGAGAAAAATTCTAAGAAGATAAACAATTCACCACTGTAATTATTATTGAAATACTGTACATTAGTTGTAGAAAATAAAAGGAAGTCATGATTCACTTTTCAGCCAGGCTGCATAGTACGTTTGCTAATCATTTGATTGACCTTCAATCTTATGGTATGGTTATTATCAATATTAGTTCCCTCCCATCTTTTATGCGTTTGCTTTTCGCTTAGGAAATTGTAAATAATTGAGTTTTGCGATATTTGGAAAATAATTGATTGGTTTAACATTTCTGTAGGATAATTGAAAAGTGTCTGATTTGCGTCCTTTATTATGGTCTTGTACTTTTGAATCATTTTAGTTCAGTTTTATTGGATTATTTCTCAAATCATCAAATAATTGAATAGTCCTTGAAAGAAGGTAAGTATACTTTCTATAAATTAAAATATTCACTAGAATTCCGATTTGTATCGTGTACAGTAAAAATAATTCTAAACAAATGATTGGGGTGACTGAGTTCCCCCGCACTACCATTAATGTTAGTATCGAGTACGCGCCTGCTCCCGGGTTAAAACATTTTGAAGTCTTCTCGCTTTAAATGTTAAAAAGTAACACAATTATTCTTCATCGGAATTTTATATTCTTTTTCATAATTTAACATTAATTCTAAATGCTAATTGTGTGAGGTTTAAAATTACAGTTCTTTTAAACATTTATTTACAATTATAGCATTTATCATAAAAAAAAAATCATTTTACATTTTTGTATACAATGTCTCGTGCACACAGTTTTACTCTCCTTACAGTTCAGCTATTATATCAAGAATAATGTTTTATTTTTTTAAAAAATGAACTCGTGCGAAGAGTCGGTTTTTCAGCCAGTATACGTTTGATGTATCAGTACTGAAGAAGGTATTTTATAAATAATTTCTTATTACTGAATTTGGCCGCGGTAGCCGAGTGGTATAGGTATCTGATCGTGGCTTGCCTTGTCACGAGTTCGAGCCCAGTACCACTAAAGACCCGCCGTGTAGGGCAGCGATGCACGTTAAATCTGTTGAGAGTTGAAACGTTTTCCCGTTGGTGTGGTGTGGTAGTTAGGACAGAGGGGTGCCAGCTCAGGTGTCATCCACGTCACTTGACCATGGTTCAAAATTACGTGGTCCGTCGTCAAAAGCCCTCGTGCAGCTTAACAGTGCGATGTTAATATTCAATCAATCAATTTTATTACTAAATTAAGAACAAGTTAAATAATTATTAGGGACTTCCACGGGCTTGTCTTGTAGAGGAAAGTTTTTCAAAGGAAGGTTTAATATCAGAAATTGACACTTAAAGAGTTATTTTTCTATATTTAGCTGAGATCTATATTTTGTCTTCAAGGCATCCACTGCAGAAAATCCGGTTTGAAAAAGGTAGGATGTTGAAAATGGTAATAGTATACGAAGTGCGTTTGTTTTCAGTACAGATAATTCCTCATCCACCTCTACTCCAAATTCAAAGAGCGATTTAATACAAAATTGCCTTTTAATTTTCACTGGATGTGAAATCTATGAAGATTTCTTCTTCGGAAGTTGAGAGCCCTTCTGGAGTATCTTCAAATAGATCCCTAATCCACTCGTAACTTGCTACCAAGTTGTCCTCATCCAGAAAATACTTTTTAAAATTCTTTGCCAACATAGCTAAATGATTTTACATGTTTTAAAAACAACTTTCACATGTTCTACAGATTTGTAAGTTTTAACACATATCGAGCTGGGGCTTTTTTCCCTTCATTTACTTCAGTAGTGGTAAATCCAAAATTTAAGTATTTTTGAGAAGATCGCCTTGATTTAATTTTCGGAACCATGCTCGTTCGTCTGTGTACTTGTTGATTCTTTATTATGGTCGAATGTTTGCTTACGACTTAAAAATGTATGTATGATATTGTTTTAATCTACTGCCGTAAATACTTAATTACCGTGAATTACAATTAACGTGGAAATTTAAAAAAATGTACATTCAAGCTAGATTCGGTAGCTATAGGAGTATCGAGTCGACCAAAACTGACTGGAATTGTACGAGGAAAAGCATTTTTACATGTTTTGCGCAGACGTCCGATAGGTTGCCCAGACTCACGCAAACGTAGCCTATAATGCCAGATGTGATGGATATGATAGAGAGCGACATTGACTAGACTATTTTTCTAATGACATTTGTACTTTGAGAAATGAATGCTGAAGGAAATAAATCTTTAATTAAATACATCATTTTGCGATCTGTTCCAATTTAAAAAATAGAGAAAGAAAAATAACATATAATTCTCTAAGTAATATATATTTTAAGTAATTTTCTTAAAATATATATTACTTAAAAGTTACATATACACAAAATTTAATACACTTATCGTATTAATTTGTACGGTTTATAATTAAGATCGTATTGTAACTCTCTCTCAAAGTGCATTTTTATTGCAGTAAATACATTAGTGTTGTACAGGGGGGTGAGACAAAAATTATGATTGAAAATTGGGTCGCCAGTATTGAAAGTTTGAGAAACACAGCTTTTAATGTATGAGTGGTGCACAGAGTATTTTATGACTAATTAATTAATACTAAATTAAGAACAAGTTTAATAATTATTAGCTACTTCCATGGGCTTGTCTTACAGAGCAAAGTTTTTGAAAGGAGTTTTAAGATAAGAAATTGACCCTCTGAGTTCATTTTCTATATTTAGCTGATATCTATATTTTGTCTTCTAAGCAGCCACCGCATTTTGTGATATGTTCCAATTTAAAAATCAGAGAAAGGAAAAATAACTTAGTAATTATCCTATTACTTAACTTTTTTTGCTTAAAAGTAACATATACAAAATTTAATACTTATGTCATGAATTTGTACGGTTTATAATAAATATTGTTGCTTTATCGTAAAAGTGCATTATTATTGCATTCAGTAAATTATTATGTATAAGGGGGGGCGCGATAAAAATTGTGATTGAAAAGGGGGGCGCCAGTTTTGAAAGTTTGAGAAGCACTGCCTTAGACTAGATTCAGTAGACTACATTTCCTCTTGAAGTTTAGAAACACCTTTGCAATTAATAATTTGGAATGGAGTTTCTGACTAATTGATTGTTGATTAATAACACACACGAAACCAGCACGATGTCTCCTGATTGGCAGAACTAGTGGTTCTGAACCAATGTCAAATGATGAGGATTACACCTTGTAGCGAACCTATGCTCGGGTTGGTGTTACGGTCAGTGGAATGAAGAACCATCTTTAAAAAACAACTTTTATTTCGTAAACTTTCAGTTACTATCAACTTTTAAAAAGTTAATGATGAGGGAGTCAGTTTAAGCCTACTCTGAATATTTATATAATAAAAAAATGCTTACATTAAATTCCGATACTCAGCTTTATTCTTTAAAAACGCACCACAAGGTTCTTAATCTCTTTTTCGGACACCCAACGATTGCAATGTAAACTCTAATTTAATCTAAGAACAACACGTCCAAATGCTATCTTACCTTTATCTCCCTCGCGAACTTAATTCACTTAACTTTAGATAGTAGTTCTGCTTTGCATAAATCGCAGTTCCTTCACAGAAAGAGGTTCTCAAATCAAACCATTTTTTGGAAATATATCCCCTAGAATAGCGTATCTTAAATTGCAATACACGGACCCCCAGGGGTACCCAGATCATTCCTGGGGGCTCCGCGAAGGTCTCTCATTTAACGTTGAGATTTCCCTCTTTTACAGATAATGAAAAGCATCTGATAAAAAATTGAAAGACGTAACATCCTACACTAGATCACTAAATTGGCCTCAATAAAAAGACTTTACTAAAAGATGTATTCCAATCAAGAATATCAGAGTTTTTAATGCTTGGAACTACACAGCCATCACTATAACGTCCATTTTAAAAAAATAATGCAAACACCTGAGCAAAGCATAACAATTGAATTCATAATGCACCAATACGATAACGATTGCATTTAAATCCTTCAGCCATATTTTGGAAGTCGCGGGGGAGTGTTCAAAATCTTTGGGTTCGCGATGTCAGGCTGATACATAAAAGAGGGCGGGGGGGGTCAGTGATCGGAAGTTAAAGAATTGCAGCCCCGGAGGATTAGTGAAAGGCCAGGAGAGAGCCCGTTAAACTTGATCTGGTATTCCATTCTCCAAACTTCCACACCTCCCCGAGGTGAGGAAGTTTAACTTCAATAGATTTAACGCTCATCATCCTCGGGTATTAAGTAACTCTCAATTCGATCGGAGAAACATGGTTACGAAAGAGTTAATAGAGATATGTAATTAATATACAATGAGAATTTTTTTTCTTGCCGTCGTATAAAATTACGCCTTAAGTTCCTGATTTTAATTCAATACAAAGCAAACTGCCAAAAACTTTTTAACCATAAAGTCATTCAATCATTGAGAGAACATAACCACAAATACCAATAATTTTTCATCTAAATTATTTGACGCTTAAAAATGTACAATCTAATATATATATATATATATATATATATATATATATATATATATATATATAAGCATTAACACCCATTGAAATAATACAGAAATCACTTCATACCACATCGATACACATCCGAATATCGATTATGTCATAAACTATTCAATAAACAAGAAAAGGAAAAAGAGTCGAAAGAAAAAAGAAAATCTACACACATTCACGGAAAATAATTCTCTGAAAAATTACCTACGACATTCTGCGAGTCGCAATTGCAAAGAACTCAATCGTAATAGTTAGAGAAATTCAGAACTATCGAAAACTTAACTACGTTCAAAAAGATAGAAAAGTGAGAAAGAAGAACTCTTTTCTTTTGTCGACAGCATTTCGACGCTCACGGTCCAGGTAAATCCCGTTTTTTCTCGCTCGATAGAGAATGTGACAAATGGCGCATCATCTAATGGCTAAAAAGGCGGTCCGGCAATTTGGGTTAATGTCTCTCCTTTTTACACTTTTCCCGAATTCGAAAATTTTCCCGGGAATCGAGGGAATTTGGAATTTTTTTTCCTCCTGCTTCCCGATGCGTTTATTTAATGCCTGAAATTTAAAATATATATATAAAAATTATCCAGGCGAAATAGAAGGATTAAGCGGAAGAGTGGTTAATTGCGGCAATCAACGCCTCTGCCCCCATTGTTTTGGGAATGGACACTTTTAATGCCGGATTATCGGCTAGAGCGTAGGTGATTTTTTAATCAGTCCCAACGGATTCGAAGCTTTTAATGGATCCTTTTTTCCACGAGGGACAAAGACAAAAAAAAAAGAACAGTAAATGGGAAATAGAGCGCTTTTAAAAGTAGTGCACAGGCAATAAAACAAAAGATGGGTTTCTTTTTTAATCGGGGAGAAAACCAAAAAGAGGGAATTAAAGAAAGAAAACAGGAGCATTTAAAAAGCATTTGCACTCCATCTGAACCGCCACTGAGACTTTAAGTTGACTTTCTTTTTTTTCCCCTAACAAAGTTTTGTTAAAGGAACAAAATTTTATTTTTCGACTGAGTTGAATTTGTGTGGATACCAGAGGATTAAAATGTACGAAAAAAAAGCCAATTCTTTGGTCAACAGCAATAAAAGAGACAGAAGGGAAAATGAAAAACTACATCAAACTATTGAAATAAGACAGGAGAGTGAAGATATATTTGTAGCAAAATATTATATTTTATGAGGAGCATGAAGTGCATACCAAGTTGTTTGTCTTAAAAAATAAAACGTTCGATTAAAAAATAAAACGTTCGATTTTTTTTTTCTGTTTTCATTTAAGACAATGTATGTTTTGTATGTTATAAAAATATTTATAATCATAATAAAAAAAATATAAGGCTATGTAAAGTTTTTGTAAAGTTTGGGAGACTTCAAAAACTGAATATTTATTGTTTGTTAAATCTTTGCAATATTTGTTACAGTGGCAGAACTATTGTTTCAAATTCATATTAACATAATAACCTAAGAAAGAAAGGAATAAGACTCATAGTACTTTTCTTACTTAAATGTGAATATTTAACTGTAACTTTAAACACATAAAATTTTAATACTAAATGTATTCAAATAAAACTTGTATTATGTATTTTTTATTCAGAGGTCCAAGTCGTTCAAATCCAAATAGACATTGCAAAGTTTTCTTATTAATAAACCAAAAATCCCGTAATATATACAATTACTAAAACAACAATACAAGAACAGACGATAACGTTACACACAGTCCAACAGATTGAAGAAAAATAAATTAAAATAAAATTATCGTTGCCACATTCTGTAAAAAAAATACTTATTTTTATTTTAATTGTTTGAATTTCCTCATCGGATAGGGATGATCCGCTTAAAATTCCCTTTCGTAGGGATTACCAATAATCTGTGGCACGAGTTGCTACAACATGCATACACGTCTGTTTTTAGATAAAGAATATTATACATATAGCGATGAAAATTGCATCATTAGTCATATTTATTTATCACCACATATAACTATTCACAAAACAGTTTATCTTTACAGAAACTACAGTTTTTTGTCTGAAAACTTTTAAAAGATTTTCTTTTTAACTGAGAATACAATGGAAATTCATTTTTTGGTTAGCTTGAATGGCGCAGCATCTAGAAAGCCTTAAGTTGATTCATCTAAAGGCAGGATCGTGTCCTCGAATTAGAATAAAATAACGAGAATCAAGGGAATCGATCTTTTGGTGCCACCAGCAAGAGGGCAGCCCTACCTCTTCATTAGAAGTCAAAGTATTTCCACGGAAGAGGGCAGGGTGAGTCAAGCGAATCATTTTAATGATGAAACTAATCCGGGAAGAATAGGTTTTCCCAAATGCGCTGTAAAGCGCAATAAAATGGCTACGCACTTTATTGACAAGCACTTGATTGATGTAATAATCAGTTGAAATACCATGGTTAATAAAGGTACAAAAGAATGTGTAGATAATGCACCTTGCATATTAAAAGGGCATCATGCTAAAGATTTGGACTATTTTGTATTAGGAACGATATTCTCAGCAGTGTTGAAAATGTAATGTTATTAATAATTGATGTGAATTTTTAGTTGATTTCTCTAGAGATCCAATCGTTTCAGAATTCATTTTTAATAGTATTTTCTTGCCATTGGCGCATTTATTTATTGGAAATTGATATTTGTGTTACTCAGTTCAAAGAGATATGAAAGTACAAAATGAGTTCAAAGAGATATGAAAGTACGGTACACACAAAAAGTTGTGTGACTGAAAAAAATAATGCACTCTTCTTG
This sequence comes from Trichonephila clavipes, assembly GCA_019973935.1. Lineage (NCBI taxonomy): Eukaryota > Metazoa > Arthropoda > Arachnida > Araneae > Nephilidae > Trichonephila > Trichonephila clavipes. Next base: position 477,046 of record BMAU01014919.1, read on the forward strand.
AAAAATAAAAGGGGCAAAAAACTTCACTATAAATGGTTCATCTGTCATTAATATGCAATAAAAAAGAAAGTCTTTTAAAAGTATCTTTAAAAACCTAGTGAGAGAAAGTTTCTTAAAATCCCACCGTGAAGCAACCCGAAGGTTATTTGGCGACTAATCTAATATTGAGCCACAATCAAATGATGAGGATGACACCTGAGCTAGTACCAGGTGATACCAGGACTTGAACCCGCGACACGACAAATCTTATATAATACATGGTATTAGAGGGCAATCTGCGAGGTCTATACTCTCCATCTCGAGTTTTCTTCTGTCCAGCCAAATTAGCACTTTGAGCAAGAACAATGCATCAATACAAGTGAACGTCACTTTCGAATATATTAATAGTCAGCGAGATAGATGATAGTGGATGATTATAGATGATAGTAGACGTAATGCAACGTAATCGTATCAACGTACAAAATTTATTCGTACCTTTTAGTTTGCTTTGACTGCATATCACGAAGTCATTTCTAGTGTTTGTTTTAATAAAAGAAAATTTTGTAAATAATTTTTAACTATAATCCTTAAAAGTTACATTCAAAGGGTTCTCATGCTGCCCTAGGATCCCCCCGGAAATTCTAATAATGAGAGGGATATTCATCTTAACTTACCTCAGAAAAAGGTAACGTGACATCAATTTTTATCCGTCAGCATCTATTATTAAGACAGCGAACAATCAAAGAAATTGATAAGTTTTTAATAAGTCTATGCCAATTCTGTGCCATTTTTTAAAATGTTAACCGCAAATATCCTCGAAGTGTTTATTTTAATTCTAGAGAAATCTATCTTGGAGTAAATTGTTTGATTAATAGGATATGTGAAAAATGTTTAATTCAAAGTTAGAGAGAAATGTATGAAAACAGAATAGAAATGAATAAGAATAAGTGTTTTAAAAAGTTACAAGGCTATTGAAGATGGACCTCGTAATTTTGAACCATGACTTTGAGCCCCGACTGATTTAACGTACATCAGCCCCTCTACATGGCGTGTCTTTAGTGGCACTAGGGTTCGAATTTATGACACGCTGTTCATGAGTACGTGTTTATTAACCACTATACCACCGCGACCATGAACCGATATAAAATCCTTTTAAGGAATTTTGGCGCATAAAAGAATTTTTAGATAATTTCTACCCATGAAAATTAACAGTGAAAATTAACAATAGTATTGGTTGGCCTTTTTTCAACCCATGCTATTTCATGTTTTATGTACGTATCTTATGAACATTTCATCGAGAATATATATTTCACATATCATTCTTTTCTATTTATTTTTGACACTGTTGATGTTAAACAAAAGTCGAGATGAAGCTCAAAATAACTTATTGATATTAAAATGTACTAAGCAAATTTCAGTCTTCAGGTACTGAAGCATTATTTCCAAAATATACGTATGTGAAAGAGAACAGATATCCCTCAAAGAAGACTCGAATCCCGTTTTTCCTCGAAGATATTTAATGCAATTTAATATTTCGGGGCTCACGTCGGAGTGGAGCGAGGGCTTCATTTCACGCGCCGATTCCTCCGCCCCATTAGAATGCGGGACGCCGCCCTCCTTTGACGACCGCTAATTAGAGGAAGTTGAACTGGGTCTCAATGAAATGCATTTACTCTGCCAGGAAAGAAAACGAACAGCGATGGCGTTCTAAAAGTAACGCCTGCGAGACAGGATAAAATTAACCCCTCGAAACAAGGGGGGTGGCTTTATAGATTCTTAAAGTAAGATATACTTAGGTTCCGCCTAATAAATAATATAGAAAATTATATTCTGTATAAATTATAACCCATGGGTTTTCTTTTTGAATGTGTCTCCTGAAATAAAATTAATTAAAAACCACCAATAAAATATAATTATGAATTATAATAAATTAATTAAACAGGAAATGAATAATATGAAAGACTTAATGAATATATTCAATAATTTATATTTCAAGGGAGACATGGAACGATGTTATTAAAACATCAACTAAAGTGAAATTCATGGTGTCACATTTTCGGGTCACAGCTGAAAAATTGGCTTCTTTTTGTGGATAGGATAACAGCGTTCCTATGTACACTTGCACCCCTAAATATTGTGGGATCCTGTCTTCTCTCCTCGCCCCAGCAACCTTTGACCGCGAGAAAACCCCACTCCACCCACGAGCCGGATGTAATTCGATGTGTCAGAAAGAGACCGCCCATTTCCAGGAGAGAGCAGAAAGGGTAGTCCGTTTGGAAAACCCCGAAGAGAACGGTTGTGGCCTCCTGCGTCACAAATATCATTCTGAACCCTAAAGAAATAACCAATATTTTCAATAACTTCGATGTAAATGTATTTACTGTAATTAATAGCTGTGACGTAAATAAACCAAATACTTAGATTCAAAACTATCACGCTACCACTTATTTTCTCAAACGTCACAATGGTCACAGACATCAAAAATCCTGTCGATGTCATGTTTCTAATATATCTGGTTATTCATGTTTATAGTATAAGCATGCAAATTATGATGGTAACTTGGAAAGCATTTGGAAGCCAAATATGGTTGAAGCATTTGGAAATCATAAATGATAAATATGGTTCTTTGTAAAACAAACCGATTCATTGATATTTAACGCATATCATCACAATAATGCTTTACGTTAAAAAACGCGACTAACTCAGAACGAAAGTATTCTACATTCAGTACTTGTGAATTCAAAAGAATAACTAATATGTTATAACTGTATTACAAATCCAGAAATTTCTACGCAAGCCACAACATGTATTTACATTCACTAAAGAGCTTTATCGCAACTAATTATTACGTTTTTAATACTATAACCAATTCAAAATAAAAAGTAATTAAACTACATGTAACATGCATTTAATCAATATATAATAATTTTCGTCAATTATAGAGGTGGAAAACATTGAATGCAAAACAAGATGTACAATGACTTAAAAGGAATAATGATGACAAATAGATGATTATAGTGAATATTTTTCTAATTCATCTTAGTATTATAATAATGACAACAGTCAAGCAAGTGATAAATTAACACTCCCATTTGAATGGAAACTAATATTGAGTAGATTATATGATATACACAGAGTTCCTATGACAATTTGTGACGAATCTGTACGGAACCTTTCCACTAATCTTCTTAGGCGTCTTTCTGGGGAATATAAATTCCCGTTTATTTCCAATCGACTCCAAAAAGAAGTTTGGGATATTTAAATTAGATAAGGTATTTAAGTCGAGGGTTGCGAGATAGCAAGAGCCTATTATATAGCAAGGTAGGCTATTGAGCCAACAACGTTAAAAGTAAAACTAGAAGATTCAAAGAGATTAGATTCGTGAAGTCGTGCTGCTAGACGTACCAGAAAGCTGATATAAGCCAGCGGTAAATATAATTCACGTACGCTTAAAGTAAGCGTCAGTTTGAGATACTTAGTTAAAGTTAATGACAATTAAGAATTCGAATACGCGCGTGTGTTTCTCGGATCTCCTATTTCGGTAAACCTTACTTGAGTTGAGCTAGATTAGTAATTAATTGTATTCTTAGTAATCTAATTTAATATAAAAACAAATCCCTTTAGAAGACGTAACATTATTATATTATTTGTTATCAGAGATTTTTGAGGAAATTATAACAAAAATAAACAATATTATTATTCAAAATGGCTTTTGGTGGTTCTTTGCTTCAAATTAATCTTGGTGTTCAAGGGGGTCCTCACAAATTTTTAAATTTTCGTTGGTTAAGCATTCAACAATTATCATAAGCGAAAATATAAAACTATATTATATTAAATAAATATATCTTAATCCAAATATCCTAATTGCGAGAAACATTAGGATGATTTGGAAAAAAAATCGACAGACAATCTATTTGAAATTAAATCCTTTGTGTGGTTTCGTAGAGTGAAAATGTAAACTTTAAATTCCTTTTTAATGGCAGAGCCATGGATAGGAAATCTTAACACAATTGAAAAGAAACAAAATTTTATAAATAATTAATCAATATCAAGAAAATGCGAAGAACATAATTGTATTTAATGCATAAAATACATGATACATAAATACACGAAAATTGAAAAAATTCATAGTAAAGTTTATAAAAATTATTTTGTGTAATATATAAAATCTATACTACGAATTAGAGAGCGCGAGAGAGAAAATACATATTTTTAAAAACAAATTTTTTTTTTACTTCGTTCTATTAATACTTCTGAGAATTAGGAATATATTGTATCAGTTAAAATATTTCAGATATCACAAAACTTAATATGTATATTTAGATGCGAGAAGGAAAAGCGTCTTGTATAACTTTTAACACAAATAATTAACAAGCAACATAAAAGAAAAAAAGTGAAGATTTTAAAACGAAAGAGACTCTTTACTTTCCCCCTCCATATTAATTCGTGTTTAGTTGAAAAGTACGCAAGAGATTTTATGAGCAAATAACAACTGTCAATCTTTGATATAAAAAACTGTAAGAAGAGATATAACTAAATGCAAGAATACTGCAATGCATTTCGTTCTAAGTTGCACCGATAGATGGCAGCAGGAACCAAGTATCGTTCAAGTTATGTATTTGATCTGCGAAGCACTAAATATTGTTCATGCGAATGGAATTCGCGCTCGAATTTAAAAAGTTCCAAACAATTCTAAATTCTTATCTGAATGATTAGTTTATCTCATGAGTTTTGAAATTTCTTTCTCAGAACTCTTCTAAATAAAACCAATGTTATTTCTAAAAGCATCGTGAGCCAACTCTGGAAGGAAACACTCCGAAGTAAAATGAATTTTACACGCCAATTCTTTTAAAGTTAAGTAAAGCAGATACATATGATTTCAGAAGCATTTAAATTATTCTGTTCAAGGAGATATAACTCAAAAATAGTGAAAGTTTGTTTCTAGGCGAAGGTCCCAAAGTGAATTTGAGTTTCAAAGAAACCAAATCGATTTCCATTAATATAACTAAATAATCATTATCACTAAATAAGTTTTATTCTGAATTATTGCTGCAAGGAGTGGTGTACACACAAGTAGGGTTCAACTCCCCATAATTTTCCCTCCCATACTTCTCTCTCTCTCAATAGTTCTTTTTTAGCATAAAGATTAAACTCAGCGCTTTCTTCTAGGAGTTTTTTAAAATGTATAAATACCACCTCTGAGCATTTCATTAAAATGATATGAATAGCAAGTTTTCGGTTTAAAATTAATGTTTAAAATTCTAATCCGAAAACTTGCTATTTCTATCACTTCAATGAAATAAATTATTTAACAAATTAACAATAAAAAATCTGTTACGAGTAAAATTTTTTACAAATGTAACATCTTTTATTCTCACTTTCTTCAATCCATTTTAGAGCTATGTTAAATAGAATTAACTTAATATTTCAAATGATTTTTAAACAATTTAAAAGAAAAATACTTCAAACATTGACAGATTATCATTTTCAAAATCTATCTTTGATTTCTCATTTCTTCCCTCCCCCTTCATTCAACATTTACTTTAGTCATGCATTAATTACTCTACTATTTTCAGATAACTGTCATATAAGATTTAGATGTTGAAGTGTTTTTAGTTAAAAATTACTGATTCATTAATTTTTTAAAAGCTAATACCAAACTTAAAATGAAAGAATTTATAAAAGTATTGTTAGTTTCATTTATTTATTTGTTTTTCGATTTCTACTATCTAACTCACACTCTCTATTTATTTATTTATCTTGGTGTAATTTTCAATCGTTAATAAAATACATTTTAAAGCGCTCAATTGAGCTGAAATTTTATATACACGATTATTTTGGATGACAATACACTAATTTAATTATAATTAATAAAAATTAATTGGTTAAAACTAAGTATTTAAAGAATTACAAATACAGCCCCATTGGCAACTTAGCAACCATTTTGTTGAATTGTGTCAAAACTTGAAACGGTTTTTTCTCACGTGTTAAAGTATTCAATTGAACTGAAATTTTATATACACAATTGATTTGGATGACAATACGATACTTTAATGATAGTTAATAAAAATTAATTACCACTTAATGTTGTGATTCTGTTTTATGTATACACATATTTATATGAATTGTAACTATTTAATAAAAAGTAGCTAAAATAAAATTTTTCTTTGATCTACGAAGGAATTCGACTTAATTTATATATATATATATATATATATATATATATATATATATATATTACTTGTTTCGTTTAGTACACATTTTAAATAAAACTGTATTAAAAAAAACCAGTAATTCATTTTTAAAAAAACCTTTTTTGTTTTTTAAATTTTATATTTCAAAAAATATCTACGCCTCACGGTCAGCTTAATAAAAAATTTTAAAAAATGCGAAAAAATGCATTTAAATCTACGTGAATGAAAAAGAATGTTTAAAAAAATCATTAAAGGGAGGGGGAGTGTAACGTTACCTTAACGTTAATGAATTAATTCATTGTTGGATAATCTTACAGACTAAATTTTCCTTCATATAGTCATATCTTAAATATTGAACTAATAACAACAACAAAATCAAGAATAAAATTTCAGTACCATCTTAAAAACTCTTCATCACACCTTCTTTATAAGAGGGAGCGTCAGCCACTATTTAAAATCACCTGTCAGCGGGCCAGGATGCGAAAGCGCGCATTAATTCCCCGTGCGCAATCAACCCATCTCTCTCATTAATCGGTCGAACACGCCGGGACTTCTTAAATCATCGTCACTTGCGCTCTCCACACCTTCCCTTGCTTTTTTCCCTACTTCCTTCTTGTGTTATGAATGGCCGCCATCCATAGAGCCAGAGGTGCGTGTCACCAGATAAAGGCTGGCACCGGCGATGAGCGGGAGTGATAAGTCTAATATATGAATGTTGCCTCTTTCCTTTTCTTTAATTGCTTTTCTCATTCCACCATTTGTTTGTTACGATAGTATCGTTTTTTGGGAAGAAGGTAGATGGATGCTGCCCATTTCTGTGGAATTTCTGGGACTGTATATTAAACAAGTAATAACATTCTCGTAAGTATAATGTTGTTGTTTTTTTCCGACACAGGGAAAAGGTCAAAGCAATAACAATATAGTTTTAGAAAAGAACAGGTTATCCAAAAAAAACTTTAATTTTTAATGGGACTCGCAATCAGTTTAGAAGGACGCATAATACTGAACGGCGAACGGCATGAAATTAATAGAATTTTTAAAAAAAAAAATAAAAGGGTTTATATTCCCAACATTAATTTTACAATAATCTTTCGATTATCCCGGAACGGATAATCCGGAAGACCATCGTAGCATATGATTGTTAAACAAAAACAATAATTTAATTGTACACATAATACTGAATAACGATAAAATTGCCTGGTACTTTGTATTCGTGCCTGGTGTTGTGGCATCGTGGTTTCGAATCTCGATGTCGCTGGAAACCCACCGTGTAGAGGGACTGATGCCTGTTAAACCTGTCAAGGCTCAAAGTCCTCCAGTTAGCGCCATGTGGATGCTCGGATCGAGGATGTTGACCTCGATTAAAAATTAAGAGATTCATCACCGTTGGTTCGAGATAAAATTCACCTAAAGACCCATTCGTGGAGATGGAATAATGCGTGTTAAATCTCTAAAGAAACAAATTCCAAACAATGGTGTGATTAGAAAGTTTAGAGAATGGTTACCAACTTATGTGCGTCATTTTCATTTCAGTAGTTCAAAATTATGAGGTCTTTAAAAGACTTACACATTTTTGCTTCAATGTAGGATGCTAATAAGCAATCAATCAATAAAGATTTGAGGCATTCTAAGCCACCGCGATTCGAAGAAATCGATTTAAAAAAGGATGAGCATATTATAAATTATTATTTCGTAACCATCAGACCGACATTAGGAATTTATGTAAGAGGTAAAGAGAAAATATATCAGTCGCAAACCGAAGAATTAAATGTTCTTTTCCAGATTTGCGAATTATACTTCATAATAACTATAATTTTTTTTTAAAGTTACCTTATGAAACAACTATACCAATATAATCTGAGAAAATATTTATAAAATATTTGTGCTCTTTTTTCTATATAATTAAAAAGAGAAATACATCACACTGAAAATTAAATTAATGTATTATTTTTCCATATTATTACGTTTTGTTTAAAATTTTCATCAAAAAGACAATGATAATTTGCCGCAATTGAATTTGTTACAATTTAGCAAGGTAAGCAAATTATTTAAAACAACTTCCTCGACAATGATTTTGTTGCAGCCATGGCAACTGTGAGTGCTGTGGACATCACAGAAGCAGAGTTAATTCATTGGAACTGGCAACAAACAATACAAAGCGTAGTTAATTTCTCTGAGTGGAAATCCTCGATTACGTTTCATTGATTCCGACCCGTAACAAACTATCTGTGTGTGACAAATTAACTCTTCCATTAAGGGGGAACCTGACCGCGTTTCAAACGAGTTGGACTGCTCGTTGAATTGTATCCTAAAATGACTGTACATAGAACTAAAACATGGATATTTAATATATGAAAGATATCAGGAATTCAAACTTAATAAAAATATATATTTAAGAAAATGTTCAAAACGAATAAGAATGCATACCTGTTGAAAAAGTCGATTTCTGTAATACAAATGACGAATACAGAAAGTTTTAATTTTGATAAAAACGCAATGAAAGTAAGAATTATGATAAAATGAATGCAGATAAATGGATATGAGGAACTCAAATTAACTAGAAAAACTATAAATTTCTTTTTTTTTTCAAATAGGCTGTAATTTGGAAGCTAAGTCTTTACAGACACGACGAATTCTCAAGTGAGAGAGCCATTTTATTGGTGACACCATCTAGTGGCGGCTCCTGCTACCAAATTTTTGTCGCTTGCATTTTATTTAATTCAATCTCTTGTCGGATGATAAATATTGCAAAGCCAAACTGATACTCAAAGGATCTTTTACATGCCTCATAATAATATTATACGCGTGCCTACGATTTCCGCATCTAGAAAAACTATTGATTCCAGCCGGGATTGAGCCCACAATTCTGGACTCACGAGCCGGGCACGCTACCTCTAAGCCACAAAGCCGAATTAACGAATATAGGATGTTTTAGTTTTAATAAAAACACAATAAAAATGAGAATAACGAAAAAATGAATGTAGATAAGACACAATGACGGGCATGAGGAACTCAAATGAACTAGAAATACTGCAATTAAAAGGAAGAGAAATGAAATACGACAACAGCACAAATGACAAATGTAAGAAGCTGTACACAACAATGAAAATAAAGATAAACTAAACCTAGTGGGCATATGTCGTATGCGAAAAACTGAAAAAGAACAACCAAAAATATTGATAGAATCAATTATCAGGATAGGAAATAAATGGCATTCAACGAACGCCATCTGGATTTTTACGCAGTAAACAATATATATCTAAATATCACAAAAGAACAAAATCCTTATCCAACTTTGAATCCATAGAGAAATAAATGGTCATTAGTCACGATTAGCAACGTTTAAAAATATTGCAACATTTCAACCGCCGTATCAACAAATAATAATTAACGCTGAAATCTCAATCCTAGTAGTAAAGAGGTAGTGGTTCTCTTTCCATTTTTTAACAGAAATTAAATGGATTTATGGAACATTTTTCTCGATTTCCGGAGTCAAAAATCGCGCCACAGATGGCTCCGAGGACCAATAACGAATGAACCACACACTTCCGGTTCCGTTCCTTCTATAATCACCTGCGTGGGGGTGGGCGAGAGAGAAATATAAACTCTCCCGAAACATTTCTGCATCATTAGTCAAAAGCTTAATAACATTAACGGCAACGCGCGGAGGTTCATTTTTCACCGAAAAAGAAAGGGTTAAAAAACAAGCAAGATAAGAGCCGCGTGAATCGGCAATTGCCTAAGTGCAGTTCGAACAAACACAAACAGCTCGTTAGATGGGGAGGAGAGACCCTTTCGTCCCATGAATGTCCTGCGCCCAGAGAATGGGAGGGGTTCTTTGACTGAAACGGAACATCTGGAATTCTTACTCAGTGCAGATAATTTGTTCGATAACCTTGGTATCGAAATTACTTCCGCTTTTTAAAACACATATGTATATAAGCATACTCGTCACAAATATTTTATTTTGTTTAATTTTAGTTTTGATATTTCTCTCAGGTTATGAAGCAAATACACAAGGGTCAATTCATGGACGAACCTGTAATCAGAGACATCTTAAGGCATGGGGCACAGGGCCTTGCTCTCGGGGGGCATCGTTTCGTTCTCGACTCTGTCTTAATAAGATCTTGATCCGAATCATTTTAATGTGGTCAAATATTATTCCTGCACATATTCTCCGAAAAACAGGGAATTTCAAACTGCATGTCAACTGCCAAAAGTAGGAAGACTGTATTTTTATGTAATGAATGAATGCCTAGGCCTAATACCATACGCAATCATTCAAATTTTTAATCGGAATACGGCCGTCGATCGAGCCAGTTTGTACCTAAGTTTTTGAGCTTGTGGGTCGTGCACATTTATTTGCTGCAAATTACCGTTTTAACGAACATTTAATAATGTATGCTATATACTGTCTACTTTCAAAGATCTCAGGTATGGCCTGCTTTTGCATAGGGATCTAGGGCCTCAAATATCTTCTCTGGACCCTAGGCATCGAAGAATCTTCAGACGTCTGAGCCTGTAATCCCAGCTTGCCAGAATAGCCCTGCACTCAGCAGAACAACGCAAAATGCCAAGTTTAAGACAGATAATATATGTGTGTAGTGTAACCTAGAATTTTTATGCAAATTAATCAAGAAACCCTTCTTTTACCCTTTAACTGCCGATTAAAAGTTACGCGATTCACATCCCAGTACCACCGATTTTCACATTGGTGAGGGTATGTGGTGTATTGGAGAAAAGAAGAAAAGGCATACATAAGCAAATCTTTTTCTGCAATAAGTAAATCTTTTGCAAACACTGTGAAGGTCATGTTATTGCATTCCAACGCCTTCAGAATAGTTTTACTGTTAGCAGAGTGCAAAGAACAGATCATATTTCGGAAAGACATATGCGACAGGAACAGTTAAAGCATCAGCTGAGTGAGACGAATATACACACCGGAGGCAATTAAATTCTTTACTAGCAACCTTCTAGTCTGTTTAACTCCCTAGACATATTTAAAAGTAAAATGTTGATAATATCAGTAATCAAGTCTAATAAGAGAGATATGAGATATTAGCCCTTGATGAAACTTAGATATTTCTATAAATAATTAATCTACAAAACATAAAATGATTATAACGTGTAATTTCTAAATCAGATAATAATGAAGAATGATCTTGCAACTATAGATGATTTTTAAATATCCATAACACACACGATATCCAGGTTATTAATTTTCTTCACCAAATATTCATTTCACATTCCTTTCTATTCCACTCTATTTTCATATCTAACTGGACTTAACATGATTTTGCAATGTCTCCATCTACAGTTTCTGACAGAAACAAAATTGAAACGCAAAATCAGCCAAATTTTAATTATGTTTCTTTGCTAATAGGCTATCAAAATGCATACCCAATGCAACAATGCGTATTACGTAAAATCATTATAATATAAATTTTTTCCAATCGTAAAATACCTTATAAATGTTTAATGCAAGCTAAGAGATAAATAAAAAATCAAACTAAAGTATACGTTTAGTTATTATCTCCCAACAAAGAGAAAAAAATACGAATCAATACATAAACTTTGAAAATTCCTCATGCTATAGCTTCACGGAATTAAGTTCACTTACTAAATCTTATGGACTATGAATTACAATTACTTTTTCAACGTATAATATTTCAATTTTCTCTTTTAAACCAAACAGAATTTCAGTATTTTTTTTTTTTAAATCGGAATATCCAAAATCAATTTAAAAAAAGAGTAGGCGGATAAAAAAACAACGCATATTGAAGCTTGAAACAGAAGCCCTTTATTTCATATTTCAAATTCATCAAAAAATTTGACGACAAAAACCATTTTCATCAAAAAATTCCATTTTTTTTAAAACATTTTTCTTTTTTTTTCTGTTTCTGCCTTATCCACTATCATTCAAAAAATTTCCAACTGTCATTTTCTTTTTTCACACCAAACACTGCTTTTCACCCCTCTCCTCCCCACTTTTATCGATAATTATTTTCTTCCGTCTCCCCCCCCCCTCCTTTTGGTTTCTGGGCATTCTCTTTTACCCCCTTTTCTTTCGAAAAAGAACCAATCATCCATCTTCATTTCGCCGACCACCGGAGCGAAGAGTCACGTGATCAATATCCACCAATCGGACAGAAGGATTAAAGATCTTTTTCCTTCTCCATAGGGGAGGATGAGAAAAGACGCACCCCCTTTTTCAAAAAGTTTTTCCTGCCGCAGTTTTATCCCAAAACTGCAAAATGTTCAATCAAAGATTCGGGGAAAACGATGAAGGATTTTCCGAAAGTAGAAAAGAAACATCGACAAGGGAGGGAGGGAGAGGGAAAAAGTTATTTATTTTCACTATCGTTCACATTTTCTAGAAAAAAAAAAGACAGAGGTGGGGGTGGCGCAGCAGAGAATAGAACTCCGTCATCACAATCGAGCCGTCCCATGTCATTATGTCGATGTCTTTCTACTTTAAAAGAATGCACACATTTTTCTCGAGTTTTCAAAATCGAAAAATAATATCCTTTTCTGTCGCCCGTCTAAAATTATAAGAGTAGGGAAAAAAGGGAAAGAGAGAGAGAGAGAAATCCCTTCAGGATACTTTTGCTCATTCTGACAAAGTAATGATTGCATCCCCCCTTTCCCCTCGAAATACTTCGTTGATGAATCCATAAGGATAAAAAAAAAAAAAATTTAAAAATATCGAGTCGTTACGTTATTCAATTTGTGACGAAAACAGTAACTATTCTTTCTCTTTCTGTAATTGGATTTTATGCTCTTAAAACATGATTCCCCATCCACCCCCGCATTCCACAGAACAGAATGTAGAAGATCGCCAAATAATTGAAATATCGAAATGATAAGGGAGGAAGGAGTTGGAGAGATGTTTTATAAAGAGCGTCCGATAAAAAATTAAATTAAATGGACTTTAATGATATTTGTCATACCGGAAAGGGTAAGTCACCAGTTTGGATTTTTTCGTGACTGAGATTTTTTGGAGGAATCGCTAAATGTTTTTACAACATTCAGATTTGATATTTCAAAATAAGAATCGTTCTTCCCACGCGCACACAGTTATTTCTCATAAAATTCATATTACAGATCCCACAACACAAAAAATATATTATTAAACAATTAAAATGTATTAAAATTATCCAGAATGTGTTGAAATTAAAGAAAATATTACTATAGGACAGGGATGGCAAGCCATTGATGGCACGCGGTACAATATTTTGGGCACGCCACCGATCAAATCGATCAGCCGCGATTGATTCTTCAAAGAATTTTCAGTCAGATTTTCTCAGTTCGAAGAATTATCAGAAATTCTCAAGTTTATTATGCACCCTGATGTGACATCATTTGATTAACTGAACCTGCCTCAATTCGACGTGGGAAATTGAAGAATTTGAAATGCAACTTATTGACTTCTGGTCTAGTTTAATATAGATTCAAAAATTTTATTGAAACAAGGACAAAGGTAGAATAGATTGAAACAGAAAGATTAACAAGCAATATAAGTACAAATGCCAGTAGCGAAATTTTGGAAACATTAAATTTGATTCCAGATACGTTTAACTGTTTAAAGGAGCAGGCTCATGCTATTTTAACCTTATTTTCATCGATCTATGCCTGCGAGTCATTATTTTCAAAGATGAATAACATTAAAGACTCGCTTAGAAACCATTTGGCAGACGACTCCAACTCAGCATGCATTCAGCTAAAAGTAACATCTTACCGAATCCTAATATAATTTATTTGTCATCTAATCTGCAATAGCAGAAATCACACTAATGTTACGTTATATTATTTGAATTACACGTTTAACTAAAACATTTACTACTATAAAATACAAAATATATTTTTCTGTAGTAAATGAAGAGTTTTGTGTTGTTAGTATTTAATTTATATTTTCCTAATAATAACAAGTCAAAATTATTTGACGGCACGTGTATACCTCATAGCATTTATTTAGAAAAAAAATGGAACGTTAACCCATAAAGGTTCGTCACCCCTGCTAAAGGATATTAAAAAAACTATTTTAGCAGCATAAAAAAATTAAATTTAAAAAATGTTAAAAGGATTGAGTGAAAATTACGACCAAAATATTTGAAACGAGATAAAACTATTTTCATAGCAAATAAAGTGTGCTTAAAATTAATTTTCCAATTGACACAGAAACCTATATCCAAAAATATTCCAGTAAAAGCAAAAATTACTTCTTATTTAACTTACATAATAACACACAGCAGAGATTTATTTATGATCATCTTATTCACTTGAAATAGTTCAAAAATTCAACATTACGTAAAGTAAATATTCTTATTAGAAGATCCAAATCTACATAATTTTGAGAAAATAGACAGGAAATGCTAAATTTTATTCAAACAATGAATGAGTGTTTGTTTACGTCTCATTATAAAGCAACACGAAAGCTACTGATTACTGGCATCGTAATTTGGATCTACAGTCAAATGATGAGGATGAAACCCCGAGCTGTGACATCCCACTCTTCATACAAACATATCCTCACCACCAACTTTACGACTTTGCCGTGGTAGATTTAACGTGTATCAGCCATTCTACGCGGAGGATCTTCAGAGAACTTGAACTCGTGGCTTGACAGCGCTGGCCATGAATTTATGACCATGACTGCGATTATTTTATTCAATCGATATAAATTGGAAAGAATAGTTTATTTTATATTTAATACCATAGAAAATATTCGGAAATGAAAACTTACCAACAGTCACAAAAATGATTGAAATAAATTCTTACCTAAGAAGAGAAGAAAAGAATAATTAAATAATGAAAAACAATTAATGTAAATATTACAAAAATGATACCTACAATTTATTGAATTTAAAAATATCAAAACAGTGGTGTAGTGAAAGCAAAAGCAACCTTGAAATGTTTTATAAAACCATTCATGCATATATAGAGAAGAGAAAACAAGTTTTTTCATTTTAATTCCTTGCCTGACGCCCGAACTCAGTTCGGGCAACGCAAACGCGCCGGAATGCCCGAGCAGAGTTCGGGCAAACGAAAATTGGCCTTTTAACCTCATGAAGCTCGAACTCAGTTTGTGTATAATGCATAATATGTAATTTACCATTTTTCCTCTACATGCATTTTGCAGTTCTTATATACCACACTGTAAGAGATTTGTGAAATTCAAAGGATTGGACATGGAATTTCTGAAAGTTGATATAAATGATAATGTTGTTGTGTATTAGTTTATTATACTTATCCTCAAAGTTATGTCATTTAATTTATTTTGTTATAATTCGACCGAAAATTATTGTAATTCAATAGCATTTCCATTATATGCGAAAATATTGAACATAGTAATAATTTCGCTTAAAAAAATTGTTTTTTTTTTTAAAAAAAACCTATTTTTAACATTTTGATGAGGATAACAAACAAAATTAAAAAGAAAAATGTTTCCATTTTTGGCACGTTTTTTACAATATATTTCACAGGCAAGGGGTTAAAATATTACTGAATTACATAAACACAGTTTCAATAAAATCAAATACTTTTGTTATGTATACATAAGCATTTTTTGTCTAAAATTCATGGAAAATTGCATTTGGTTCGGCAACGTTATAAGCATGAAATACTCGAAAGATAAATTAACATTATTTTGAATTTATTTCTATTTTTCTGCTTCGAAATAATAACTCCACTCATGGATATGGAAAGTCTTTTGAAGCGATATTATACTTTCACCAAAATATTATAACATTAATCTCATTCAAATTACTCTAAACTACTTTAGGTGTCTCTCTCATCGTTTATAATCACATTATTCTCGACATAGCTTTCACTGTCGAAACACAAAATGTGCGAACGAAAAGGCAATTACTTGTCAGAAGACAGGGCTGATGTTGTTATTCATGGATAAAATTGATCTCAGCGAATATTGGTTTCTACGTGAGGATATTAAAGTGTCATTTGTTCTCTTAGAGCGTTTTCATTTGGTAATTTAGTCGAATAATTCATACGTCCATTTTTAGATTTTGTCAATAATCCTGACATTCGGACGAAAATTTTAAACATGTTTACCGAATGAGTAAATTCAATATATACAAGATATACTTTAATGTATTCTCTTCATTTTATCACGGCATTCCAATTATATTATAAGGCACTAAGATAATGTACAGACCTTTCATTCCGTTCTAGATAGCTTAGCTTCATTTTTAATTAGATTGCGCAAAAATATCTTGCTCTTAGACTATTTTCTACTGAATTTGTTATATAAACCACTGACCATCCCAAATGCAACTCTAAGAGGAATTTTTTTTACGGATAACACACAGTACAGAGGTAAAATGATTGAAAATGCAGCCTTCTGCGAGCTGAAGAATCTGATGAAATCAGTATTGAGTGCTACTGTTCACAAGTGGCACACAATTACTGTTATTGCATGCCACAGAAAGTGTCTTTAGATGAATTGATGGGGCATAATAGCTCAAGCACTGCCATCAGGTTATAATGGCTTGTAACAGTGAGTGTTCTAAGCGAAGACCAGACATTTTTCCATCATCGGCCAGATGTTTTTGATAGACCGAGGCAGAAATCCTGTTTTAGCAAAGAAGTCTTAAAAATTGCGTTCCACCCGAAATCACGCATTGCATTTTTTTGGAATGCAACTGCAGAAAAGTTCTAAAGGTAAGGGAAAACAGCGAACTCCGAAATCTCGGACATATATCGCTGGTTGATCATTGCACTGGCAATGAGGAGGAATTTTAGTAGGGTGAGAATGTGGAATCCCAGACCATCCCAAACCATGATACCAGGTGCAGAACCAGTACAGTGATGCATTAGACCAGTGCTCCGCAACCTTTTTATCGCTGCGGACCGGTCAACGTTTGATAATTTTACCACGGCCCGCTGAGGGTGGGACATGTTTGTTTATATATTTTAGATTGTTTTGATTTAACAATCTTTATTTAGTTACATTTAAATATGTCTTCAGAATAAACTATAGTTACACCAAAAAAGAATAAAAGTTATTTACCGTGGAATATAAAGTGATTTCCGTGGAAAGTTACGCAAATCCGAGAGAAATGCATCACTTTATATAAAATGACAATAGTTTAATGTTCTTTAGGCGGCCCGGCACCATTTGATCCACGGACCGGGGTTTGCGGATCACTGAAATAAACGACAACTGAGGTGGATCCCCAGTCTCCAAAATTTATCACCGAGCCGACGTGAGGAATTTCAGCTCGATAGATTTAATGCGTCTCAGCTTCTAAACACGGTGGGCAGTGGACAGTCAGTGGCATCAGAGCTAGAACCCTCACCTCGATAACACTGGACACGATTTCGTCACCATGACCCCCAAACTATTACGGCCATTTTTTTCTCTGAAAGAATCCAGTTTAACTCCAAAATGCACAGAGTACTTATACCGATAATTTGAATTAACAGAAAACTCTAGAATTATACAATGAGAAGCATAAAATGACAGACTATTGAAGAAGCTCCACTGCCAATACTTAAAGTGCACTTTCGTCTGTTTTGTACTATGCATAAGAATTTTAATTTATAAAAAATTCTATCAAGAAAGTCTGTCAAAACTTTTTTTTATCGATTTACATAGTAATTTAGCGAGAAGTTGTAACAAAATAAAAACTGCTTACTCTGATGAGTAAAGTACATAATCTAGATACACTGATGTGCAAAAATTAAGAACGAAGTCAAAAAATTAGCATATCAGCTGAACAAAGAGGCAGAGCGGACAGAAAGACCAATCAGGAGATTAAGTAAGGTGATGTACGGTAGCACATGAGCAGATATGCAGATAGACGAAATGGGGGAGTGTCTGAGTAGTATAAAGCATGTTGTCGGTGTAAGATCAGTATTTCCGGCAAAGACATTGCACGCCGTATAGCAGTTAAAATCACACCGAGTTGCTGCCTCAGCGAGAAATGACGAATAATCAATCTGTTAGACGACATCTGGATGCTTTTACCCGAGGTCGAATCATTGGGAGAAGTTGGAGGAAGGCCGCAGTGTGACAAGTGTGGCTGCAGAGTTCGGAATTGCTCACAGCATCGTTTCACGACTTTGGAGACAATTTCAAACTACAGGAACAGCTATCCGGGGGTTCAGTAGTGGTCGTCCACGAGGAACCACACCCGCAGATGACCGGTATATTGTCTTACAGGCCAGAAGAAACAGGCGGCAGACAGCGGGAGAAATCGCTAGGCACACGACACAGGCGACTGGACGACCGATATCGCGTTTTACCGTGGCCAGAAGACTGCACGGTGGTGGTCTGTTTGACGACGCCCTGTACGGTGTGTACCTTTAACGCCTGCCCATCGGAGAAGGCGTTCTCTGTGGTGCCGGGAACACCGGAATTGGAGAGACAGTGAATAGGGACGAGTACTCTTTACAGATGAGAGCAGATTCAGTTTGAGTAGCGATTCTCATCGCATACTCATCTGGAGAGAGCGGAGAAGCCGCAATCATCCCTCGAACATCATTGAAAGGGACAAGTATGGAGGTCGCGGTGTTCTCGTTTGGGGAGGCATCATGCTTGGTAGTCGTACAGACCTTCACATCTTCGATGCAGGTTCAGTCAACGGGACCCGTTATTGTAACGAGATTCTTCTTCCATATGTGCGTCTTTTTAGAGGCGCTATGAGTCTGCAGTTCCTTTTCATGGACGACAATGCACCATGTCATCGCACAGTAGCTGCCGAACAGCTCTTAGAGAGTGAGGATATTGAACGTATGGATTGGCCGGCACGATCTCCGGATCTCAATCCCATCGAGCATGTATGGGATTTTCTAGGCAGACGCTTGGCAGCTCGTACCTTACCACCAGTAACGATTCGAGAGCTTCGATTGGCGCTGCAAGATGAATGGGCAGCAATGCCTCAACAACTCATTGACACCCTCATTCTCAGCATGGGCAGACGCTGTGAAACCTGCCTAGCAGTCAGGGGAGATCATATCCTTTACTAAAGACCGGATGTTTCTTGCTGGACACCCATCACAGGGATGTTTCGGCCTTCAGTCGCATTGCGCTCCATGCTACTTTTTCAATCAAGCTTCTTTTTATCCCTCTGATTTCTCTTTTACTAAGTGGTGCTTACATTACACATGTCCTTACGTATTGGGGATCTTACGGTATTAAATGTGTTGATTTGGAAAGTATTTGTACAAAGTTATATTGAAAAAACCGTCTCGTCCTTAATTTTTGCACACCAGTGTATGTCTCAAGATGCGGAGGTTGCGGAGCACTACATTAGACAATTAAACAACCTTTGTTTATGGTGTTTTCAAACTCTAATGCGATTGACGTTTTTCAAGTAAAAGCGTGATTCGTTGGTAAAAAAAATATCCTGGTTTTGAGACTAAACTAATAGTAGTAATGAATACCTTTTGGACATTTTATTGCGCTGAAAAAACGGTGAATGGTACGTGAGAACAACGATTGTTTCGCAACAAACTATATTTGTTTTTATAAGGTTTCTGAGAAGATGCAGAGTGATCCATCACTGCTGTCTATACTTATATGATTAACATAACACGCACTAATGTGACACAGCTGGTACAATCAGTGTCATGGGTTAGTATTTCTATCCTGAATCCATCGATTCCAGATCCGTATAATTGATCCTTAGCTACGTACGACACAGTCACAGGTTTTTCGGAAGGATAATCTGCATTCTCATTTAACAACGATTCTTCCTTGGTAGGATTCAGAAACAAAATGCAATCACTCTTATTCGTCTATGAGATATACACAAGTATTTGAGTGATGGCAAAGTTGAAACTCATACTACGAGCACTTGATTACCTTGGTTAATTGATTCTTTAGTTTGAATTTTTATTTGTACAATATATGCCTTCCCTAAAATTTCGTCTTTACTCTTATTTTTGATTCACTTTTAAACAAAAGGGTTCCCCATCCATTAAAACAGAAACCACTCGAACCTTCGAGTCACATATTTTAACCTTCATCCACTGATGTATGTCTTAGCGCTTTATTTACTCACATCTCAACCATCGCATTATTAATTTATAAAGCACTACTCGATCTCCGAGAGAGAGAAATGTCCTTTTCTCAAATTAAAAAAAAAACTCTCTTTATTTGCCCATTAGTTTTAGTTGCTATTCAAAAGAATTCAACGTCTTTAATTGATATATCTGCCGTTGCCTGTTTACCCAGCAACATAGTGTGGCTTAAAACTTACTAAACGGATTTCTCATTTTGAAGTAAAACACTCGCGCATCGATAAAAGGGATCTTTTTTTTTCCCCCTTTCCCTCCAAGTAAAGGAATTCAAATGAACTGAAAAGGAGGTTTCAATAAACGAGGCTAATGTTTCGGAAGACGCCAAAGCAAACTTTAAAAGAGTTTTAATAATGTTATCCAATTCGTCGTTTTCTTGGTGAAATTTCGAAAATCTGACTTTTAAAAGTAAACGCTGCCAGTGAATATTGACTAGCTTGATGCGAATCGGGGCAGACACAGGGAGGGATGAAGTAAGTCACAGACGACAGTAACGAAATAAAGCCTTATTGCATTACTTCTGCCCGAAGGGGTAGGAATATTTGATGTTCGAAAATAATGTGGGGTTCAAAGAGATTTCGGAGATATTTTTCGAAGTGAGATAATCACTAATATATGCCGCAGGGGTATTTTAATTGGAAATGTAATAAGGACATGATTCTTAAGACTAGAATATTTTACATATCTCGTTAATTACACAAATGAGCAGTATAACAACAAAGTCACTCAATATACTTCTAATTTAAATTTGGTTCATTTATCGTCATCTACATTTAAATCTCAAAAAAAAAGGAAAGGAAATAGCTGCATTATTCGGGATAAGAGAACAATACAAAAAATATATATAAATAAGGTAATTCCCGGGAAGACGCCAGTGTGTTAATAGTAGATGGCAATTTTGAGCCACTTGTGTGAAGAGGCTTTCCGATATTGAGTGTAACTTGTGAATTTATCTGATTTAATCTTCTTTAATCGGTGTTATTTTTTGATCGATTTTATATTATTCCGTTCCTCATATTTAAAGTTTATAAATGTACTTGTTATTTTAAATAAGATATTAGCAATATAAGTGAGTTACGCATATAATGTTATACGATGCATGTGGATGCAGCCATAGCACTGCAGCAATAAAAAAATAAGCATGTGTGGTACCTGCCCCCTATACTTGGGGGAAGACGCCGCATGGCTCAGAAATAAATGAAATGAACTTTTTAAAAAAATTTCATGTTATAGCACAGTATATTATAGCATAAAACATAACTACAATTAATAATTAGGCTTTGAGGATGACACAGTGGATCTCCATAGGACGAGGATGCGCAGGGCTATAGTCCAGTACTACTTCAGCCTGCTATAGACCGTTCTGCGGGAAAATTTGTTTTTTGCAAACTAATTATAAAAGAATTGATTTTTTTTTTGGTTTTCTATAGTTATTGTTATTTTACATTTAACTTGGCAATGTTTGTCTTAACTTTATTTACTGTAGTATTGTTGCATCTTACTCCATGACTGGTGGCATCATCTCCATATATGTGCGGAAGATGCCGCAAGTAAAGGAATCTCTTTAACATTAAATTTCTTATTTATTTTCATACTAAGAAGAGAATTAACTAATAACCAATAAACCAATTAAATATTGAAAAAAAAGTGTTTTTTTTTTTTTCATGCTTGTTATTTCAGTTTTCCATGTGCTAATCGAAAAATCCTTAAATGTGGCATCCTCCCCGATTTACCCTTAAATAAACGCATAATAATTGGACTGGAGAGAATTTTCTCTTTCTGACTTACTTTGTAATGGCTTCGATTCGACCTTTTTCTAATCTTCTAGGGCAGGGTTGTCCAATACACGGCCCGCGGGCCACATGTGACTCTCCTGTACATAAGTTGCGGCCCACCGACTCTTTTTTAAAAAAATTTAAATATCAGGTTTTTAAAGTTTTTCATTTAGAAATTTATTTAAGGGTCTACAATGTATTTACTTGTTAACTGTTCTTGTTTTAAAATAAATCCTTTTTGATAATAGAAACGTCGTTTAGATTGAAATAGATTTATATTTTATCAAACAGTTACGTTAGAGTTTACTATAATAAAGTACTTTTTTAATAAATTCCGAATTGCACTATGCATACCCTATACTACGGATGGTACATGATTCTATATGCGTGCGACTTTCATTTCTCCTCTTCTTTTTCTGTTTGGAGTGTCCAAAGAGCAACAGGCAGTCAGAGATGTTTCTTAAAGTTTAAAAAACATATTCAGGACGGTTAAAATAAAGGGCAATGTATACTTAAACATTTGCGAATGACAGCACTATCAAATTTCAACAATGAGTAACGGAAGATCAATTCAAAAGGAACACCGTAATTTTCAAGAAAATGGCAACTGTAATATTTTAAACATTATTTGATCATTTTATTATTATATTTTTTAACATTATTATATTATCTATGTCTGTATACATGAAAAATAATGAAAACAATAATAATAATTCATTTTGTTTTAAATTTTTACTCCAATAAATGTTTTTTGTGTTTCCAAATCTGATATAAAGGTACATATTTTTATGTGCGGCCCGCGAGACTAATGTTTTTCCGAAGTGGCCCGCAAGGTCATGTGGGCTGGACACCCCTGCTTTAGGGGAAAATACTCTTTTTAACTGTGCTATTTGTTTAAAAAGCGCTTTCCGTAGAAATAACTTGGTTTGATGCAAATGCAATCTCTATTTTAGTGCCAGCCGTTGTATAGGCGAGGTTAATAGTTGAAACTTGACCGTAAGCTTAAAATTCGAGTGTTGGCGACTGGCGATCGCGCATCCTAAAATTAATACTTCAAAGAGTATCCACAGGTATAGTGCAAGACCTCAACCTTATAGCGGAACGAGCTAGCAAGTTGAAAGCCAGATCATACAAGAAATTTGAGAACGATAAGTGTCTTTCATAATTTGATTGTTTAAATTCGGGTTAAGATTTTTCTTATTACTCCTCAGGTTTAGTTATTAAAGTGCATTTATATAGTGTAAAAGGTT
Source organism: Trichonephila clavipes (assembly GCA_019973935.1). Taxonomy (NCBI): domain Eukaryota; kingdom Metazoa; phylum Arthropoda; class Arachnida; order Araneae; family Nephilidae; genus Trichonephila; species Trichonephila clavipes. Next base: position 500,284 of record BMAU01014919.1, read on the forward strand.
GAATATATAAAATTAGTTATTCTAAGATAATGCCTGCTTTTTACTCGAATCCTCTCACACCCGCGACCTCCGGGACGCGACAACTTGTCCAAGGTGTATGTCTACGGACCTACAGATAAGGAGCTCAAATCAAATTTCTCCTCAAGATCAGCATACGAACAGCACTCTCACCAAGAGTTATTTCAATTTAGTTTTTTAAATTAATTGAATTTTAATACATACATAAAAACACTTTTCTAAACTGCTTCATTTTTTAATGGTTCAGTATATAAACTGAGTGTGTAACAGATTCTCCTTTCCTAACAGATTTTTTGTAACATATTTTCAATTAACCTATGGGAAATCTATTAAGGTACTTATTTGATTTGGGAGCCTCGTTGCATGAATGAACCGTGATACACTAATTAGTATTGTAATTTAAACAGATTTAGTTACGGCTAACGACAGGTGTACAATCTAGCAGTTTGCCATGAAGTTTTTCGTGGATATCGATCTAGAACTGCCAATAAGGTGGCATTGACAGCAACAACATTAAAAGTAATCTGAAGTAAAAAAGTTCAGAGAAGATTATGAAGCGTAATAGTGAATTGTAAGTTTTGTGATTAGAGTCTCCAGTTTAAGAGGAAACTCGTGTGTTAAGCGTAAGTCGTCCAAATGATGCTGAGAGAGAGAGAGATATGTTCGGACTACTCCTGATGTCAAAGCCTGTGTAATAGTGTCTGAAGACTACTGACTCTTATAAAGTTAAGTAAACATTTCTTATTTTAGATAGGGTTAATTAATATTCTTAGACAAAGACTTCCTGATTTTCAGCTATCTCGTTAATGTGGATAAAAGCTTCGAACTAAACAAGTAATAGTACTTCAAATTCAGTTTTATTTCAATAATTAATTTTTTTACGCCTATCGCACCATAATGCAATGAAATATTCTTATAAAAATTAACATTAATTCATCTTATAACAAAAGGCCATATAGATTATTTAGTTAGTGCAATTATGCACGTAACAAGGGTTAATTCCTCTATAGCTTACAATTCTAGTCATTTAGCATGATATCCATTAAGATATCCGAATACGTTCGGAATCGTGATTTTCAAAAGCATATAAATGGATAATTTTCATGATATTTAATGTCACTTAGAATAGAATATATGTATAAAATTGTTTTAAGGACATTTTGACAAAAAAAAAATTTTTTTTTTTAAATATAATATTTTGGCAAAAAATTAACTTAGAATAATCTTTATTCCAAATGTTCTCCTTTTGTGAAAAATGCTTCGATTAGAATAATATTTTGCCTGTATATAGATCAGACCTCTGCTCAGAGGCTCAACTAGAATTTTTGAAATATATAACTTAGAAGTGAGTTTATTCATATTTTACGACAACAGTTTTTTTCTGAAAATTTCTCCCCTCTGTTGTAGTAAAACATGTATATAAACCCACTTCTAAGTTATATATTTCAAAAATTCTAGTTGAGCCTCTGTACAGAGGTCTGAGCTATATAGAGGCAAAATATTATTCTAATAGAAGCATTTTTCACAAAAGGAGACTATTTTGAAAATTGGTCATTCCATGTTCATTTTTGTCGAAATGATGTAAAATATTTTTTTATTGTAATATTATTCTTAAAACAATTTTATATACATTTTCTAATCTAAGTGACCCTAAATATCATAAACATTATCCATTTATACGCTTTTGCAAAATCACGGTTCCGAACGTAGTCGGATACCTTAATTTAAATACGAATTCATATATATAAATTTCATTACACTTTTACAGTTTTTAAAACTTTTGAAAGCTACAATTTTAAACTCCGCGATAAATTTTGTCTCTTCAATAAATGAAATACTTTACGACACACAAGCAATAAAAATTTCATTTCTTTTGGTTATTCTATCAAAATTAAATATTTCATTGAAAATCTAAAACATCGCAATTTCCAAAATAATATGCGAAGATAACATTTCCAAAATACTGCTCTCAGCGGAGACTCGTAGCATTAAGAGAGTAGAAAAGAGCTAAGAAAAAAAGAAAAACGAATATAAAAGATTATTAAACCGTACACGGGACACAAAAGAATGTGGCGCGAGGTAGAAAAACATCAAAAGCGGTGGGCTAAAAAAAAGGAAGAGGGTACGACCGCTTAATTAGTTGCGCTTCGGCATGAAAAGGAAGTTGTAGCCGATATTCCCCTGGAGCATGCACATACGTAGTGAGCAAGAAAAGACAGAGAAGGGAAAAAAAGGGGGAAAAAAGACGATTAAACTTTGACGTAAAAATCCTTCCCTTCCGAACTGCTTAACAGTTCACAAAAGAAAGTTTTCTTAAATTAAAACAAATGAGAGAAAAAGAAGAAGGGGTGACGGAAACTCTTTTCAACACAGATTCGTGAGAGCTGTGAGTGATGAAAAAAATAATTGGAGGAGACGTTTTGTAAAGAGGGAGAGACGCGAAAAAATTAAAATACTTCATCCAAAGTAGCAACATCGCGTGACAGAACGGTAACATCTGCATACACCTTCCTTTTCTTCTTTTTTCCCCCTCCTCTCTCTCGGAAAAGTGCGAAGTGATAAAAACCGCAGTCAATCTCCGATCCCGTCGCCACCTGGTGAGAGAGGCACGAACGAGAGGAAGCCCGGAGCTATTAAGAGAGAGAAATGCATAAAGTCTTATTGCTTTTATGGGTGTCATCACTCACGGACATAAACTCCGGAAGAGCTCAGCGCCCCCGAGAACAATCATCGGGACCATTTGTAAAACCATAAATTGAGAAATAAAACGTTTTGTGGGCTGCGACGGAGCGGCACGCCAGATTCGAGCAAGCGCGGAGCCCGCGAGTTATCTGAAGAACATGCAAAGCGAATTATACTTTGGATAAGTAATGCAATTAAAGCTAGAAAACAAAAGTTTTTTTTCCGACTGAATTTTATTTCAGAAGAACAATAAAAGATTTTTAAATTAGATAAGGAATTAATTTTACATGGCTAATACATTCGGACTTCTATATAACGAAGTCGTTAAATCCCGAATAAAGTTCGTTATATGGAAAATTCGTTACATAGAGGTTTCATATACTTTATAAACCACATGAAACAAATTTTATAAATTCCCAAACACACTATATACTAAAAAAAAGTAATTATTCATACTTTTTTGTAAATTTTAATATCTATTTTATATATCTTTACCATAAAAAAATGCAAGGAAAACAAGAAAAAAGAATGTCGAGGAGCAAACTATATTTTCAACATTAAGAAAATAATTTTATATTAAAATTCATGAAAATTACCAGTGACCTCAAGGATTTTTCGTATAAAAAATGTTATCCAAAAATTAATATTTATCTTGATAATTTGTACGGTTTATAATAAATCCCTTAACTGCCGGTCAAAAGTTACCCAAATCGCTCCCCAATGCCATCGTTTTCCACGTAGGTGCAAGGATGTGATGTTTGGGGGTGAGAGAAAAGGAATAAGCCAATCCTCTGAAATAAGTAAATCCTTCGCAAACACTTCCAAGATTCTTTTATTGCATTCCAAAGCCTTCAAAATAATTTTATAGACGGCAATGATCAGAAAAGATCGTACTTCGAAAAGACGTATATATACGTACGGGGCAATTACCGTTTCGGTTAGAGACGGTTATACACGTCGGTGGCACGGAAGAGTTTGAAGTCGTGTTGTAGCTATAGAGTCAAAATATAGTATTATTGAATTCAATACATTGTAATTTTTAGGAGGCGATGAAAATTATTACTGAATATTGGGTTGGCTGATTTTCAGAGTTTAAGAAGCACCTGCGCTAAAATTAATAAGTTATTGATTTGATTTTTCATTAATTTCTCTTTGGAGCTGCACGAAAGGTATTGGCGGCGATGAGTGACGCTCTAATAATGGGGCGACATCTGAGATGGCCCCTTACTCTCTCCAAACTTCTATACCACATCAACACCTGGACATTCAGCCTCTACAGATTTAACGTGCCTCCCTTTAAACGGCACGTCTTCAGTGGCACTAGAAATCAAATTCAAGACACGACAATGCCTGTCACGAATCCGCGGCCATGATTACACGGCTTACCAAGCTCACATGTAAAGGAATTATGCACCGACTTATACAATTTATAATTAAATCGTGGCGCAACAGCCCATGAGGGACAGGGCCTACTGCGCCTATCCCAGTATATGTGACCATTGGGCTTTGAGGTGCATGAGCAGATGTCCCAATCAGGTGGTCAGTCTGAAGCGAGACCCCAAGTGTTGAGTCGCCAAGCTAGCTTGGTGCCCATTTATCGACCTACTGCAGTAGGGATGAAAGGCCGAGTCGACCTTTCCCAATTCAGGAATAAAACTCGGACCTGTGGTATGGAAGCGCGATACGCTACCACTCGACCTTCTGTTTAATACAAACAAATAATTATTCCTTGTAGTGTGACTTCTCTAGCGTTGATGCAATTTTAAACTCTATTTTTCATCGAATCAGGTTTCGGATACCCACTGTGAGTAAAAAAGTAGATGAACATTAAATCTGTCGAGGTTTAAAGTCCTCACGCTAGCATGGTCCGAGAGTTGGGAGAGGAAAAAGTCCGTCCTCGTTATTCTTCTCCGTGATTAAGAATTACGAGACCCAAAACCAAAAGCATTCATGTTGTTCCTTCGATGTTAAAAAACACAATCATGTTTGAGAAATATGCCTAATCGTTCTTATCATTAAGATTTTGCTTTAAATAGCTTGCTTTTTTTGTATTAGTTTCAGTTTGGTTTGAATTCAACCAATGGGTTTGAATTAACATCTAGAAATGCGAGGATTACTGACAAGAATTGTAACTATAAGCAACAATGAAATGATGAAGACGGCACCTACACATTGGTATTTAGCTCTCTTGTTTTTTCAAGCAACATAAATAAGGCTTCGGAGGTCCAATTTTATTTAAAATGTACTAATGCCCACTATTGTTGAGTTTGGGAGGGTGTTACTTAGAATTAAACTGCCGCTTCTAAATTAAAAAGTGTGACCTTTGTAACTGTTGGATCGTGGGGCTTAGATTATGCAAATTTAGGGCACAACACACGAAAGACTAATTTTTAGTGTCTTTTCTACACTAAATTTACAACAGAAGTACAGTCGGACCTCTATTTAACGAAGTCTAAATCCCAAAAGAAAGTTCGCTGTATGGAAAATTCGTTGTACAGAGGTTCAGCTTTCAATATACTTCAGAAACCACATAAAAGAAAAAAATTTAAATTCATAAACACTATATACTTTAAAAAAAGTAAATATTCACACCTTTTTGTAAATTAATATCTATTATATATATCTTACCCATAAAAAAGAAAGAAAAACTGCAAGGAAAACAAGAAAAAAGAATGTCTAGAAGTGCGCTGTATTTTAAACATTAAGAAAGTAGTTCTATATTAAAATTTATGAATTTTAAGGACATTTTCTAATTTAAAGCATACGCGCGCACACACACAAGTACTTTTTTAAACATAACAATATTTTACAACTAGAAATTCAAAGCATACAATACTACATAAGTTCTTAAATTTAATTATTCATAAAATCTTTTAATTGTGATTGAGTTTTTTGTGTTTGAAAAAAATGCTTTGTTTTATAATACACCTCACATCTTTGTAATGCACTAAACATCCCTTCAAAAAAGAAAAAAAATTTAATATGGAAAATGCACTTCGCTATAGAGAGGTTATTTAACGAAGAAAATCGTGAAATGTTCTTGGTTCGAGGAAAAAGTTCGCTATATAGAAAAATTCGCAATATAGAGATAATATGGAGATTCGACTGTAATTAAGGCTGTTTTCACCATATGTACGAGAGCGTGAATTTGACGCGGAGCACATTTTCAAACAGAAAAAAAATGCCTCAATTTTTATAAAATTTTGTGACATTCTAACTCATGCATTTGTTTATAATATAGTGATTTTAAAATTTCAAAATATTTCATAAATAATTGATTTTTCCTTTTAACATGTAAAGGGATAGCTCATTTAGCATTACGGTATAGGAGAAAAAATGTGTCACCTCAGATAAAAATGATTTGTACGATAAAATAACTGATTATCTACAGGGTAGTGAAGACAGAAGATAATATCAATGTTTGAGTACTGTTATACCTGAAAAAATATTCCGAATTCGGCTCCTATTCTTTAACATTAGCCGAAGATAGCCTTAAGTAATGTAATAACCAATATCGATTTCTTTTAACCACAAGAAATGAGAAATTCCTCCCATTTAAATTACAATGATCCAAGTGTCGTCGGAATCGCTTAACTACTTTGACATATGTGGCTCCATCTCTTAATTAACGAATGCTCATACGTAGTTATAAATCCCATTAGTTAGCCGGGCAATAGATTAGGAATTAAATGTCGTGTGCAAGACGATTCATGAGTAGATCCCTCACTAGGATCCGGATCCGGGAAACAATGGAATTTCGCAGCGAAACATATGCTCTAATTATCTTGCACTGAAACTTCACAGCGGAAGATATTAACTAAATGCTTTCTATTAAACACCACCGAGAAAACTATTCTGTTACACTCTATAGATTCGCGGAATAGAACGCGGCCTTTATTAGATTGGTCGGTGGATACATTGAAGATTAACACGGTCTGTGCTTCTCTTAATGGAATATTCCATTTACTGTTATGTGATAAATGTTTATAAGATGCGTTTTATTTACATGTAGTATAACACGAAAATAATGCTATTTGTATTTTAAAAAACATTAGATAGAGCATAGAGATTACGATGGTCTCAAATTCGACTTGTAGTGGGTTGAAAGTTGAAATTTAATAAAAATTTACGTACATATAGAAAAACGAAAGCTGTCAGCTGTGTCGTGGTCTTAGAAAACTCTAATTCTATTTTAGTTTGTATAAATGTTGATTAGAAATTGCATAGGGATTAAATATTACGGGTGAGTGAGTGAATATTAACGTCGCACTGTTCAGCTACATGAAGGCTTTGGGCGACGGACCTCGTAATTTCGAACCATGCTCAAATGACGAGTACGACACCTGAGAGAGAGAGAGAGAGCTGGTACTCCTCTCTCCTTACTACCACACCACCGTGAAGATGTTTGAGCTCTCGACAGATATAACGTGCATTACTCCCCTTACACAGTGGGTCTTCAGTGTTAATGGGCTCGAACTCGTGACAAATCAGTCACGAACCGATACCTTAACCACTAAGTTGCCGCGGCACCCTTTTGAGGGGAGAGTGTCCAAGGTTAAAAAAACCACCATTCTCGTATCATACTTCAATACGCTGCCAAACATATTCATTTGATTTAGTAGATTTTGGCAACAAAACACAGTACAGAATAAATTAATAATTTGCCTTTTAATTAATAAAATTAATCTTTAACAACCAATATTTAATTAAATTTAAGAACCTTATACATAGGATAGTAATCATTCAGAAAAAAAATCAAGGGCTACGGGGGGAGGAGTTCCGGACCAGGGGACCCTTCCCCCTTGCCTGCGCCACTGGTTATGAGCATTGGACTTGTATATCAAATTTTGGTCATTTGTTGAATACGTAATATTCTGAGAAGATAACTCACTTTTATAAGACTACGAAATGTATGAGTGCTTATCAACGTCACTCTATATAGAAATATGAGGGTTATTGGCGATGGACTTCGTAATTTTGAACCACGGTTAAGGGACAAGGACAAAAACCGAAACCATGACAGATTTAACGTGAAGCAGTACTTCTGTACGACGGTTCTAAAGTGGTATTAGAATTCGAACTCATGGCACGCCAGCCACGAGTTCAATACCGTGACCCCTAGTCTACTGCGGTCGCGCATAAAACGTGTGAGAACTCAAAAGCCCAGCTCCAGACAATTTGTTGACCGGGGTAGTCGAGAGGTTATGGTCATGGACAGTGGCATACACAAAGAGGGTCCGGACACCTCCCCATAGTCCTTGATTCTTTTTTCGATTGATTATAATCCTATGTATATAGTACGTAAAATTTAATTATGTATTTGTTTTTAATAATTAGTTTTATTATTTAACGCTAATAATTTATTCAATTATTAATGTTTTACTGTTGTTGTTTTTTGGTCTCGAAATATGACAAAATCAAAACAGTATGTTGGGTGGAGTATTGAAGCATGATACGAGAATGGTGGACTATCGACCCCTGGGACTCCACCCCATGAAAAATTCCAGTGTGCGCCACTGGTCATGGCAGGTGACTTTTTTTTCGAGTCGCGGGTACTACTAAAGATTTCTACAGGTCCTCTTGTGTAGAGATTGATGCATGTTAAATCTGTCGAGACTCATGGCACCCCCTCCTCTAACTTTTACACCACACCAAAAGGGTTGACGTTTGGGCCTCTACATTTTTTACGTGCATCGGTCCCGTGTACACGGTGGGTCTTCGGTGGTACTAGGCTCGAACTTATGACACGCCGGTAACAAGTCTATTACCTTGACAGGCCACCGCGGCTACTATTGTGGCTTTCAAGAATATTGAGCCCTGGGAAATGTAAACATACCACAACTCTTATTATTTCATGTAACGGTCTTTGGCGAAGTCAGAAGCATGTAGCCTTAAACACAAGACTATATCAGCTAGTTAATTTTGTCTATCAATTAAAATTACATAGTTTAAAATTATTTTGGTGGTATTATGAGGGTTATACAAAACAAAAGAGTAGTCTTAGATATACTATTGAGTTCAGAACAGTACCTGCATTATATAAAGATCGTATAATATAGCATCATTAAGCAGGGACTATTATTCAAGTAGATTACATAGCAGTATTAAATGCACTATATATTTAAGGTCTAAAAATATTTATATATTTGTAGAATATTTTCTTGTACAAAATACTTTTTGCGTCATTTGTAACTTATTTCACGCAAAGTAGTAATATTTATCCGGGAAGAAATAAAATAAAAACGTTCTTATTTTTGACCAGTTCAGAGCCAATTATCCATTGAAAAACCTTTATAAAACAAATTCCATTTCCAAGTCCGAATTACAAAGCGCTGCACAGTGGCACACGATGGTTAAGAAGTACATGAACTCGCACAAGGAGTTGCGTGCGTCGGGCACTTAGCGAATCATTTTCAGTCCGTCACGTTATGTGTGTTTGGTGCCCACACCCCTTCTCACACGGAATGGCACCAATTACGGGACGTCTCTATTGGTGGGGGTTGTGTTCGCGTGAGCACGATTAGGGAAATTTTCTTCACGAACTCGGGAGAGAGAGATCCGCTCTCCTTGCCACCTCCCACGAAGACGTTTCCTCTCGCGTGAGCGTATGCTGTGAATCCAACCAGACATCCGTCCACCATAAGGCACTGATCCACATTCGATTAGATAAGGGTGAATTCGATAGGCAGATATTAATAAACGGGGTGGAGAACCTCTTCAAGATGGGGGTTCATATTCGATTATTCACACATTAAGGAAGGCGCATCTATTTTACTATTTTTATCAAAAAAATGAATTTCAATTTTTTAAACCCATTTAAGCGATTGGTTCTTCAGAGCCACGGCTTTTCATATGGGTGAGCATATGCGCTGTATAGGGGGAGGGGGTATGAATTGATTGATTGATTGATTTAATATTAACGTCACACTGTTCAGCTACACGAGGACTTTCGGCGACGGACCACTTAATTTTGAACCATGGTCAAGTGACGTGGACGACACCTGAGCTGGCACCCCCCTATCCTAACTACCACACCACACCAACGGGAGGACGTCTCAGCTCTCGACAGATTTAACGTGCATCGCTGCCCTACACGGCGGGTCTTTAGTGGTACTGGGCTCGAACTCGTGACAACGCAAGCCACGGTTCAATACCTATACCACTCGGCTACCGCGGCCACGAGGGGGTTTGAAAAAGAAGATATAAACAAATCTTTTTTCTGAAATAAGTAAATCCTTTGCAAATACTGTCAAGCTCATTTTATTACATTGTCTTCAGAATAATTTTACTGGCAGTATCACAAAGAAAAGATTGTATATATACACGGCATAGAAGGACGTATATATACGTCTGATGACCATCAACGCACTGGTTCAGCGATGCGTATATATACGCCGGCGGAACTTAAGGGGTTGATGATGTATTTCTAAAATCATACGCTATTCATACAACTCGTATTCTTTTATGAGTTTTGTAAACATTTCAAAATTATTCAGCTCTAGGCAAAAAATAAATGGAAATGTTGCTAATTAGCAAAGCTAAATTGAAAAATATTTCAATGACATTAGCTCAGGGGTGAGTAATTACTTTGACTCGAGGGGCACCCTAGGAAAGCGGAGGGTATCGGAAGACCGCACGTTTTCAAAATGATTGTTTTCATTAAATACCGGAAAATTATAATAGCTTTAAAAAATGAGCATTAAAAGAATTAGACTTCTACATGTATCGAAAGGCTGTTTATTTAAAAGAAACGACATACTTTACGTAATTAAAGAGTCGTAGTTCTGGAAGTATACTCTTCTCAGAGGCCTGGGATAATGCTTCGAATAAATGACTTCAAAATATGAGAGTATTCCAAACGTACATTTCTGATTTCTTCATAAAAAATGGGGTTAGCGTTATATGGCGAATATACCTAAAAATTAAAAAAATGCAGCTTGAAAGTATAGGAGTGCGTTATGGTTTTATGGTAATTTTGCATCTCAGAAAAGGTACAAATAGCACGATAAAAATCAAATATAAGTTAAATAAAATAGAACCAGTTTTATTCAATTTATTTATTGCGCTTATTTCATATCTATAGTAGCAAGCACACTTAGTTTTAGAATCAGTTTAATTAGACAAATGTACCTTATTACACTTTTCTACAACTTCTTTGAATTGCTTGTTGAAATTCTCATAACACCCTGAGAGTTAATGTCGGCCAGCTCGCCTCCATGTTTACTCTTGTCGACCTTTATTCATAAAAAACTTAACTTGCAAATATATCTTGACCCAAATATAGTGTAAATATGAGAAAAGTTTCCGCCTGTTTGATTTTCTGACTATCTTGGCAGACCGGGGCCCTTCGTGGTCCGCATGCGCCCCGCGGGCTGCTATTTGCCCACCCCTGCATTAGCGGCATTTCTAGAAAAACGTATTTAAAAAGGCATTAAAAAAGTTACATGATCGAATGATAAGTTAGTTGTTTCTTGATGTAGCACTTAGAAACAACACGAGAGCTATTGGCAAAAGACCTCAAATTTTGAACCAAGGTCAAATGACGAGAATGACCCCCGAACGGACATCCCACTCTTAAACTTCGCGTAAACATGAAGCATTTGAGCGCGTCAGAATTATCATGTAGCAGTTTCTATGTATGAAAGATTTTTAGTGACGCCAGGACTGACTCAAACCCATGGCTCAATGGGAACAACTCAGGTCACGAGTTTACGGTGATGTCCACTCGGCTAATGGCCTAAACATACTGAACAGTAAAAGAAATGCTTGTGATTAACGTAAGATTTAATAAAAATGACAACTTTATGCTATTTTAAATCTGATTATCAAAGAAGAATAACTTTATCAACAAATTAAAAGTAAATAATTGAAAATTAAAATAAGAAAATTGAAAGAAGCACGAATTTATTCAAAAGGCTAGAGGTTATCTTTTAGGTAAATTTTAGCTAAAACTAGGGTAAACAAAAACAAAACAAAAACTTCAATTGATGGTCAACTGTTATTAAAAACGGATTTAAAATTTATGCAAGAAACAGACTACTGAAATATCACTACAGCAGGTTTTTTTGCCCAAAGGCTCAACAGAATATCAATACTAGAGCAAGAATTGCTCATAGAATTATTCATTGAATATCGGTTTTCTTATATATATATATATATATATATATATATATATATATATATATATATATATATATATATATATATATATATATATAATAACTATATTAATTTGAATAAAGACATTTGAAAACACTATTTATAACAGCACCCATTTAGAAATAACAAAGAAATGCATCGCGTGTACGATGTATGTATGTATATATATAGCAGTAGTCGAACCATTAAGGCATATAAGTAGTTATATTTATCACAATCAAGTGACCTTACTTTAAAATCTCAATCAGCGTTTGATATGAAAACATTCACGTGCAGAATAGGGAAAAAATTCTTTATGATGCATTATCTAATCAAAATAATGATGTTCGAATAAATACTGTGTGTGCATAATTTATTTTGCTTGCAGCATAACTTATTTGGTTTCGATAATTCGAACTCTATGACGTGGGTAGTACGTAAACGCTTTTCTTTTATTTCGGATTTCAAACATATGTAATTAAAGCTAGCCTAAGGAGTACATGTTTGTTGTAATATCTCGATTGGATATAATATAAAATATTGTACTAAACTTTCATTACATTGCGGTGAAAAGCTTATTTTTAAAATATTCAAGTGACTGAGAGATTGCTTATAAATGTCGTTCTATAAAATAACATAAGGGTTAGTGACGGGCATATATAATTTTACACTATGATGAAGTAACGAGGACGACACTTGAACTGTCACACACACTCTACTCTTCAAACTCCCTCTTCACGTCATCGGGACGTCAATATAACGAGCATTAGCTTTCTACACGGCGGGTCTTCAGTAGCACTAAGGCTCCAACTCATGACAGCTAGCCAGAAGTCTGTGACCATGACCAATAGGCTACCGCGGCTAGTTAAAACATTTAAGGAGAAATGCATTGCTTAGTTCCCTCCAGAATTTTTACATTTTTTTCTGTTTAACATACTAACATTTTTTTTTCAATCTGTACAAAATTTTTACATTTTTTTCTGTTTAACATACTAACATTTTTTTTTTCAATCTGTACAAAAAAATTTTTACAAGTTATAAATTTGGTTCATCTAGGTGCGTAAAAAAAGTTAGTGCAGATGCATTTATTGCGAAATTTGTAGCTTCTAGAACCAATTTTAAAAACTGACCAGTGTTACGTATGATGGGGGTTACCTGTATCATTTGAAGCACATTTATATATTGTGATCACTGTTAAATGCAAGACATGCGCTGTTAGCTTTCAAGACATATTGCGATATCAGAGAAACCAACAATATTGAAGTCATCTCCCTCAACATAAAACAAGCCTTAAGGTAGGTGTTATTATCAACTGCTCTCCCTCCTACCACTAATACAACCTCCAAATCCCTTGTTTACTTATATTACGATGAAACTGGTCGATCTGACAAACGTAAACAAAAACTCCATCAAAAAAGCAAGGAAAAGTAAACAAATTAAAGCTCAATTTTTTTTTGAATTATTGACTTTTTACTGTAAGTAGACAAAGCGTAGACTTCATCGAGTTCAATGTTGCCTCGGTGAGTGTAATGAGACGATATTGGCGTGTGTCGGATCGAATGCAAATGCAACAAAATCGCTTTAATATTCCCTTCTCTATCTAACAACCCACAGTTGTGTATGCATATCCCACACAATCGACCTTCCAAAACGATTACATCAATCTCCGATCGAATTCTCCATCCCACAGCCTATCGACCAGGCCAGCACGCATGCAGCCACATCGCATGGCACGGCGTTGCCAGCACAACACGGAGCCAAATATCCGTTACCGAAGCCATTAGGGACGACAGAGGCGTGGTCTAACGATGCAGCCTCATAAATAATAACAAAGAAAAGAAAAAAACGGACGGTAAAAATTCCGGGTTGTCATTAATCCGGCGTATATTATATTCCTGAGCGATGTCAAGATTTTTCGCGCAGAAAGAAAAAAAAAGCTATGTATCTAATTATGGCTTCGTGTCATAGAGGAGCGAAACAGCTCTATTAGAGGCAAGCGTAATCTGTCGTCTGTGCACGTCCGTCCGACACGCAAGCCCTTCGTTATTATTAAAACAGAAAGCAAAAAAGTAGCGGACCTCCTCCAAAGGGAAATGGACTCGTATAGGGCCATGCGGAAAAGCACCATAGTTCACATTAGATCGGTCATCATCAATAGTGCACTGTCCAATCAAACGCGAGTCTGCGTCCATTTGGTGATTGATATGCAAAGGTTGAAGATGGTCAAATTTCGTCCACGATACTTTGGTTTAGTTCGTGAAATGGATACCCAATGCCGAATCCATTTCCAGATTGTTTGGTGGCGTAAATGAAATTCGAGGCCATCGAGTGAAAAGCTTTTGTTCCCCTATATAATTCGGGATATGTATCGAAATATGAATATCATGCATCAGTTACACGGAGTGCGAGATTATATTTCAAGGAGAACAACGTGAGGGTTCCGGAAAGGACACACACACTCCAGCACACATTCTCCACAAAATTTTGCCATTATATCACTTTATGTGAACGTGCAGTATTACTGGGTGTTTTCGAAAGATTCCTTTATAAAGGGTCTTCTTTTAAGTGACTTCTTTAACACAATTATTTTTAGGCTAATGGTTAAAAGCATTTCTAGCAAAACGTAGAAAATATTTTAAATTTACATTTATTATAAATGCTCAAAATTTTGCACTTCTTGGAGGCGAAGCTGAACTCTTATGCGTATAAACTAAAGGGGGGGGGGACGTTTCAAGGCGCTGTGAATAAATTCTTGTAATTTTTTTAATAAGAGAAATTTTCACACACAAACAGTCTACTTTGGGGGAGTTATCTTCGTTGATCTTGTGTTTTAAATAACCCCAAAGGTATAAAACAAGCACCCCAGGGTGTTTTTTATCAACATGTTGCATACAAAGGTAATTTTGATCTTCGGTGAGGTGGTGAGGACGACACCTGTGCTAGACAAAACCTGATCACTCTACAAACATACGTATTATGATATCATGATTACTTTATAACATCAACATATTTAACGCTCATCAGCCATCTACACGATGGGACTTAAGTGGCCCTAGGACTAGAATCCATGACTCGACAGAAAAAATGGTGGTCACGAGTTCGCGACTATAAGCTCTCGGCTACTACTGCCACCTCATATCAGAAGAATTAGGGGGCCAAAGATTACTTGAGATGAATCGATAGAAAAAAAGAGCTTCCATGTTTCCGTTTCTTGCAAAGCAAGTTAAGGATGTTAAACATGTTGTTGGAACATGTGATCTTTTTTTTTCCTTTCATTTCTGACAATGCAACATATTGTTGTTTGTTTTCTACATACATAGCCATCAACACTTGTCGATTGAGCCCAACAGCTTTCCTACGGCAGACAATAGTCCAATTTTAAGGATAGTACAGGTTTTTGCGGTAATAAATGGGAATTTGTTGTCGTCTACATGTGTGGTTTACTTGTTCATATAATTGCTTCAACGGGACTAAGCCACATCGGAGAAAAGTGTTGTCTGAATTGTTGATGCTCTCTCTGTTACGAATAAATCTTCGAATACATCAGTAATAATAAAGCCACTTATTATTATCCGGTGTTTCAGTTGGAGCAACGTTTTTACACTATATAAATACAAAAATGCAAAACTCTTAAAGCCTTATGTATCGACCTACGTAATGTGCTCATGTGTTACAACAAACGACTCGCCGATATATGAGGAGATTACAATATCATCCGTTGAAATTTTTGAATGAAGCTTTAACTAAATCAGTAATATTTCTCAACATTGGTTTTGTTCACCGCACCTCTCTCATGAGACGCCAAATGAGTTGGAATAGCGTATTACTCGGTATGGTTTTTGTCTCACCAAAACAATTTAATCCCCTAAGTTTAAATAAGCAATAATTTAAGCTTTAAATAAACTCATACAGCGTAATTTTCTGAACGCGTTATTAAATCATCATTTTACTACAAATAACAAAATGAGGTGGAACTTTATTATTAAAAAACTTCAGCGGAAGTTAAACAAAACAATACCAATTAAATACAACGATAAATTACAAGCAGACAAAATTCAAAAATTAAAAGGAAACAAAAAAAAAACCCTGCGAGATTATTTTTAAGTTGGAGCAGATGAACTTTTATGAAATACTGTATATTTAAAATTTCTATACAAAAATAAGTAATGCCTGTATATTTGTTTCTTTATGTTATTTGAGAAAGTTGGTCGATAGATATTTATTACTTATCCTGGGATCTAGAATTAAATGCAAAATTCTTAATCAGCAGAAGTGCACTACTTTATAAACTTTTTTTCCGCCCAATACTGGAAAGATGAGCCGATTGGAGCTCAACTGTTTCAAGTTATGTAATGTTTTAGTAACATTAATTTTGCAGAAGAAACTTTGTATTCAGTTATAACATAGATATTTATCTACATTTTATATTGCTGTTAAATAATAGTGAAAATGTATTTTCAATATGTTCCTATAAAAGTAAAGATTTAAAAAAGAATTTTATATAAAAAAAAGAAGCCACGCTGATTTACTGCAAGCAAGTAATACGTAGACAATTTCAATTTAACATTTTTTTATTTAATATCTCTTCTGATGACTGAAATACCTCAAAAGAAATTCTTTATCGATTCAGTTTAAGAGCAACGTGTTACTTGGATAGATTGGGTGAAATATTATTACACAAGATTACACTTTTTCAGTTATTACGTAGACAGCATCATTAATCTTTCCGTAAAGAAAAAACAAGCAAATATTAGCAATGAAATCTATTTCGCTTCAAAATTCTTGAAATTTAAACATTATCTTGTTTTGAAAATTCTTTATCGATGTAATTTTTCCGGATAGCCTAATGATTTATATCAAAAACAAAAATAAGCATTAAATCTATGAACTGCACTTTTTCAGTAAACTTCCGAGTATCAAAGAATGCCTTACCTTGGAATAAATATTATTTTCTGTTTGGATATCAGCTATTCACTTTGATTTCAAATGAAAGCTTTTAATTTACATAAAAATCCTAAAATACCGCCTAATATGTAGTCAAATATTATACACTAAAAAGGATGAACAGAATTATTATGTAAGGAATTTAAAAAGCAAATACAAAACCACGTTTACAGTAAAATGGAAAAGAGTGACAAAAGAAAAAAAAATTAATTAGAGCGAAAAAGGGAAGTGAAAACAATTTGGAAATCATTCTTTTGGTCGTCTTGTACACTAAATTGATAGCAATTTTTAATAAATTGTCGCAATCCACAAGTTAACACACTATCGAATTTCGATAATTTTTTTAAGAGTATTTATAATATTTATAAAGAATCCTAGAAGGGGCTTGTGGTATTGTCTACCCAACACAAAAAATATTGTTGAAGAAAAAACATTAAATGCCTTCCTTTCATGCCCTCTTAACCCGTTCAGTATCAACGAAGGCAATATGAAAATTAGTTATTTATTTCTGTTATAGATGTAATCAAAAACGCGTCAAGGCTGAACCTTGGATAAAGCAATTTTTTTCTCCATATAATTAATTTTTCTTCTTACACATCTAACTTCTAGCTAAGGAAGAGCAAATGGAGTTTCCCACCTTTTCGACTTGAAGATTTTTTGATTTGTTAGACCATGATCACTTATAAAGTGATCATGGTCCAGAACGGGCTAGCAAAAAATCATCAATAAAAGCTACACATTAAGTTATTGACAACAGAAAATGGTTTTTGCTTATGTTCAAACATTTTAACCTATTTAATGAACTCAATAAAATTACATTTATGTCTATTCCATACATACAATTTCCAATGAATTCTTAAATTACCATCTTCAAGAAGGCAAGCATTTCGAATTGCTCAAAAAACATTTTCAAGATAAATTTCAAGGGTAGACTCTTTTAATACCCTTTTTGGTAATGACATTCAGTGGTGTACACAAAAAAGGGGTTTAGGGTACAAACTCCTCCCTTAGATCAACATATTTTTAATTTTACCTTAAAAATTACGTCTCAATGCTTGTAAATGCAACCACTCCCACCAAAGTAGACTGTGCACGCCACTAATGACCCTAAATGGCCATATACTGAGTTTCTCCGAATTACGATACGATGAAGAATAAAATAACATACATAACCTTTTATACACCAAACCCTGATTTGTAAAATATGTTAAGCATCCAGTAAGTTTAATTATTCCATTCTTATGTTCCTTACTTACCCCCCCCCCTTCGAGAACAAAATAGTGAAGCTACAAACATTGATTCCATACACATTTATTTGTTTTATGAAACATTATTAAATAGAAGCTGCTTAAATTGTACATTTTTCATTAATTCTCGTAGTAAAATAACTATTCTACCAAATGATTGTCCTGTCAAAACTGAAATCAAATAAATCTAATAGCCCCCATTTTCGCACAGTATTGAAATAAATGAAAGGACAACACAGGCATTTTCCTTCATACATTCACTTTAAGAAAAATGAGGGTACATTCAATAAATGCTCCCCCCCTCCCAGACTAGTCCACCTGGATGAGCATGGCTGTCAGAAAATACAGCTCCCTGCTCCAGAGAGGGTCACGGCGCATCCTGTCAAAGCAAACCGCGGCTCAAATTGGAATCTGTCACCTGCACACATCTTTCCTGCCAATCATTTTACCTTGACAGAACAGAAAAAAAAATGTCCGACAACATAACCGTCACCGTTTCCTAGCGTAGTATCCACCTAGTAGATTAAGGCTATCAGCAGCATAAATGTTCGGCTAATACATGCGCATATCATTAGGCCAGCAATAGATGCCGCTGTTCTCCTAGATAATTCTCAGGGGGTGGGAGATGTGTATATCTATCTCCCCCCCCTCCAACGCATACACATACAGCTTGCTCGTTTGCTGTACGTGTTATTGATATTCGATTCAGATTTTCTTTCCCCAGAACAACCAGTTTTTCTTCTGCTTCCATATTTATTTTTAAGTACATATATTTATATTGATGGGTTAGTAATACTCAATCAAATTTGCTTTTATAAAAATTAGACACATCAGTACTGATCTGAACTGATTCATTCTGAGTGTTACGATGAAATCACACATCGAGCTGTTTTTCATAAAAAAATGTTGGTATGGAATAGGTTATTTTTAGGATTATTATAGGAATAGGTCAAAATACTTTAAAAATACCCACCCAATTCAGTGACGTCAAGACTTCTTTAGGCCCTGAACCCCTATGCAAAAGTAGGCCTGACCTGTGACGTAACGGAAAACATTTGCCCCCCCCTCTGCAAAGCCAGGTTTGCCCCCAAGTTGGATTTTACAGAGGGTAGGTACTTAAGGCAGTCAGGCTTTGGGTCCCTTATAACCCTGGAACCCTCCCGCAATGTGGGGGTATACGTTACGCCACTGCCTGTGACCCTTTAAGCAGACGATACATAGCATACGCAGTCAAATATTTGTTTAAACGATAACTCGTACAAATAAATGCGTGTGACTCACAATTTCACAAACCTAGGCACCAACGGACTGTGTCGATTGTCGCCTTTTGACTAAATAAGTAGTGATTGTTTTGTTTATGGTGGTAGGATTAGGTCTATATGTCGCAGGGAAATTGTGAAATTAGGGATTTCATCAAATACCTAAGGGAGATGATCAATTCACGAAAAATGCTAAAATAACGTCTCTTTGAGGTCATTCCCTGATGTAAGTAAGTGATTTGATCGAATCCCTAAACCGTTTTAGTGAAATGATGAAATGAACAAGTCAGCTTTTGAAGAAGCTTGTTTTCGCTTGTTACCATTCCCTTTCACCTTCCTTTTCTCCATGTCCGTGCCAGGCAGCACTGGGCTCCTGAAGTGACGCACGCAAAACAAAAAGACCCAAATTTCATTTTTTTAAAAATTTCGTCACATTCATTGCATTATTATCTTTCGACTAATATATCACTTGTGTATGCCTGGAAATTAGAAATTGGAAAAAACTTCGATTAAAAATATAAACGAACAAATTAGGGAATTCGAACACGCCCCTTTTTAGATTAAAAAAAAAGCTAAAAAAGCTTTTTGATAAAAAAAAAAAAGTGAAATAATAACTAAAAAAAGGTGTTACAAATAAAGTCTCTTACTTTCCTTAGGGAAATACCTTGAAGAGTTCTATTTTAGCGAGTCTTCCGTGAATTGATAATCTTCCTTAGGGATTTGATGAAATCCCTAATTTCATCATTTTCCTGCGACATATACACATGGCGGAAGGACATGGCATGATAATGCAGTTTTATCACTATTGCTAGTTGTTATACAGATTGTAATTCCCAGACTTTTGGAAAATATGGTCGGGAACAGCATTTGACGTTTAAAATTATTTGCATCATGATTTTATTGAGAACAAGTCGAGAACGAGACGAGATCTCATCTTCTCGAGGCTGAGCCAAAGTAATCTCATGCCTTAAATGTTCCTGTTCACGGAAAATGCGGACTTTGAGCTTCAATTGAATTTAACATAAAATTGTAGCGATTGTTTTGCACTTGTTAAAAATGTGCATTGAATTCGTGAACAGCAGTCTAAAATTTTAAATTTCAGTTGAACTAAAATCATCAAAAATGGCATTGACGTGGAAAACATTGCTTTTTCAAATTTAATAGCTTTATTTCTGAATATGTCTTTAGAAAACTGGATCTGTCTCGTGTCTCAGCTCTTATAAAAAGTATTAAAATTGGAATCATTGAACACACTATAATGTTTCTGATCGAAGAAAAAAAACATTGCAATAGCAATCTGTTGACATTATTTTTGACACTCATCAAGTATCAAGGGCACTTGGATTTCATATCTTCAATAAATCTTACGGATTTAAATGTATCGTACGTATCTAGATAAACAAATCTTAATAACATATAATGATGTAAAGATCAAAATATTAATATATACTGAAAGGAGTACGGTATTTTTTTTTTCGTTACCATATTTATTTTCTGCGTATGTTGTTAATTATGGTGCAGTTTTAAAAAAGAAAATAGAAACAGAGTATAAAAATAAAAGTATATTACTTAAGAGCAAAATATCTTTATGGCAGAATATTTGTATTTAAAGTATTGAAAGTTACATATGATGACACACGTGTTTTAATGCGTTCAAAAAAGTTTAAATTTAAAAAAGAAATAGTTTAAAATTAATCTCGAATTAACAAGTAATTATTATAACGCATATCACAATAATTATGAAACTCTTGTATCGTTCCGTCTATAGGGGCGGTTGATAAGATAGTGAACAATCGAACATGTCGCGCAATAACAAATTATCACGAAAGAATATAACAAAAAGAAAATAAAATTTAAGATTAAAGTAGATTTTTTGATTAGGAATTAATCTGGTTAGGTTGATTATATAATTTATAAATAATGTTGCCAATCTGTGTCCGGGACATTGCTTTTACATTAAATATGGTGTAGATCTGATTTGGTTTTTAATTGACGAAACTTTATGGAACAGCACGAGTTCTACTGGCGACGGACCTAGTAATTTTGAACCACAACCCAGTGAGAGTGAGTCAATTAATATTAACGTCGCACTATTCAACTACTCGAAGGCTTTTGGCGACGGACCTCGTATGAGCAAGTGAGGAGGACAACACCCGAGCTAGCACCCCTCTCTCCTAAAGTCCACACCGCGCCAACGGGAGAACATTTGAGTATCGATAGATTCAACGTGCTTCGCTCCACCTTCGTGATGGGTCTACAGCGATACTAGGCTCGAACTCATAACACGCCGGCCACAAGTTCGTTACCTTGACCACTAGGTTAACGCGGCCTTCGATCAAGTAACGAGTGAACATTAACGTCCCACTATTCAGCTACTCGAGTGCTTTTGGCGATGGACCTCGTAACTTTTAACCATGTTCAAGTGACAGGGATGACACCTGAGCTGGCATCTGCTTCTCCTAACTTCCCCCCATCACATCAACGAGAGGACGTTTGAGTACTCCACAGATTCAACGTGCTTCGCCCCACCTACATGGCGCGTCTTCTGCGCTACTAGGCTCGAACTGATGACACGCCGGCTACGAGTTTGTTACCTTGACCACTAGACTACCGCGACCACCGATCAAGTGACGAAGACGACACCTTAGCTTTCACTCCTTTCTTCAAGCTTCCACACCACACCAAGAATACAATTTACAGTAAATTAAGTTATAAAAAGACAATCAAATAGACAATCGTCATGAACTTTGAAACGTTGATATCACGGAAAAGCTTAATTCCACCTCTTAACTGAGCTAATAAAGAATTTTAGCAATATATTCAAATTTCATAGATTTTTTCCAACGCGCAATCACTTACGCTGAGCAAGGTTGACTCAGCCTGTCATCCCTTCAATAGGTCGATAAAAGGAGTACCAAGCTTGCTTGGGAACTTAACACTGAGGGTTTTCGCGTCAGATTGACCACCTGACCGGAACATCTGCTCATTCACCACAGGGTCCAACATCGCGTATACTGAGTTGGGCACAGTAGGCCTTGTCCCTCATGGGATGTCGCGCCACTGAGTTAAGTTAATCACTTAACGCAATATACTTCGTAATAAAGTTTTCACTCCATACAAAAAGAAATTAAGTTCATATAAAATAACGAAGATTGAAAAATGTGATTGTGAACTCATCTTCTGTGTTACGCAACGACATTAACAAATGAAGAGGGGAAAATACGCGTTCCCTTTTTTATAATACTGTCTTTTATCTCTTAATCTGCTAACAATTTCACAACAAGGGTGGAAAAAGGAGTGCTTCTGGAATTTTAAGATAGCGTTAGAGTGTAAAGAAAAGGGGGGTCCGAAAGATAAACATTTCCATCGATATCTTTAGACATGGGCCTTCGCAGATTGTGACGCCGGAGGTTGCGCTGACAGTCGCGTGACGCGGCAAGCGTCGATTCCAACACGCACGCGGCGAATTGCTCACTAATCAATCACAACTTTCACCAAACGCAACAAAAAATGAAGCAGAAGGGGGGACATTATTTATAACAGGAATGAAGAAAGATAAAGAAGAGAGAGTGATAGAAAAAAAAGAGGATGGATTAAAAACGGAATAACTCGATTTGAGAAAGTGTTGACAGGAAACCTGACAAGCGCAGCTACCAAAGGAAGTCACGAATTAAGAGGGCGGGAAGAGATAATAAATAATAAAATAATCCGCTTTCAATCGATTCCGTTCCCATTGCGTCTGTTTCTTTAGGGTGCTGACAGCGAAAGGCTCTACATCGGTAATGAAGTCAATATCCAATTATATTCCCGCCATTCATTTACTGCTAATGACATTTTTTTCTCTCTCTCGTGCATAATGAACAAGGAGAATATTTAATCTGAATTCCATTCCTGGGCATGAAGAGTCTCGAATGTGTTTTTTGAAGAATTTGTTTTACGTTAGGTGAAAAAAAAAAGTAGAGATCTCGAGTTTTTTCACTCTCTCAAAAATTTCAAATCTGAAAAAAAAAATTTCAAGTAAAAAGTTTGTACAAAATTTATATAAATAATGTTTTTAATCAGTCGTTTTTAAAATGTGTTTTTATTCCATTCTGTTAAATGCTATTTCTCTGAATGAGTGAGTGAGTGAGTGAGTGTTTATTAATGTCGAACTTGAAGCAATTCGGGACGAATCTCGTACTTAAGAACCGTGGTAAAGTGAAATAGATCAGTGCTCCGCAACCTTTTTATCGCTGCGGACCGGTCAACGTTTGATAATTTTACCGCGGCCCGCTGAGAGTGGGACACGTTGATTGCTTACATTTCAGATTGTTTTGATTTAACAATTGTAATTTAGTTACATTTAAATATGCATTCAGAATAAAATATAGTTACACCAAAAATGAATTAAAGTGATTTCCGTGGAAAGTTGTGCAAATTCGAGAGAAATGCTCCACTTTAAATAGAATGGCAATGGTTTAATGTTCTTTAGGCGGCCCGGCACCATTTGATCCACGGACCGGGGGTTGCGGATCACTGAAATAAACGACAACTGAGGTGGATCCCCACTCTCCAAAATTTATCACCGAGCCGACGTGAGGAATTTCAGCTCGATAGATTTAATGCGTCTCAGCTTCTAAACACGATGGGCAGGGTGGGCGGTGGACAGTCAGTGGCATCAGAGCTAGAACCCTCACCTCGATAACACTGGACACGATTTCGTCACCATGACCCCCAACTATTACGGCCATTTTTTTCTCTGAATGAATCCAGTTTAACTCCAAAATGCACAGAGTACTTACACCGATAATTTGAGTTAACAGAAAACTCTAGAATTATACAATGAGATACATAAAATGACAGACTATTGAAGAAGAAGCTCCACTGCCAATACTTTAAGTGCACTTTCGTCTGTTTTGTACTATGCATAAGAATTTTAATTTATAAAAAAATTCTATCGAGAAAGTCTGTGAAAACTTTTTTTTATCCATTTACATAGTAATTTAGCGAGAAGTTGTAACAAAATAAAATTTGCTTACTCTGATGAGTAAAGTAAATAATCTAGATATGTCTAAGACTGAAGAGTATATTTCCTTCATCAAATCCAATTTTCTTGTCACTTTTGTCGCCTAAAAACGCCTCTGTACTTTTCTTACGCTCCTAATTTCTAACACGTGGCCTGACTATCGCGCGAAACGGGAGGACAAAAAAAAAAACCACTTGAGTTGAGTGGTTCTTACATGAACAACTGAATTTAGTTCTGGGTAATTCTTGTTATGCTGGCCACACACATCTTTCAGTCTATTAAATGTTAGAACTGTAAGATACTTAATGCAATTTTCACTTAACGTTGAGTTCATTTGTTCTTTTAATACATAATCCTTTTCAGAAAATCACTTCATTTCTCATACTATCTTGAATTATTAGAGTGTTTTCAGGAAATTTTCCTGGATATTGGATTAATTTCACCCTAAAACGTGGGTTACAAATTATTTACAGCGAGAAGTACTTTTTTTCATTAATGTTACCTAGTATTTATGCATGTACTAGCTGTGCCATTACAGAAGCACA
Organism: Trichonephila clavipes; assembly: GCA_019973935.1. Lineage (NCBI taxonomy): Eukaryota > Metazoa > Arthropoda > Arachnida > Araneae > Nephilidae > Trichonephila > Trichonephila clavipes. The sequence goes on from BMAU01014919.1 coordinate 525,122, forward strand.
TGTATTTTTATTTAATTGTTTTATTTTTAATATTACTCATTATATTCATTCATTTATGTTGTACTTCGAACCACGATTAAGTTCTCATTATCAAATAATCAAGTGAAACCAGCGGCACAAACAGGGGGGGGCCTAGGTGTCCGGACCCCCCTAAAGCCCTTGATTTTTTTCCGATTGATTATAATTTAAAGTATATAGTACGTAAAATTTAATAAAGTATTTGTTATTAGAAATTTTAATTTTATTAATTAATGCTAATTATTTATTCGATAATTAGTTTTTTGCTCCCAAAAATCGACAAAATCAAAAGGAACATGATACAAGAATGGTTGACTTTAGACCCTGTGTGCGCTACTGAGTGAGACTGATACCTAAATAGACATCTCCCGCTCCAAACTACGAGCCTCGATAGATGTAACGTGTGCATTAGCCTTATTGCCCAACAGATCTTAAGCGGCATCAGAATTCGACCGCAACAACGCCGGAAACGAGTTCGCGATCATAACCATTGAATTATCAAGCCTGTTATATCTAGTATAAGTGAGTGCTTTTTAACGTCGTAATCTAAAGGCTATTGGTTATGATGCTAGTAATTTTAGCCCCGATCAAGAGACCAGGACGGCACCTGAGCTGGCTGTAATTTGCATACCACGATAATATGAAGGCTACGACAGATTTAAAGTGCATCAAACTATCCACGCGATAGGTCCTCAGTCACACTAAGATTCGTATCCGCGACTCGAAGATGCCGGCTACGAGTCCATGACCGCGATCATCGGGCTACCGCGGTCTTGTAATAGGCATACTAAATACATTCGCTAGAACGAAGATCTAAGTAAGACATTGTTTATAAGTTAGAGTTTTTATTACAAAAATCTAGAAAAAAAAAACAAGCTTAAAACTTGTTTGCAGATTAAGACCTGTTTTTGGAAACACGTTATCTTCAGTGCAAGGAATACTGTATAAGTAAAGGTAAACAGTTTGTTTTATATTGGGTTAATTCTTTAAAAAATGTCTTCTTTTTAAATCTAAGGAAATATCATAATATAAAAATAAAACATCTGTAGTTCTTATATGTATATTTAAATAACTGAAGAAATCTTTAAAAATACTTAACTCACAGGCGCTTTATAAAACTCAGACTATCTAATCTAAACAATCGAAAATGATTGAGAAACCATTATTCAAGTTAATTTACACGTAAATATTGAAATTTAAGCGACAGAATAAAAAAAAGAACAAGTAAGAACTGCCAAAATATTCTTAACATTCGTATATAAAAACAGGATATTTGTGTCAAGATGGCAAAAGGGCAAACCTTGCTTGTCAAATTTGCACCTGGGACGCAATCAAGTGTGAATAAGTAAATGGAAATGTCTTTCAAACCACTGTTATAATGAAAGGGAGTCATTTAAATACATGTATATATGAATGCATTTGCACATACATCAAACTGATCAGCAGCAAAAATGAAAGAGAATGTAAATGATGTTCACTTCACATCTTTCAAATCGACAAATAAGTGGATGGTTCCAGTCAACAAGAAAAAAGAATAAACCGCAAAGAACAGGTGAGGGAAATATTTAAAATCGGTTAAACGGACGCATCAATCAAAAAATTATCGTCGTTTCAATCTCTATTGCGTATTTTAAAAGGCATATTTGGGCCGAAGGAATTGCCATTCACAGCCCTTATCAACAAGTGCCTGTAATACTTTCCGTACTATGGACGTGTTTAATCTTTTCCGAAGGGTTGTTCAAGAAATGTTGCGCCGTATGTCCCTAACTGATGTAATGATACCCACTCAGAAGCTGAATTACCACCCTTTTTTCTTTTAGGTCTAAGGGAGAGAGAGATAGTGGAGGAATCACAGCGCCCCCTTTCGTCAGAACACAGTAATTAATGGTGCAACTTTCTGAATGCTCTCTTATCGAGTAATAGACTCTCATTGGGAAAGTACATTCATCTGGGACCAGGAGCAAATCCTTCCTCTCCACCACCCCCACCTTTTGTGAGGGTGTAAAAAACGAGAACGGGAGAAAAGGCGAAATAAAAATAAATACAAAATTCCGTCATCATTACGTTTAGGAGCCCATTCCGGAAGTACTCCTTCCTTTCTGTCGTATTATCCCCACTCGTAACTTCCGGTACTGACAGATAAAACGGACCCGGATGTACGAAAGAGGGTTTCTTTTTTTCCCTCCCACCCCCTTTCTTTCGATTAGTTTGTTGCCATAGTTTCCTTTTTCGTTCATTTCGTCGCTTCGAAACTTGTTTCCCTTCTTCCTTATCCGGATTTGTGTCTCCGGGATTTCTCCAGCGAAACTCACCTCCGTTCGTTACGGGAAACCCTCGCTTTGATACAAGTTTTCAGTTCGTTAAAAAAAAGTTTGCGTTGTTTAGGATGCGGAGAGGGTGTTGTTGCGCATCCGGGAAAAAACAGGAGTTTTCGTTCTGATTTTCAGCTCCAGCATTGATCGGAAAAGAGAAAGATATATATAACAAGAGATAATAAATGTTTTACATTTTGGAGGAAAAATTACAATTTTCTAACAAAGAACTTCCTTGCTTGCTCGGAAAGGCGAAATGTGAATCTTGTTTCGAGGTACAATATGAAGTTTTTTAAGGAGAAAGGTAGTAAAAAAACGAAGAGATTGTAATGTCTCTGTTTTAACTCTTTTACAATTCCATTTTGAAAATTCGGGTTTTTCTTTTTCCTTTTTGTTCTTTAAGAAAATCCTGAATTTTTATAAATCTTTTTCTTCATATAAGTACAAAACTATTGGTACAAAAGGTGTGGCCGTGAAAAATATTGTAGAAATCCTCTAGAAAAACAGAAATAGAGAATTTTAATTCTATGAGTGTGCTTATCAAACTTTCAATATTAGCGTCCAATTTTTAGTCATAGTTTTCGCCACCCCCCCCTCCTTATGCAATAATTATGTATTCAATGCAATAATAATGTACCTTCATCACTAATGCTATAATGAGACTTTAATTGTAAACTGCTCAAATTATCAAGACAAGTATTATATTGTGTGCATAATTTTTTATATATGACAAGTCCATGGAAGTCACTAGTAATTACTAAATTTGTTTTTAATTTAGGATTAATAAATTAATTATGAAATATTTTTTGCGGTACTGATCCATTTATAAGCATCTTTTATCAGTGTGAATACGTATTTTGTATTTTGTTTTGTTTCCTTTCAGTAAAAATTGATAACTATTTTAAATCTTTTATTTTCGACTTTTTGATATGCTCGCCCCCTCACATAATGTTTTCTAGGGAGCGTACCCCACAGATAGAGAAACGCTGTTCTATGCACAATAAATGACTTTCACTTCGAATTTTGTGAAACCTTCAACTCGGTAGACGCGGCAGCCTGGTGCTTAAGATAACAATCTTTGAAACCAGAGATGTTGACCTCATGTAATAAGTTCGAATTACGATTTATCTTAGTTTAGACATGTTACGTGAGGGTTTTAACGTAATGGCAACTCCCAGTCTCTTTGGTAGAATTAGGGTAACCGCGGTAGTTGATGGCATGGTCATCATTTATCATGGCTCGTAAATGTTTAAGTCAAGCCACATGTTCGAGTCCTCACTTTGCTTAAGATTCCTCTCGTGATTAATTGGAAAAATGTACTCGTACATCTCAGTGAATTAGTTTGTAGTCTTCTTGTGATATGAAAGATTAGAGATCTCTAGATGCCATGTCAAGTATTGTTTTCGTTACTTAACCATGGTTTAAAAATTATCATGTCCCCCATTTACAGCCATTGTACTCTATCCCATTTCAACATTAATTGAAAATTTAAATTTTTAGAAGGATATATGTATTTTTTTTATTCCCTAATAGTTTGTGAACTTAAAACTAGTATAAAAAACAACCCATTATTCTGCAAAAACGTGAATTCGCCGTACGTCATAGACACATCCCTTCTGTTAAGTAACAACAATGATAATGTTGGTATGTGTGATTGTGTCCGATGATTTTTTTTTCATCAGAAGCACACATTTTTATGAACGTTTAGTTGCAAAATTTCTCGTGTTTTTCCTTTTATTATTTTCTTTGAATAAGATTTAAAGACTACTATATGCTTGATCCATTTACACAGAAGAGTCAAAACGTTATGGACACTCACTCAATAACACTTTATGCCATCATTGACCTGAAAAACAGTTCCAACTCGCCTTGTCATGGATACTACAAGAACTTGGTAGACGACTAGAGACAAAGTTGTACCAAATGTGAAAGCAGCAGTAACACAAAATCGAGATATTTCAACATGGTGGTGTTTGATTTTTCAATTGCCTTTCTATAAAAGGACATCGATTGGAATTCATTATTATGCTCCTCGAACAACAAAATGCAAGCCTTGTGACAGGGAACGTTGTCCTGCTGGGAGATTCAATTTCCAGATGGGAAGACAGACGCCATGTGGCAACTCTGATACGCAGTTATGTTAAGATATTTCACAGCCGTAATGGTCTATTCAAGCAAAACTAAGGGTCCCAGGGTCCTTCATGAGAACATCTCTCAAAGCACAATACTTTCACCATTAGCCTGTGTATGACCTGCTGCGCATGGAAGAGCAAATATTCATCCGAAAGACAAAGCAAATTGACACGATTATCGACGTGAAGGAGGAATCGTTATTCATCCGATTAGGCAACTCTCTTCAACTTATCCATGATCCAGTGTCGATGTTTCCATGCCCACTATAAGCGCAGTTGACCATGGCGCTTGGTTAACAAAGGCACAAGAGTGAGATGTCTGCGCAGTGTCATATCCATGAGTATCCGTAGAACTGTGTGTTCGAAACACTAGCCATTGGACCTGCAATGAATTGGGCAGTTGGTTGAGCCACTGTCTGGCCCCGATTTTGATTTACCAAGCGGGAAAATCTCCATCGTTCTTTTTCTTTAATGACTCGTGCACGTCCAACAGGTTAGCTGCTGGTTTTGTCACGCACCGTCATTCATTCCCTTTGTATAAGTACAAGTAATGGTAGATCGTAAGCGACCAATTAGTCATGCAGTTTTGGAGATACTCGTTCCGAGTATTTGGGGACTTAAAACCTACCCTCTACCAAATTTGCTTAGATCAACAGCCTTCCCTATCACTCACAATAGAAAACGCAAGAATAATTCTTTAGCTTCTCCAGTAGCAGTTAAAGAACATTCCACCTTAACCACGCGCCCTCCACGTCATCCAGACGAGTTAATTGGAAAATGTGAGGATGGGCATAATGTTTTTACTCGTCAGTGTATATCTTAATACATCATGCACTCTAGTGTGAAAATTCGATGAGTGGAATATCAGTCCAGATATCTTTCTAATTTTCTAATCATGTTCAGAAAATTACGACATCGCTTCCAACCCGTTTTACCGTCAATAATGTAAAACAGTAACCCAAATTTTATTGCAGCAATCTCTTTAACCACGAATTCCAACTAGTAATGACTGGAATAAAAATGCTGATTCATTTTTAAACTCTTATCTATGGTATAGCTAAGATGTTACGACTGCGAACAGGTAAATTGATATTCAAATCACCGAACCTTCAAACCTGCCTTTAAATGTAGGCCTACTTAAGATCATCGATAAGTCAATAGAAGTATCATAAGAATCTTACACTTGAATTCAATCTAAGATCACACTTAAAAAAATTCATAACACACTATGCTGTTTAATATCATCTCAAAATTGAAGAAGGAATTCAAAAGTCCATCTGTAATGGGCATTGAAAGAGTGGGTATTTCCCGGGCTCAAGATAAGGAAAAACTGTCGTTAAGATAGAGTGTGGGGGAAAAGGGAATCGGACATTGAATACCATTTATCTTTGGTCGTAGAGTGACAGAGATGTTAAGTAATAAAACGGATGCGCGTGCGGGAAGGAAAAATGGGGCCTATTTTACTCAACTGTCGATAAAATCTTATGTGAGATTATTTTCCGCTCTATCCATTTCACGATGAGGGAAGTTCGTCTGATTATTTCTCAACCCATAGTCATGATTTGACTAGACAAAGGAAAAAATTTAAAACTTAGTTCTATCAAGTATCATTTAATTCAGATATTATCACAAAAAACCTGTCTTGATATAAATTTTCAAACTTCAGCGTGGTTAATTTTTAACAAATCAACAGGTTTATTTGTCTAACTACAATTAATGAATGAATTAAGCCCCGGGTTAAATAATTGAAAATATTCCTTAGATGTATTCAAAACTTTGTAATCGAATATTTGAAATTGTGTTTGAACATATATTGTTTTCTTGTTGTTTTTTAAAGAGTTTTTGCAAAATTGTGTTTGAACATTACTTAATATATTTTTTTCTTGTTGTTTTTTGAAAGAGTTTTCAGACATAGAAAACCTAAAAAATCTACCTGCGACAACTTTTTTTTTTTTTGCAAAAGTTAAGGGAAAAAAAAAGGGAAAATGGGAAAAATTGAGTTTTTAACAAAATGTTTTGAAAAACACAAAGAAAAAATTCTCTTATCATTACTTAATACATTTACAGAAAGGTGCATCTCTCAATGGCTTAGAAAATTTTCTAAATTCGATTTTTTTGTATTAACATCATAATGCAACAATACTTGAACTGTTGACAATGTACTTTATAAACCATACTCAAACAGCAAAACCTAAAATCTGGCACCTCACTTAAACCTATCTGCTAAGATTTTTAAAGACTTTCAGAGACTGATTTATTAATGATTCAGATTAACGGATTATTAAGGAGGACTTTCAGACTGATTTGACTAACATGCAATAAATCTTATTAAGAATAATGAACTTCGGAAAAAGCTTAATTCGAATTAGATTCAAGTAGTTTTCAAAAGGAATCATGCTTTGAATAACTCTCTTGTTTATATCTTACTTTTATTTAAAATAAAAATAAATAATTAACAAAAAAGCATTCAAATGAATCGCAAAGAAAATTCTTTAAAATTTTGATTCACAAGAAAACAACGTTAAGAATATAAAGGCATAATGCGTAGATTTAGTACCTAAAAGCACACACTAATCCTTTTATAAATTCAATACATATTATTTTGCATTATTTTTCACACAATTTATTTTATTATCAAAACTATGTACCGTGTTGAATGTACCATATTGAATCAGAATTATTCATTTATAAAAATTTTAATCAAGTACAAGCACAGTAATGTGGAAATCATACACCGAACTTTTAGTACAAAGTGATTTACAAATTTCTTCAGATTTGCAAATTTATATTTGGGCATCTGTTTTTTAACTCATTTATGTATATACACGACTGATGTTATTAATTTCTGTGGACTTAACCAATTAAACGCGTTAAACACACGTAATCCTTTTTTTTTTAAATTTTACAAACATTCATCTCAAATTGTATTCATTACGTACCATTAAAATTGGAAAATTTCAAACGTTATCGTCCAAAGGCATCATATTATAACAGAGAAGTATATTATTCGTAATGGATTCGAAATTTGTTTCATCAGCTTCGTGCTAACCTAGTTAGTAAAGTGTCGTCTCTACTGACCATGAGCAGTGGCGCACACAAGGGGAGAGGGTGCCCCCAGGTGCAGACTTCCACAACCCTTGCTTTTTACATTGATTGTTTATAATCTTATGAATATAGTACGTAAAATTTAATTAAGTATTTATTAACAATTAATTTTATTAATTAATGCTAATTATTTATTCAATAATTAATTTTTAACTTTTTTGTTCCCGAAAATCGACAAGACCAAAGCAATATGTTGATCGGCGTATTGGAGCATGATACGAGAATGGTGGACCTTCGACCCCCCCTCTTGAAAAATTCTTGTGTGCGCCACTGACCATGAGTTTCGTTATCAATTCCATCAAAGGTCACCATAATAAAAAGTACTAATGTATACTAAATGAATGGTATTTGACATAATTGAGAAGTTGAGGTGGTTTGCATCATCTAATGGAGGCTTTAAATAACCACTACCAATAGCCAATTACTCTGATGCAACTTCACTACTGCACTCATCCGGCTACAATGCAAATTAAGGATATGACTTTGACCTTCAGTCTATTATGCCCAAATATATCGCTCTGACAAAAAAAAAAATTCAACAATTTCTAAACGGGCCATAGGATTTCAAAACACGTTGCTATAATTACATCTTATCTTCCCCTTTGATTTTAATACTAGATCGTGTTGAATACAACCATAACTGATGAATAAATCAGGCATGTAGCACAATATTCGATCCTCCTGCTTATCAGTATTCGAAGTGTTATGGGAATACCAGACTGTACGGTGCAGGGTATCATGAGTGCTTATAGAGAACCTATATCACCTGCAGTCCCTCGTGTGGTTCTGTGCCTAGCTCGTAATGCGTCTCCTCCCGCAAAGAGTATTATTTATCATCCCACAAATAATGGGTTGGAACACGCGAATCGCAGCACCCCGTTCGGCACTGAAAAGGGTCGGTAATCCATGTCATGGGGAGGGAAAAAACCATGTAAAATACCTGGTTGCGTGATAGAAGAGGTCTGCGTTCTTTTGTTCATGTGGTGATTCGATGCATTATAACTCATCAAGCATCGCATATTTTTAGTTGGCCCATTCGGTTATTTTGTTTCAGCAGTGGAAACATCTTATGGAGTTCCGGAAAAAAGAACAAGTTCTTAGGAAACATTTGAGTTAAATAAAAGTATAATCACATAAATAAAAATAAATAATATGTTTATTTGATTATTAACATCACATTTAAAAACAACACGAAGGGTATTTGCAATGAACGTAATTTTGAACCCCGGTCAAGTGACGCTCACCTTCCAGAGAGAGAGAGAGAGAGAGAGAGTGTGTGTGTGTGTGTGTGTGGCACCTTACCGTTCTAAATTCCATGCCACATAATTGTGAGAATTTTAAGCTCCGAGAGATTTATCTTGCATTATTTCTTTTTTGCACAATGCAGTGCCGGTTTATCTATTGGGCACTTGGGGAAGGCACCCGGATAAGCCGAATTTGACCAGATTTTCTGATTAAATTTCGATTTACCAGTGCCAAGGGGGACTGTAGATCTGCGCCCAGGGCCCGAAAAGAGCTTAAATCGACCCTGGTTCGATGGATCGTGAGAAGCATCAAATTTTGAGCCCACTAATTGATTTAAATAATGCCAGCCATGAACTCGTGAATACTCGTCTTTCTACAGCCTTTCTCTCTCTCGAGATAAATTTTAATAATAATTACATTTTTTTTCTTAGATTCTTGAATCAAATTCATCTCTTATTCAAGTATATTCGATTTTTAATTAGAATTAGTCATATTAATCATGATATACAATGACATCTTGGTGACGTCATACATTTCAAGTGCAATAGTATGTTTTGACGTGAAGAAATGTCTCCAGAAAAGCTGTCTCTACTGAGATCCACGGGTCGATTTTATTTTGTTTCGAATGCTCATGGTTCCCTCCCCCACTCCATTTTTCAACAGTACCACAAATTCGCAGTTCATGTAAAGAAATAGTTTGCATCAAAACCCGATTCATTTGTATGTCAAGAGGGTACGGTTGTGACTTTGCAACTTGCAATGGACCTAATCATACCAAAATTTCCAAGTACTCAGATTAACATGGGAGTTAATACCTTAGTATTTTATTGTTCATACCATATGAAACGATTTTGAAGAGCTATTTCTTTTTATTTCCAGTAGTTCATATCTCGTCCTTGAATAAAAAATTGAGAGTGAAATTAGCAATCTCTAATTTTCAGTTTTCGATCTCACCTTAAGGAAAAATTGGAACTCGGGAAAAAAGTAGCTGTCATTGTTTACATTATATTCCTCCTTATTAGAATGTATGAAGTCAACGCCTATATTAAATGTATAGAAATATTTTGCAGCTTATTCGACTTATACCTGAACCTAAAATCTGTACTGAAAAGTTAAAAAAATTACTATCTTGAAAGTGAAATGTACAAAAAGCCAATTTTATACCCGTTCGTATCGCACAGGAATTAAATTTTGCTAGTTTATAAGTAAAAGCTATACCCACATTATGTAGAATTCACAATTGTACATAATACTTAATTTAAGATATCAGCTATATTCCTCTAAGATTGTTATATTTCCACACAGTATGAAGATATCTGCATAATATTATAAATCCATTCATGTACTTATAAACCAATATAGTACCTCTTGTCAAACCGAAGGCCTACTTTTAGTACATTGTACTAAAAAGTGTTCTTAAATATATTTGTCAGAATTGATAAATTTGGATATAAACTTTTATTTCAATAGCTGTTTGGTTAATTATATAAGTTCTTTGGAAAACAACACACCTATTTTTTTCCTCTTCAAAGCTACCTCAATACATTCTACAAATATAGGGAAAACCATGTTTTATAACTTCAAAACAAGTAAACTATAAATTTAAATTACAACGTGAAAAGTTCGTTCATAATTCAACAAAAACACCACTCTAAGCTTTAAATAGATTTCCTACATCCGAAAATTATTCCAACGCACAGCCAGACGAAATTGGATTTCCCCCATTGTTCTTCATCTTCAGGGGAAGAAAGGAAAAAAATATTTCACGTAAAACCACTCAAATATATGGAAAAATTGTATACCTCATCCCTTACATCCGAATCTTTTATACGAATCCGAAAATGACGTTATTTACTAATACACTTCCGACCGCAATGCGAGATCACTTAACAACCAGCTCTCATTTTAGGTAAGAGCGGATAAATTAGCCGCCTCTTCGATACCGCAGATAATAAAACGTGAAAAGGGGGATTTCGAATCCCGATTTATGGGGGTAAACAAAAGAGGATGAAGAAAACGAGCTCTGCTCGTAAACGGAGATAATCTCGGAGTGCGAGAATCCGACAGAATAATGCTATTAAGTCCGTGATTTAAATGTCCGGGAGACGGTGATATTTCGGAATCTATGGGACGATGGGTCCGAAATCGGAAACCATTTTTTCAATGGCTTGTCTCCCCGCAGAAAAGATGGAGAAAGGTAGGCTTAAGGGATTTGACAAAAATTGCGGAGGATGTTTCAGAAATAAATGTATTTCTCGGAATGAAGTACATAATTTTCCATTTCTAAGTCCCTGTCGCCTTATTTTCAGTGTATGTGTACACTCTTCCTGATGTGGGAAACGTATGCCTTTTGAAGAAATTCCAAATTTCTTCTTTTGTTTCCGTACACAGATGTAAAATAACTATAGTAAAAAAAAGAACATTTAAAAGAATACAGAGAAACAATTCCAAGTTTTATTGACATACTTTACAGATGCTCTATGAGTGAAACCTTGGTTACACGGCATATATCAATGCGCTAGTGTAGTTCACATGCACCACTCTATTCAATATAGTAATATTACGTTATTACAGCACGTGTTATCCTTTCATGCAGTTCTGCTACATCACGCGGCAAAAGGGCATTAAATGCCATGTCATTAATTTAAACATGACTACCATTTATCGGATTTACCGTTTATTATTATTTAACACACATCACTATTTACAAATAATAATGAGACAGAATCTTATGAATCTACTTCAGGCACCTTTTCGCTTAACCATTCCCGTTGTGACGTCGGCTCATTATTAGAACACCTCCCGACTACACTTGTCAAATTTGATGTATGGGATAACCAGACTGCCTATGGGGCATTGTATCTTCCAAAAGAGACGGCGTATTCTTTCCCTCAGGCCTGAGGGAAAACAGATGCGAGTCGATTTTGAGGGTGACTTTGATGTTGTCACACCTTTTCTTTCTTCGACAGCCAGAAGATTTTAGTCCCAGCAATCTTTCGGAAAGACATTATTGAGAACAATATCCTTTGTCGGCTCACTTCGCACAAGTGGATCACAATTTGCTTGAATGAAAGGGAATGTCAACTTATCGTGACAGAGACCTTCCCTCAGTGTTAAAGTGATAAGGCGACGTATAGCCCTCCAGCTGGTATACGGGGTACGGCATCGGAGTTGGTTTCAGACGCGCCGTCCTATTGTATCCAAGCACCAAAGAAGCCTGGACTACGGACTATACTCACCAATTAGAGATAATTGGGGGCTCGAAATCGGCCCAGCCAGGGGGTTTAAAGGGTCGGCTCGCAAATTCACTAGAGTCTCCTTCAATCTTCTGCATGACCTTCGGCATAAGTTTTTTCTCTCTCAAAAAGGCTCGAAGGAGATTGCGGGGGCAGCCGCACCTCAAGGACCAAGAGAGATGAGCATCGATTACCTTTTAAAGACGGATTGCAGGAGTCGGTGGAGAGACCGCTTGAATGAACCGACTTTGGACCATCAAGCGAAAGGGGTGGCGGGGACAGCTGCACCCGAAAGCCGATCATTTCAATGTCTTTCAACCTTAACACGGGACTAGAGCTTTTCTCCCACCAAAGTCAGTGAAAATGAACAATTTACTAATGAATATACTATTTGTTTATTTAATTTTGAATAAAATGCCTTTGGGGCTAACAGCTGCGTGCCTCCTCACGCTACCGAGTAATGAAGTGGTTTTAAAGGATCATGACACTACACTGTCTTTTCCAGCTCAAAGAAAAACCCAGTCCTATCATCCATAGCAGCGCCCTATTTTCAAATCAAAACAGCGTCACAGGCCAAGCTTTTAGGCACGCTTTTAAAAGTGGTACGAAAACTTTGTCTTATGTAAATGACCAAGTTTTCGGATAACACGGAAAGGATACACGTGCTGACAATAACGTTGATAGTATCGTGTTCAGTAGTGAGGCAAAAATTGGACTAACGCATTGATGTCTGTCGTGTAACCATGGTTTCATACATAGAACATCTATAAAGGAAATAAATACAACTTGAACAGTTACCGTATGCCTTTATGTGCTCTTTTTTGCTGCATTCGTCTCATTTATTTTTACCATAAAAATTTGCAACCCTAGAGGGAATTATGAATAACCCTATATATTTGCTATAAAATAAAGTTCATTAGCAAGTCCGATTTAAAGTCGAACAAGACCTATTAACGAACAGCGTCATTCTGAAACCATGGTTAAAGTGAGAGGTCGAGATCTGAACGGATACCTCGTTAACGTATAGAAACTGCTGTTCTTCCTCACGTCCATCTTTAATGGGATTGGGAATCAAATAACTGACTCCGGGATGGACATCAGAAGCCATAAAATTTTCGATCATGGTCAAGGGACTATCACAGCTCTAAACGTTAAATAATTCATTACTTAATCTGTGATGGTGTCTGGGTACGAGATTCACATTTAATGCCTGGATGCTGGGTTCAAGTTTTGATGTGTTTGTATATAGGCATACATTTTAATGAACTTTCAGCATCTTTTATGATGAGGCTAACGATCTAATTCAGTGAGAGGTTTGTATTAGATTTATTTGATTGGTAATTGAGCTTAAGGTATTTGAAATTGGTATTTAAGATAGCCAATTACAATGGGGTTTTTTTTCGTATTTCTTTATGTTTTCGAAGTGGTGGACTAATTAAATCATACATGGCTTCAATTGTTTCAGAAAAATATTAAGTATGTTTTTATTATTTTCCTTCAAACGAAATTTAGAATGTTAGTAGTTAATTTCTACAATTTAATTTCATAATCAAAGAATAATGTAATAAAATGATGCATCATTTCAAAGATCTCGTAAGCTAACACTTGCTGCAATACTTTCAAAAATGTTTATAATAAAAATATCAATTATTCCTTAAAGCTGTCCTTTGATACAGTTAAAGAATATGATTCCAAATGGGAACCATTCTTTTCTGATAAAAGAAAACTCGGGAAGATTCATATTATGCGTTTACTACACTACACTTTCCAGAACAGCGTGTTTCATAGCGATATACATTTGTGTACAAGTCAGTTCATTTCTTACTGGATAAAATGTGCTTTGTGCTTCATTTTCTACATTATAACGCTAAATGAGAATAATTTTGCATCTTAAGGTGAAAAATTGCGTATTTTCGAAGTATTTATATACACTAAGAAACATTGAAAATAGCGACCCAAGAAAGCATCGGATTGAAATGAAATTTAATACACATAATGACACAGATGAGAGATTCACTTGATCTCAAAAACAAGACAATTAAACGAATACAGGGTGTGCAACGACACAAATACTGGGCAACTTCAATAGCGCGTTGGATCACCTCCAGCTGCAATACATGCCGTCACACGGTCCGGCATTGAGTTGATTAGACACCTTATGTTGTCCTGAGGCAGATGGGCCCACAAATCTTGAACAGACAACTCTAAATCATGTACAGAGTGACACGATTGCATCTGCCGTTTTAGCTGATTCCACACGTGCTCTACAGGGGACAAATCGGGGAAGCGGGCCGGCCATGGAAGAGTCTGAAAATGACGTCGGAAGTCTTGAGCAACTCTTGCTGTATGCGGACGAGCATTATCTTGCTGGATAATTGTCCCTGGGAGACCATTTAGGAAAGGTCCTACATGGGGTCGAAGAATATCATCAGCGTAAAGTTGGCCCGTTAAGGTTCCACGCATCACAATTAAAGTGGACCGGCTATCATAGTCTATGGCCCCCAGACCATTACACCAGCTGTGCGGGCAGTGTAACGTAGAACAGTGTGAGGGGAATTGTACCGCTCACCAGGGCGCCTCCACACCCGTACACGGTTATCATCTGTCCCCCAAACAAACCGGGATTCATCACTAAACACAACCTTTTGCCAATATGTGACATTCCACATTGATCTGGCTTGGCACCACTGTAGACGCAGTTGTAGATGTTCCGGTGTTAAAGGGAGTGTACGGAAAGGGCGCTTGGATTTAAGATTTGCTTCTGCAAGGTGTCTGGAAATTGTTTGTGGAACAATTGCTACGCCTACGCCTGCTCGTATCGTTTAACGAGTCACTGTGAGGCCCACAAGTGCTTGCCGCACGATCCTTCGATCCTCTCTCCTCGTGGTCTTCCTGGTCGCTCCAGACCCGGATTTCCGCGCGTGGGTACCTTCTCGTGTCCACTGCTCCCAACAATTTCTAACGGCACACTCCGAACGATCCACCTGGCCAGCAGCACGGCGCGTCGACTAGCCTGCAATTTTCATCCCGATGATCAGGCCTCTCTCAAACTCGTTTAACTGTGAGAAATGTCTTCTAGCACGTTTACCTGGCATGTTTCGCTTACCAAAGTCTTCCTACAGTTGGCGAGTAATCGTCACGTTTATGAATCTTCGAATTTGCGCTGGCTTATATAGCACCCTCTTCCTGATTGTAGCGCCACCTCGGTGTGTATGAGCATGCGTATTGGTACAAAACTTGGATCATTTGCATATCACATTATGCTGTACTTATTTGCAAAGTTTCGCGATTGTACTTAGCTTCCTTCTTGGGTCGCTATTTTCAATGTTCCTGAATGTATTTTAAAAATAATGCGTAATGAAAAGCGCATTTGTAACAATTTCACAAATTTATAAAAAAAAACATTGGAACAACTGGAACTTTTTGTTGGAAATGTGTTTGAAATTTGGTTCAAGATCTTTAAAAATAGCCTGATAAAAAAAGGACATTCACGACTAAATAGAGATTGCAATCACCAGACGGGAGATATAAATGGATTATTATTGCACCTGTAGCTTCCTAGAACCAAAGTTTGTTTGACAGTTAATATAATTTTTTAAAAATCAAGAAAGGGGTGTAATTCAAATCATAAAACATATAGCATCTTTATTTTCGTTGATAACGAAAAAAGAAGTTAGAAAAAGCTAGGGGGAAAAAAGAAAAGATTTATCTCACAATATTCAGCCACGCATTAATATAAATTTGATTCTAAACATACGTTAATTTTTAACAATTCATTGTTTAGCTCTGTTTTAATATTTCATTAAATAGAATTCCTTGCCGACTTAAATATATTTAAAGTGTTTCATTATTGCCACTGCATGAAGTAAATCTTTAAAAAAAAAAAAAACGCTTCCTATGCAATTTTAATGCTACAACATTGCGAGAAGCATTGCAGTAAAAGAGAAAAAAATACTAAAACCTGACATTTCCTCAAATGCAAAACATTTTTTAAAGAATTCCTTAATATTTAAAACACTTCTTTAAAAAAATTATCATTTAAGGGGGGGGGGTGAAGAAAAAGGAGGGAAAATCTTCCTTAAAAACTGTTGCAAAAACTCTTAACATCTCTGAAATTCAGATTTCTTTCTTTAAAAAAAGTATTAATCGAAAAAAGCAACTTTAAACAAAAGCAAACAAAAAAACATCCAAAACATTTCCATCTGCAAAATTCTGTATTTCGAGCAGAGGGAAAGAAGCGGCATTTGAAATTTGACAGCCACTTTTATACAACAACAACAACAAATAAAACAAAATAAAACCAAGGAATTTCTTTAAAAACAACAAGAAAGGGGAAAACGGGTAAAAGTAAAGCTCGAGGCCTTTAAAACAGAAAAAACAAATTCTTTTATTCCCCACCTTGGTACAAATATTGTGAGCGGATTATTTTATTAGGGCGACCGCTTTGTTTAACGACAGGATAAATCGTTGAAGCTCCTCGCCACGTCACAATTCTTTGTCGCCAATAGAATGGGAAGACGCATTTCAAAATTATCGAAAAAACACAAAATTTGCCAACTCGAAACCTTATGACGTGAGTTTCGATTTTAACGTGTCGGATTTTACGTCGCACTAAAAGATGTGGCGACGATGGAGTGAGGGCGAATTTTTACACTCTTCTCTTAAGATATTTTACGAGCGTCGTATAATATTCCATAAACAATAAAAATACAAGAATATGACCTTTTATCGTGGCCCTTTTTGGGGTGAGGTTACAACAACAAGGGTGGGGGTGAGTGTTAAGGGGAAAGTTTCGTCGGCAGAAAAAGCAATAGAACGGATTTTCGTTCTTTTTTATGGAATTCTTTTTTAAAACAAAGACAGCATTTCCCTAGGTGAAACTATTAGTTTTTGAAAGAAACGGGAAAAAAAGATGTTAACTTTGTATTTAAAAATTCTAATTGATAATGCTTTTTTTAATGTAAATTCTTAGGCTATATGATAATAATTGTTATTAAAAATACAGTCAGCAACGAATAACCAAAATAAAAAAAAAATTTAATTATTAAATTTATTGTCATCAACGTAAATCGAACTAAGCACACAAACAATTTTTACGCAAACTACTATTTTTTTAGAATCTTTTCTACATTAGCAACAGAGATAATAACAAAAGATAATAATGTGAGATTAAAATATATTACACGAAAAAATATATGATACGTAAGTGAATAAAGTATTTCTATCATCATCAATCTGAATATGTTTTTAGAATGACTAAATGCAAAATTAAGTGCTGTAAAATTAATTTGAAGCCTTTTTATGTAACTAATATTTCATATGAAAAAAGGTGACGTTTTAGTTTTCACTTAAATAAATCTGAATTTAATATATAAAATAAATCATGCATAACTTTATGTCACATTCCTAAGTAAGTGACAGCTTTAGGAAACATAATAGTTAGATATTTTTGGTATATTGACTTTTTTATATTCTTTCGATGAATCTCTCTCTCTCGTCCTAGGTTTATAATATTATCTCATTCTAATTAATAAGATTTATTTACTGCTGAACCATCATTCTTCCATTTATATTTTAAGAAATTTTATTTTTATTAATAATTGTTTCATCTGAATTTAACATCAGTTAACAGTGTAATCATGGATATATTTCATACAATGTGCAAGAAGTCGCTTTAGAAAAATAAGTATTCATTATCAAAAAAAAAAACCTATAAAACTATTTGATTCGGAGAAATTATTTTAAATCGCTTTCCTATTATTTTCTTTTGACTAATCTGCGGAATTATGAACACAAATAAATCTTACCTCTTCCCAATCAAATACAAGCAATTTCAACTCATTCCCCCCCATTCCTCCAATTTTCTCAACATAAAAGTAAAATTCATAAGAAAAAGGAAGTAATAAAAGGCTGAGGCAAATAAGAGGGAGAGTTTAAAACACGCACTGGTACATCCTCCTTTGAGAGGTTCACATGCTTCAATATTAAAAAAAAATTATATGTAATAACGAGGATTTTTTAAAAATAATGTTTTTTTCCCTTACACATAAAGCAAAAGAACTAATTAGTTTTTTGCCCTAACCACAGATCCGAACTCACGCGCAAAGAGGGATAAAAAGGGGAAAAAATAACACTCATACTCGAAAAGTTAAATCTCTTTTCTCCAACTTTAATCAAAGCGGAACTCGGCAGAAAGCTTTCGTGTGATACTTCTCCCTTCTGCCTCAATTTTGACAATTCACCTAGAGAAAAAGAATTCCCGCAAAGAACTATATTTTCAATTACATCGCTTTTAGCTCACAGAAGAGAATTATTAGACAGAGAAATGAGAAGATGGCGAAAAAAAAGTAAGAGTAAAAGAAAAAGAAATAGAAAGTTGGGTTGTGTGTGAAAGTCTTTCCTATCGAGAACGTAGTTATTTGAAGCTTCCCTACGGATCTTTAATCCTGTACAGCAGTCCGCTTTTGCTAAGTACAGAGAAAAATTACATTTATACGAACCAATTAGAAAGCTGGGGATTTTTTTCCCCTTTTTCCGCACCTGCCTCTCTTATTATACTCCAATTATCATCGGGCTGTCAACACGAGCATTTCACTTTTCTCTCCTATTATCAGGCGGATCAATGTTCGCTATTGTCTCTCATGGCAAGAGAAAAAAATTGTAAAAATATGCCGGTTTATTTGGTGACTTAGAGATCAATTTACGCTCGGAAGGTTCATCGATTTTTTTAATCCATAACAGTGTATGATTTAACAGTGAGAAAAAATGAGCATTATTATTCTTTTATAAGATATTCGTTTCTTTTATCAAGGGGAAAAAATCATGTTTCTTGTAACGCCACTTGTTCTGACAAAAAATTTTGTAACCAAATTTCTAGGATTTCTTTTTTTTTTATTTGACTTCAATTATAATTAGATTCTATCCCCTTTCTCTATTCTTATTATAATAGTTACTAAAAAAATAGTAGACATGCAAAAAAGAGGCAACTCAAAAAAGAAAATCCTTTTGATAGTATATATATTTTGAACAGTAGCGCACACAGGAATTTTTCAAGGGGGGTCCGGGGTCGAAAGTTCACCATTCTTGTATCATGCTCCTTTTGATTTTGTCAATTTTCGGGAAAAAAAACACAGTAAAATCTAATTTAAAAAACTAATTAGCATTAATTAATAAAATTAATCATTATTAGCAAGTAATTAATTAATTTTTACGTACTATATACTTAGAATTATAATCAATCAAAAAAAATTCAAGGTCTTTGGGGGGTCGGACCCCAGGATGCCCCCCTTGTGTGCGCCACTGATTTTGAATAATACTAAATACACATGTTCCGACCTAGATCAATGAAAAAGATACCGAATGAACTCCAATCTAAGCCGCACTAGTTTTTCAGTGCTAATGCTAATGAAAATGGTGCGATTTAGAATCGACGGCAAAACAATTGTTGGATGTGAGAAATTGTATTTCTACTCCTTTCAAAAGCAAAAATGCAACCATCCATTATGACCACTTGCATCGATGACTTCTTCCAATTCCGCAATTTATCTCCAGTATTAAGTCTTTCCAAAACATAGTTCTGTGCTCGTATTTAGGCAAATTTTTTCTATACTCTTTGTTTTAATCACCTAAGCATCAAAGATATCGGTAATACCTAGGTTAGTTGAATACGACGCAAGAATGAAAAGGGAGGCAAGGAAACAGAGAAGCGGCGACTGAGAATTTGAAACGGAAGAAACAAGTATACGTCGATGTCGTAAACAAAATGAGATAGTTTTTGCTTGCGCAAATGTGTGTTCAACAGTTTTTAATAATTATTTTACATTCTTGTGATAATGGGAGAAGAAGAATCATTCTCTAAACATGATACTGAGAGTTAGAGTAATTATTTGAAAGTTTTTGATACTGGTAAAATAAATAAATTATTAACTTCTTATTATTTCTAATTAATTTTTTTAAAAAATTTCTTAAGTTTCGGTTATTGATGAGCCTTTTACACATTTTTTTAAACAAATTTCATCAAAAAACGAGTAGAGAATTAGGGGTGCGGCTTAGAATCGAATAAATACGGTATACATGCCAACTGGCCACAGAGGCAAGACTCCATCACTGTTCCATGTCCGTCGTCCGTGTCTGGGCCTAAGCCTGTGACGGATCTATACTCGTCCTCACACTAATCCTCTTGGGGAATCTTTGGGCTAGCATTCGCGTTTAATTCACAGCCATCCCTCTCAAGAAGAAAACGTAATATTCAGATTAGTTCGTCTATATAAAGTCAGAGTTTTGTAATTATAGAAAAGGAGGTGTGGGAGGCAGCTATATTCGCTACGCAGGTAAGATTGACTAAGGTTTACTTTCGCAAGTAAAGATTAAGAGTGTTTTTTTTTTTTTTGCCACTTAGTTGAATTAGTAGATTTGGGGTTAAGAATCAACGATAGATTACATTAAGTAAAACAAGTTGATTCAACATATTTGCTTAGTAATCATCGCTTTCTCCGTGCTACTCATTTGACATTCCCTTTGTGAATAGATTGTTGTTGGTTAGTTTGTTTGACTAAATAAATAATTGTGTTTATGGAATTTTCTGGTTCTGATTTCATTCCTCCCACACCCTTAGGTAGGCAAGACAGTGAGAGAGAAGCTTCGAGAAGAAGTTTCTTATGAGCCTAGCACCATTCACCATCATTCAATTCAAAGGTGACTGTCAGTCGAATAAACTTACACTCAGATTCGTGAGTGTGAGTTCCACACAATAGTTTCGGGTTAATGTCATTACGGTAACTCGATTTTTGGCTACGTAAACTATATACTGTAGTATTTGACATGTGACAACTGTCTACTTAAAAGGATCACTGGAGGGTCCTTCTTTTGCAAAGGTGTTATGGCCTCACGAACTCTTAAGACGTCACTGTACATAATCTAATATTGTCATATAACTGACGAGGCATACTTACATTAAATTACTTTCAACAGATTTCAACGTTTTGAAAAACGATCGGACGACGAAAACAATATGAAGACTGCAAAACACTTTATTTTAAGACAATATTCGCAGAGTATACGTAAGAAGTTCGAGAATAATTTATAACGATAAGAAAATACTGACTGTTTTTATTCTCTGTAAAATTCCTCCTTTCAAATTCCTCTGCGTTTGAAAAATTTTTGATTGAATAATCGTACCACTTAAAGAACAAACAGAAGTTCCTAAGTAAAATATTATTTGTATCATGAACTTCATAAAAGCAAAATATTTCTAGAACCTTATAAACAGTAAGATTCTAAAAGTACTTTATTTCTAGAAAAACAGCTGCGTCTAAATCAAAGAATATGATGAACTAAAGAATAATGCTAGAAAAAAATGAATATACCCTTCCTCTTCCCAAAGAAGAATACGTAAGATACAGATATCGGCACCTATTATTTTCCACAGTGACTTGGGATAAAACAAAGACGCAAATCCTCAATTTAACTCCATTGTACAAACCAGCTTTTAATATCGTCCGCACTAAAATACATAATCATCATAGTAAACCAAATTAAAGCAGAAGCCTCTGTTCTTCTTCACGTCATTTTATTATGAACCATATCCCAGATTGTCTTTTCTCTCAAATGGCGAAATATGAGCCCCCTATCATAATGAGCCCCTATCGATTGAACACAGGGCCAGATCGATTCGGGGGGAGCCTAATGCGATTATTGCATGTTCGATTGTGTATCGCGGCGGCTTTATACTTAATGGTATCCTAAGTACCACACTTAATTCTGCCGGCCTCACGAGAAGATTTCTAAATTAATTTTCCCTCCCGCCTCGTTTCAATTTTTTCAAAATTCCTGGCATTCCCCTTAACTATCCCCATAACCATGAGCACGCCGCCTAACCATTAATAAGGTTCTCCGAGTGTGGGGTTTTTGAGGATGTTAAATGCTTGCTTCGCACGAAAAGTGCGGTGATTAAAATGTAGCTCTCGGAAAATAGACTTAAAAAGGAGAATATTTACAAGAGATTCATGGGAGAAAATGCCAATAATGAACGTGGCAGCTCAGAACACGCAGTAAGTCATCCAACTACCTTTATTATAAAAATATAAGCGAATCGAAATCAGATGCTAAATAACACAAGACCAAAAAGCCAGTCTATAAACTCTTTGCTTATATGATGACCAAAAATTTACTGGGATCTAATATTTACATCATAGAGAATCAACAAATGTGTTATTACTGTAAAGAACTAAGAGTATATCGTAAAACATTATATGGGATTATTAATTTTATCCTTTCTTATGAAAAGTTTAATATTCAGATTTAGCCGGCAGGGTGGCGTAGTTGGTTTGTCGCTGGCCTTGTACGCCTAAGGTTGCGGGTTCGACTCCGGCTCAAGTCCGTGAATTTTCATGATGCAGAAAATCGTATGATTATACGGCATCTAAAAGATCCATTGAGTGTCTGTTGGTTTTATGTGCTCTCGGAAAAATTAAAATCCGGTTTTGCAACGCCAGAGCTCAGGTGCCTCCCTCTGGGGAGGAAACTGGGCGTCGGAATTACCTGTGACGGTTGGTATCCGCCTATATGGTGCCACACTAAAAAGAAATACCAGCCCCTGGAAATGCACTAGGTCAGCAATGGTAAAACACCGGCCCGAAGCCTCATTAGAAATAAAAAAAATTCAGATTTATAAGAGGCATTAATAATATTCAATAATACTCTTCTATATACAATAACAATTATGTAACTTAGTATATTGCAAGAATGTGAATAAATATAAATAAGTGACGTAAAAGTCCGATCGGCAGTAAAACTAATATGTCGAGTTTAGTTTAGGAGCATTAAAAAATAAGGTTTCATTTTAAAAGAAACTCAGACATAGGGGACAACACAAAGCATATATCCCATTACGGCACATAAAAAGAAATGAATAAATTGTTCGAATAATTGTAATTGTAATGTTTTCTTGTTCAGAGTCAAGGAGAGAGCCTTTCCTTCAAAGCAATTCCTACGTATTAATTTTTTTCTTCTTTTAAAAACTATATAGCTATTTGCAGTAGCGCACACAGAAATTTTTCAAGGGGGGGTCAGGGGTCGAAAGTTCACCCTTCTTGTATCATGCTTCTTTTGATTTTGTCAATTTTCTGGAACAAAACACAGTAAACTCATTATTGAATAAATAATTAGCATTAATTAATAAAATTAATCATTAATAACAAATACTTAATTAAATTTTACGTACTATGTACTTAGAATTATAATACAATCGGAAAAAAAATCAAGGGTTTTAAGGGGGGGCTCCGGACCCCAGGACTCCCCTCCTCCCTTGTGTACGCCACTTGCTATTTGACATATAAACCATTTTTCAGACACTATTCAAAAAACGATTACTCTCAACTCGTATTAAACCTGTTTTCACCAAATGTATGAGAGCCTCAACTAAACGCGAAGCATATTTCCAGAAAGAAAAATGTTTTAATTTTCATGAAAATCTGTGTGATAATGTTATTTCATACATCAGTTTATAATACATCATTTTTAAAATTTCAAAATATTCCATAAAAAATTGATTCTACTTTTCAACATGTAAGAGGATAGTTCATTTAGCATTACGGTAGCGATTCATAAAAATGAGTCGTAAGATAAAATATGCTGTTCTGTAAAGGATTACGCAGTCAGAATAAAATATTGCAATGTACTAGTTATTTTAAATCTGAAAATATATTCCCAACTCGGTTCCTATTCTTTAACATTATGCAAAGGCAACCTTAATAGGTTAAACTCACATGATTTCCTTGTCTCACTCTAATACACGCCTTTACAATAATGTTACGAATAATTAGATTTCTACATAAATGTATTTAAAAGCATTAAAGCGTATTATCAAATTATGCTATAAAATTAGAATTCAGCGCATGAAATCAATTCTAGAGAGTGGCATTAGTGATAATCTGGAATATTGTCAACAATATAAAATAAATACAGTATACACATATTTGATATATATATATATATATATATACACAAAATTTTACAAAATTTAATTTTGCAATAAATTTCTGGAATTAGTTTCAAAGTGTTTACTTTTAAAGATATTAAACGTAAAGAAAAAACTAAAATTTATAAATTCCTTCAACTCCACTTTCATTTTTAAGCATAATATCCATTTCCAATAATGCGAATTCTTTTGAAAAATGAGCAACTGAACGTTCTCTTTAATCTTCGAAAAGGGGAGGTGAAAAGACGATTTTGTCGAACCCTGGACAGCCTCATCTCTACCCCCCTCATAACGAAAACTATTTAAATTGGCTTAAAAGACTCTCCCACTCCACCCCCATTTTTCAGAATCACCAGACAGAATGAATTAAATATTTGAAACGCGAGGGAGAGAGAGATGAAAACTTTTCATCCGGAATTTATTTTAAAAAATGAAGGGAGGAGGGGAAATATCACATTCTGGTGATGAGTGTGAAGGTGCTTCTCTCTCTCCCCACCTTAATTGAAAATTAAGTCCGTCGGCATTCGAATGTGTATACCTCTTTCCAACTGTCTAACTCTCTACACCTAGTTTTACTTCGCGGGGGATATCTAGATCTTTCAAGCAGTATGTGCTCCCTACTGCTTGAAATGAAAGCAAAAGAAAAGATATTTAAGTGGATTATTTTTAATCAGATGCAGCTAGTTTATTCGTTGCGTACTTTACTTCGGTTTAGAATATGGTTTATCCCTTAGAGGAATTGATTTCTAAATACTTTTTGTTATTGGTTTGTTTACTTTGCTTTTTTTTCTAACTAAATGACACAATAGAACAATGTAAGAGAAAACGGGATTTTGACCAGATTATGATCCAAGATTATATGAGTTGTAAACAACAGGTTTACATTCTCTAGTGAGCGTCCCTCTGACCAAGTCAAAAAATCTGTAGTAAATGAGCTGCTTGAATGGGAATCAATTTTACAAAGCAATGTTGTACAGATTAACAGTGGCAGCTAATTACCGTAAAATACGGCGTATAACCCGCATCCGGTGTATAATACGCACCTATACTTTCGAGCTGCATTTTTCAGATTTAAGTATATTCACCGTATAGCCCGTGCCCGCTTTGCATTAAGCAATCTGAAATGTACGTATGCAATGCTGCTATGGTTTGAAGTCATTTATTCGAGGCATTATCCATTATTAGTATACTTTTACAACTACAAACTTTTAATTTTCTTAGGAATACCGTCTTTTTCTTGTTTTTTTTTAAATAAACAATATTCCTATTTATGTAGAAGTATTTTTTTATGCTCATCTCTTTTTTCAATTTTGAAGACATTATTTTTATACCCCGCGTATAACGTGTACCTGTAAATTTCAATCTTATTTTTGATGTTAAAAGTGCGGGTTATACGCCAGATTATACTGTATAATAAAAAGTTATCGGAATTCTCAAAAGTTAAGTTTTAAATGACGTGGAAGTTTGGTATTTTTCTTCGTCAATTTGGAATTCTTACGTTCTCGAAAAAAGTACACTATACTTTTTAATTTAAGAAATAACAATCGCATTCTACCGATTGCTGGTGTCTCAACCTCCAACGCTATTAAGCAGGCTGATCTCACCGTGCCTCAAGAACTTTTAAGTAACGTAACAAAAAATTATGAATAAGCGCATGAGAATGATTGATTTAAAAAATTACTGGGAATTTTTAAGTAGCATTCATTTTAGTTAAAAGTCTCAATTTATTTTATTAATTGTCTGATGAAGAATATACTGACTCACTACCGATACTTTTTGGAAGATTACAGGCAAGAAGTTTGGTCTGTTTATTTAATGAATATATTTAGAGAGTACCATAATATTCATACGACACAATTATGATCATAAACTCTAAGCAGATACTAAATTATTTATGCTCTGAGAGAAAAAATGTCGAGTACACTGTGCAACTCCGTGCGTTCATTCAAGAGTCCTTATAAATATTTTGAAATATTTTATTATAACAATAGCAATCAATGTCAATAAATAAAGACAAATGTTTAGACTGAAGTAAATAGAAACATTAATCCCACGCTTTCCTTGAAAGCAAAATAGGAGCGCTACGGGAATGCTTCATAGCATGAAAGAATATCTATCGAAGATTGCGAAATATGTTCGAAATTTCGAATTATATATTCATAGTATGATGTTCTAAAAATAAACATTAATTTAAAACTCTTAATCTAAGCAAGCTCGTGTGATATCATTGATATCAATAAATCAGGACACTTTGCGCTTACATCGACGCTCAGGAATAGCAAAACGGATTATTTTAAAATCATATCACTCATCGAAAAGATTAAATTTTACTAGATTTTACAAGAAAGATTCATTAGAAGAAGAAAGTTTCAATGATATTAGTATCCAAAAAACAATCTCTTGAATGGTTGTTGAAAATCATGCATGGAAAGGCAAACGTGGGTGTTATTGTTTCATTGATTGTGCCCATAACGGCCAATGTATGTCTGCAATGTTTTCTGCCACGCATCTGCAAAATCAGCTTCTTTATGTAGATCGCATTACGCAGTTTATATCCACAAATGCACTTTGAAATATTACAAGGTCTCTTCATCTGACTTCGCCCGACAACCGATGGCCGTGAGAAAAACACCACCCCACCGGCAAGCCTTAAACCAGAGTGTTATGCGAGGTGTAAGAGATGACCGCTTAGCCCCAAATGTGTGGAGAGACAGTCCGTTTTGAAACATTGGGAAGTACGGTTGTATTTGCCTCCTCCTTCGCTAATAACATATTCTGAAGAATGGTGGTTGTAATTTATACGAATGTGTATTGAAAGACCACAAATGTATAACGAACGGTTTATACGCAGACTTAGACTTATTTGTAACTTTTCTAATCAAACAAAGAGGTGGTGGACTGTATTCTTAAATGTTGGTTTACTAAGCGACAGTTAGTGCGTCGTGGCTAGAGTCTACAGGAATACTGAATACAAATTGAAAGCAAAAGATGACTCCTAGCGCCATCTGCACATGCGGGTCACAACAAATGGAAATAATCAATTTGAATAACTTGTAGCCAACTGTACATACTGTAATTTATGACAGTGGACAAAATTAATCAATTATTTAATTTCTTAACTCTGGCGCTACCCATGTCTGTTTTCGCAAACGCTTCCGTGTCCCTTGACAATAGATAGTAGATAGATCAATAGTAGATTTATGTATTATTCTCGAGCGATGTTGATTAAAAGCACATTTTTTTTAAAAAAATAATTTCAATAACAATACTAATGCAATTATTTTCCAAAGAAATCCCAAGATGGAACCATTTCCAGTTTTTAAGCATTCATTGTCTTAATCCTACGGACGTCGACCACTCCCAAAAATCTTGGGACATTGCAATCGATTCCGCAGGGCCAACCCTAAGAAAGGGAAAAACAGCTCCTTAATTGCTATTTAGGTAACAAGAGCGACTTCCTAATGGATGTTTAAGTACATAATTCATTTAAGAGAGAGCACAGATGCATCTTCAGACTCTAATGCGAATTCTCTTTGTGTTTCTTTAAGCTCTCCAACTCATTCATTCCCTTCACCAAAAGAGAGCATAAACATAACAAATTGCACAACTGCAATTGCGATGGTAAAAATTTAGCTCAGATGAATGATTGAAGATACATGAATTTTCCAGCTTCTGTTAAAAACTGGATATTTTGTTGCACAGAAGAAAATGAAATTGCTAAAATATATTTGATTACAGAATTAAGCTATTATACATACAACATTACACTTCATTTACTTCTCTTCTGAAATAATTTTGAATTCATTAATTAACCTAAGGAGTTTTTTTCAAATTTAATTTAGTTAAAAAAATTATTAATTAAAATTATATAACAGATTATAGTCAAAATCAGATGAAAGAGTTAACATCTAATATTCCAAATATAAATTTGTGTGTGTTAACTTAGAAATCTAGTCAAATGGATTTTATTTTAATATTTTTGCTTTCATTTAGCCTATTAGTGATTTAATTCTGGGGCGTTTTATCTAATAGAATATTTTAAAATTTTTATTTGATTTTCGTATTCTTTGAATATGTTTATAACGAGCTTTAAGGTATTTTTCACAATTTAATAAGTGCAATCTTGTTTGGATATTGGCGGAATCAGAAACAATCTTGATATGTTTCAACGCAGATTTGGGTGGCTTTTTAAAAATGTTTCAATATTTATTTAGAATTTTGTTTTTTTCCGTCTTTGGTACGAGAGAGAGATTAATTCTTTATTCATGAAGTTTTGTTTTGAAAACCATCTTACAGTATTTTAAGCATTAACTACTCAATATTATATTATTAAACTTAGAGCAATTTTTGAAACTATTTTTTTGCACTATCTTTACTTCTTTCAGGCCAGAGACACAAGAAAATATAGGGGAAGATTGGATGTGATCTTAAAACAATATTTAACCCTACGTTTATTTTTTAAGTCTAAGAGTTTACAACTACACAGCTCTGGTCACTTACTTTAACCTATACTGTCTTGATATACTTGTATATTTACAATTTAACTTTAAATTAGGTTTATAGCAATTTATAGCATTAGAGTTGTTGTGTTGTTGTTTCCAATCCCCTTGGAGCAGGAAAACCTACACCAAGTCCATTAGCATTAGAGTAAATAAATATGTATATAAATATATACGAGGGCTGTTCAGAAAGTATCGGGACTGAATTTATTATGCAAAAACATGCATGCATAAACAGGTTTTGAGTCAATCTCCTTCGAAATATGCTCCGTTGGCAGTAACACACTTGGCCCAACGATATTTCCAGTCCTCGAAACATTTCTGGAACTCAGACTTTGGGATAGCCTGAAGCTGCTGTGTCGAATTCTGTTTTATGATTTCAATGTCCTGAAACCGGTGTCCTTTTAAGGTGTTCTTGATCTTGGGAAAGAAAGGTTGCCAGTCGTTGGAATTGCTGATCCTCAGTGAGGAGATGCGGCACAAACTTTGCAGACACTCGGAGCTTGATTGAATATTAACGTCGCACTGTTCAGCTACACGAGGGCTTTTGGCGACGGACCACGTAATTTTGAACCATGGTCAAAAACGTGGACGACACTTGAGCTGGCACCCCCCTCTCCTAACTACCACACCATACCAACGGGAGGACATTTCAGCTCTCGACAGTTTTAACGTGCATCGCTGCCCTACACGGCGGGTCTTTAGTGGTACTGGGCTCGAATTCGTGACAAGGTAAGCCACGGTCCGATACCTCTACCACTCGGCTACCGCGGCCACCAGACACTCGGAGCATGTTCAAGTCTTTTCTCAAAATTTCATCACATGATCCTACTGAAATGTGACAATCCTGTGCAAGTTCTCGGATTGTTAAACAACGATCAGAGGGCACTACAGCCTTCACTTGTGTAATCTTGTCCTCATTGCGAGAGGTGGACGGGCGTCCAGAACGGGGACCACTGTTCACTGATTGACGACCCTCCTTGAATGGCCGGAACCACTCGAAAACCCGAGCACGACTCATCGCCTCATCTCCGAAAGCTGTTTTCATCATCTCGTAGGTTTCGGTGCTCGTTTTACCGAGCTTAAAGCAAAACTTGATACATATTCGCTGATCCGTGTTTTCACACATTTTCTTTTTTCGACGAACGCACGCAAACACTCCACGTGAAAGAAGTCAGTGTGTCTGAACGGCGCGCTGTACAGACCTGCTGATTTTTGTGAGACAAGGTGAAATATGCGCACAGTCCCTCCGCCAGGAGTTTTCTGGAATAAATAGAATAAATTCAGTATTGATACTTTCTGAACAGCCTTTGTATACTGGGTGTACCTGTACTTTAACAATTATTGAATGACAAATGCTTTCCTATATTTAATATGCAAATAATTCACAATTAAGTAAAAACTTTTTTCAAATTTCACTCCTTTTAAAGCAAAGTTATGTCTCCATGGAACTCACTCCTGTTTTTTATATCTAAGAATAAGACACACATATTTTAACAATTTAATACACAAAATGATGTGAAAAAGTTATAAACGAAATATAGCTCTTATTTATATTTCTATGAAAATGAAATGAAAACAGTCCCTCTCACAAATAGAACTAAGAGTATTATATAATTACTAGAGAACCCGACAGACGTTGTCCTGTACACACATCTTAAATTAAAAAATTCCTAATTTTTATGAATAAGCTTTAACAATCTGGACCGTTTTAAGTAAAATTTGTATTAAAAAGTTATTACAATTTCTAACGTCATTACACATGTACGGTTGTCAGAATTCAATCAATCGATAGCGTGTGAGTATGTGTATACTATGAGCGAAGTTAAATGTAAAGACTGTGTGAATAAAAACTTAAAAACTTGTTTTAATAAAAGGTGAAAAAGTTGAGACTCAAACTATTTTATAACAGGTATATTTATTAAATTGTACATAAAATGTATAGTTTTTTATGCACACTTCAAAACTCTTCAAACACTAATTACATCTGAATGTAATAATTTAATTAACATACGATTTATTTCAACAAAATAATAACACGAAGTGACAAAATATTTTCCTGAAATGAACACAGCACGAACTGTCGCGACCAAATTGAATTATAATAAAAGATTTTTGAATATCCCATACCGCGATCTTGGCGCAGTCTGCCGGATCCAATGTAAAACATTCCAAGATCAACAATTTATAAATAAAAAATTAATTAAATAAACATTTCTAAAACGAATTATAAATCTAAACCATTCTCGAGTCCACTGGAAGAGACAAAAACTTTCATCAAAATCGGCCCAGCCGTTTAGGAGGAGTTCAGTTATATACACACGCACAGAATAATTACATATATAAAGATGATTTGAAAAGTTATTAATTAAAAACGCTAAAAAGCGTGAATCGTCTGCATTTTCGTAACAATAAAGACCAGGTTTGGCCAGTTTGGCTGAAAATCAATTTTCGGCGCCAACTTACATCGTTTTTAATTCCTACTATTAGCTCACGATCTCTATACATATTTTATTTGTTTGTTTATTTATTTATTTATCTTCGTGAAATTTTTAATCGTTAATAAAATACATTTTAAAGCGCTCAATTGAGCTGAAATGTAATGTACATGATTATTTTGGATGACAATACAATAATTTAATTATAATTAATAAAAATTAATTGATTATAACTAATTATTTAAAAAATTACAAATACAGCCACGGTGGCGACTTAGCGACCCTTTTGGCGACTTATGACAAAATTTGAAAAGTTATTTTTCTTACGTGTTAAATAAAGCATTCAGTTGAAAGGCAATTTTATATACACAATTGTTTTGGGTGGCAATACGATACTTTAATGATAATTAATAAAAATTAATTATCACTTAATGTTGTGATGCTGTCCTATGTATATACATATTTATATTAATTGCAACTATTTAATAAAAAGTAGCTAAAATAAATTTTTTCTTGGTTGATCTAAGTAGGAAATTATTTTAAATTTTCTTTTTATATTACTTGTTTATAACAATAGCGTTGTTACAACAATGCAGGTGAATGTTGAGTTGTATTTTTTTGAATGTTTTTCATTAAAGTCTTTTTAATTAATTGCGATATCGGACCAAATTGTGAATCTAAACCATTCTCGAATTTACTTGAACCCACACAAAAATTTCATCGAAATCAGTCCAGCGGTTTAGGAGGAGTTTAGTGACAAACACAGGCACAGAAGATTTTTATATATAAAGATAATAGACTGACTAGAAACTCTAAATCCCCAAGAAGTAAAGCATTTCTTTAATTTAATTTTTACGTCTGTATAATTGACCTAATATGATCAATCTTCTCGAATACTGCGTAATTGCAGTAATTTCACATACACAACAGAACCTAACATCAACTTGATATTCACAATATACCTGTCTAATTACGATCGCTGCTTCACAGCATTGCGGAATAGGTTCATCAGTATGCTTATTATGGTAAGGACATGGTGGTAAACAGGATGCGGGATTGCTATACATCCAGGGAATTGCCGTAACGTCGATATCAAGACCTCGTGTGAATTCTCCTCTGATAACTGTCACCTCGATGAGACCTAACTGTATGGAGCGATGATAAATATTTAATTACTGGTTGATTGAAGCCACTTGTGACCTCCGTTCAAACCAACCAACCTTGGTGCTTTGTGCAACTGCCAATGCTCCATTCTAAAAAGGGAAGTAAATGGGCTCCAAGTTGCCGAAATTGCTTGAAAGCTTTGAATGCGAAAGGAGGATAAATAATTTTGTGGTTTTATATATATTTTTAATAAATAGATCGAACCAAAACATCAAGAAAGGTGTGATTTAATGTATCAATACCGATAAATTGTATGGGAGTGAAATGGTAACAGAAAAGCTATTTTGAAATAAATTTAGTTTTACATGTAGGACTTTAAAGATTCTTTTTTAATCAAAAACGCTCCAGGATATTTAATAAGTAGTAATCTTATTTTCTTCTATAGTCTTTGGTGATATTGAGCCTCAAAATTATGATCATTTAGTTCCTCAATTTACCACTAGGTATTCTTAATCTCAGACTAAGAATGAAAACACTTTATACTGGTTTAACACAAATTCTCATTCTAACCTAATATAATGATAGTGACAGAATCGAAGAACTTAAAGCTTGATCTCAAACTCATGACTCTAACCATTAAGCCTCTCAATTTTATTTCAAGGGCGTAGAGAATTTTATGCTAAAAATGTTTTAATACGTTTTTTTTTAATACGATTCATCAATTTTATTCCTCTAACTGTAATCATGTTTAATTTGAGATAATTTTAAAAATTCATATATTAACACTGAATATAGTTCAATTATTTTATTATATTATTACACGGTAATTTCAGAATAATAACAGAGTAATAACGAGAATAGCAACTTAATAACAATACCTAGAATAATAACGATATCCCACATTGTAAAATCGGTGATTGTCGTATTTAATTATAACTTTTTTTTGTAATTTTATACAGAAATGCCAACATAGAACGTATGCCGAATGCAATTACGTAAACAAGAATTTATAGGGGGGGAAATAAATAACTGCCAAATCAAAACTGGCGCTGATAAAATATTCATGGGTTGTACTCTGTTACTATTTAAGTTAATTACGTCGTATAATTTTATATTACTGTGTTTCATCACACGTTTTATGTTATTCGGTAAGTATAATTTTCTGCAATAATAAAATAAATTTGAGCAAATGAAAACAAATACCTCATAATGACAAACAATTCTATCTTAATAATTCTATGCTATTTCAAAAAAAATCCATAAAAGCTGTACATGGTTATGCATTTTTGTTAATGATTTTAATTTATTTTTACGTATAAATATTCTTAAAAAAATCGTTGAATAGTAATGTTTACTCTTAGCAACCTAATGACTACTTAAGTTTATCCGACTACGTTCGGAACCGTGATTTTAAAAAGGCACATGAATGGATAATATTTATGATATTTAGTGTTACTTAGATTAGAAAATGTATATAAAACTGTTTTAAGAATAGTATTATAATAAAAAATTATTTAAGTACAATATTTTGACAAAAAAAGGAACATAGAATGACCTTTTTTTAAAATGTTCTCCTTTTGTGAAAAATACTTCTATTATAATAATATTTTGCCTATGTATAGCTCAGACCTTTGTACAGAGGCTCACCTAAGATTTTTGAAAAATTGGCATTATTTTCAGAGTTACAACCATTTGAAATAATTATCGGCGTTTTTTTTCTTAAAACTTCTCCCCTCTGTTGTCGTAAAACATGGATAAACCCACTTCTAAGTTATATATTTCAAAAATTCTAGTTGAACCTCTCTGTACAGAGGTCTGAGCTATATGCAGGCAAAATATTATTTTAATAGAAGCATTTTTCACAAAAGGAGAATATCTTGAAAATGGGTCATTCTATGTTCATTTTTTGTCAAAACATTGTACTTAAATAATTTTTTATTGTAATACTTATTCTTAAAACAATTTTATATACATTTTCTAATCTAAGTGACACTAAATATCATAAATATTATCCATTGATACGCTTTTGCAAAATCACGGTTCCGAGCGTAGTGGATACCTTAAGGGTTAAAGGAAACTTGAAAAATGTTTTTAAATCACGATATTACCGTAAAAATTTGCCTATTATTTAGAAATTTTAAAATATTTTTTTAAGAAAAGAATACATTTTTTTTGTAATATAAGGGGTTTTTTTTCTCAATAAAATGGTTATATGAGAAAAATGTTAGAAATCTGACAGTTCTGTTAACAACTTCAATCGATTAACTAATTAACAATAAATGTTCTCCTTTATTATTTATCACTCCTAATAAATAAATATTTTTTCGAATGTATATTTTCTTGGAAATTCTTATTTGCAAAGAATAAAAACAAGTGTCGTTTTCTAAGCGTAAAAGAAATATTTAATTCGTCAATCTGCCAGTTTCCGGTATTGGTACACCAAAAGGCGCTTCTTTTTTAAAAAAAATCAGTTCTCAACCATTTCATGCTCAAAAGCACTCCATCACATTCGAAATAATTCTTTTTTTCTTCTTCTCAGTCCGTACTCGGCTAAAACATTCAAACGGGCTCGGGCTGAAAAAGTTTTGATAGCTGCGAGAAGCAGCGAAGCGAAACCGTCACTTCCTATTCAGCTGGTGCACAGAGCATCGAAATATTTTTATAGCGTGCATTCTCCCGCTTTAATTGCTTGTAGAAGGCGTGAGAATGTGGTCTGTGCTGTAATGAATGAGGGAAAAGAAGAACGCTTTCCATCCACACCGAGTGTCGTAAGGAAAAATAATGACTGGGACATTCGTGTCGGAATGAAAGCGGTTTAAGCCCAGTTTTCTGACAGAGTTAAAACTTTCGTAAGTTATCTTTGAAAGTATAAAGCACTACTTTTATTAATTAAAATTCGTAGAACAGGGCTTATTAAGAATTAAATACAGAACGTGGTGCAGACGTTGCGTAATTATAATTTTAGAACAGAAAACAGATGTTCGTGAGTTGAAAAGAGTTGTGTCTGTTCAAAGAGATAAAAATAAATGATTTGTAAAAATTTAAGACTTGAAAGTTCCTGGCAGTCCATACAGAAAATGTCGGAGCTTAAAATAAGTTTTATTTTGTTCTACCGTTTTGGGGGTTACACATGCTTAAACATTATTTTTACAAATCTAAGCTTATGCTTTATAAAAGCAACTTAGATAAAATTTATTAATTTTAATAATAACACATTCAAGTTAATCGAAAAGATATTCCTTTTAGAAGTACAGATGTCGCAGATAAATGACGAAATTAGGAATTTCAACAAATCCTTAAGGGATATGATCAATTGACGGGAGATGTTAAAATAACGTCTCTTCAAGGTCATTTTCCTGATAAAGTAAGTGATTTTATCATATCCCTGAACTGTTTCAGTGAAATGATGAACTAGTCAGGATTGCATTGACAAAATGCTATCCAGGGGGAGACACTTGGGGGGTCAAGTCCCTGTACTTCCTAACGATATAGGTAGTACTATTCCTAAATATCAACCCCATACCTTCAAAAAAAATGGCACCATAGGATTAACATCGGGATTGATATTTTCGTGTGTAAGTAACCGAGAGGAAAGATGTTACACATAAAAAAAATACCAGCCTAATTCTCTAATTATTTGTTAATTAATTTAGAATAAATAATTTTTATTTCATTAACTATTGTTGTATTACTTATTTCAACGTATAATAATGCACCATGTTTGTTCAATAAACACTTTTAAACTCTTGACAATATGATTTCATCATTTCACTGAAACAGATCCGGGATTTGTTCAAATCCCTTACTTTTATCAGGGAAATGACCTTGAAAGGGCGTTATTTTAACATCTCCCGTCAAATGATCTTCTCCCTTAGGGATTTGATGAAATTCCTAATTTCATCATTTTCCTGCGACATTGATACTGTTACAATGTTAATATTGTATGGATTCCAAAACTCTATAGTAGCACTGATTAGATAACTATTCGAGAAATTCTGTGAAATTTTTACAAAAATATTCAAAGATAAAAATTGATGAAATAAACTGATTTAAATTATTTATCAAGACAGAAGTAACATTTTACAGGTAAAAGCAGAATATATCGTGTAATTTAACTTAAAATATCCGACTAAGTTCGGAACCATGATTTCGGAAAAAAAGCGTACACAAAGAATAATTTTTTTTTTTTTTTTGATATTTAGTGTCATCTGAATTAGAATACTCAGATTAATTTTTTTAGGAATATTATTACAATAAAAAAAATTAACGCAATTTTCTGCCAAAAATGAAGAAAAAATGACATATATTTTTAAAATGTATTCCTTTTAAAGAAAATGATTCGATAATATTTTGCCTATATATAACTAATACTTCTCTAAAAATCCAACCTCTCAACAAAGATTTTGAAGAATTCACATTATTTTCAAAATTACTATCAACTGAAATAAAGTTCTTTGTAAAAGTTTCTCTGATGTACTAAAACTAAAATAAATCCACTTCTAACATGTATTTCAAAAATCTTCGTTCACGCCCTCTAGAACTGTATGGAAAACATTTCTATCAAAACTTGTACAAATATACGAAAAGTGTTTCGAGTTATCCTGTTATAAAAATGATAATTTTTATAAAAGTAGAGTTTTTCTGAAAATGGACTTTGAGATAAAAATTAAACAGCCAATAACAATATATGTATCAAGCAAGCCAGACTTTTCAAAAAGTATCTTAATATGTCTTTTTAAAAATATAGGCAGTAAATATTTTCCAAAATAGAAGAAAAAAATTTAATGTTTATGAGAAGACTTCAACTTCCATTTTCAAAATAGCAACTTCAGACTATTTTTTTTTTAATTTTGAAATCGTCTCACATTAAAAGGCTTGCAATTTTATTTCTACTTTTATAACTTCAAAGAAAGGTACTTTTGGAAATCTAAGATTTCAAAAATTTTATTGAATAAATGAAAGAATTCCAATGGGTTTTTTCCCAAAAAATAAATTCGTTTTTACCGTACTTGGATACCTTGAATCACAAATGGGAATAGAAACTTTATTTTCAAAGAAAATCTACTAAATTATTACTAAATTTAAAAACAGAAATATGGTAACAATCTATAATCATCAGTCCTTCTTTTAGGATTGTAACGGTATATTTGTGATGGCATAAACATAATGAATGACGACTATTTTAATTTTGGAAAGTAGCGAAAATGTTAAGTTTCAAAACATCAAAGTTATATACAAGTTATTACTAATTATTTCAAATAATGCAGAAAATAAAACAATACAAAGTATCCGGATCACAATAGGAACTGATTGTAGATTTTACAACCAAGAGACGTAATTGTGAGAAAAAGCAGAAGAGTCTCATTAACTTACTCATCACGAGATCTCCGGAAACATTAAACCTCACGGACTAGAAATTTGGCAGGCATGCTTCTCTTGTTGAGAAGAAATCCGCTAAGAACGGGTTTTTGTGGAAATCGTTTCGCAAGGAGGTTGCAGGGGCATCAAATAAATTCCGTTTTTGTACTATTAGAGCTACAGACCTGATATTTCACCCCAGCATCTTTATCTAATTGAGTACAGATCCACTAGAAATGGGTTTTGTGGAAATCGACTCCCTAGGTGGAGAAGAGGGCACAAGAGCATTATAGGTACAAATTCCCGTTTTTGAGCTAATAAACTCACAAACTTGAAGTTTGGGGAAAATATGTTCTTCTATTGAGAAGAGATCTAATAAATATGGATGATATAGAAAAAAAATCCTTTTTTTTAAATATCAGAACAACAGACTAAAAATTTGACAAGCATGTTTCTTTTTTTTAGTAGAGAAACCCCTTTATAGAGTTTCATTTACTGAGTACCGTGGAACGAGGTTTTAAGAAATCGACTCCAAAAAGTTGTTGCGGTGTTACGAGGATATTATAGAAAAAAAACCCCATCTCCTATTTTGAACTGTTCAACCTACAAACTTGAAATTTGGTAAGCATGTTTCATTTGTTTAGTAGAGTTTCACTACAAATGTTTTTTGCTTGCGAAAATCGACTCGAAGGGGATAACGAGGGCATAAACTATACTTTTCGTACTTTAGCTTTAGAAATTCAAGTTCCATCCTTTTTAAATCAAGAAGGAGTGTTATAAGAATGTTTTTTCCCTGTTCAATCCTCAATGCCAGAACTTAGACATTTCAGTAACTTAAAAACAATAGATAGTCTTATACACCACGAATTACCCAGCAAATCGGGCAGGTACGAAGGGATAGTACTTCTATAATATTCATTAAAATATCTGGAAATAAAAAATTTCTACTTTTAAAAACTAGAGTTTTAGTTAGTTAGGTCGGTTGACAATTGTAAGTACAAACAATATTTCAGTGTGACTAAAATTCTTGTTATGTATGTCTTTTGATGCAATGCAACTACGTAATTGAGCAAATGCACACCACTTTTCCCCAGAATTAAACTCAAATGTGATAATATACCCTGCAATTGTTTAGTAGCCATTGCTTTGTAACTACCATCCCATACTTCAAAATGGTTTCAATTCCCATAAAACGAAAAAGGCAACTAAATAGAAAGTGCCTCAAAGTTCTACGTAGATGACCCTCTCTCTTCCTTAAACCATGCGCCTTAATGAGGCGAGGAAAAACGGCTGATCTCCGGAAATGTCTTCAGGTGCTTCCGTTTCCATGGGAGTGACGGGTCGCGGTTTATTAAAAATATGTGTTCACTCATATACAATAAAAAGCTGTTATAGCCCTGCCATTTTGGAACGACGTCGCTTCTTCAAAAGAATGTGCAAGAACAGACGCGATGTATTTAAGGTCTGCTGGGACATTAGAAGCAATGACTGCAATTTCTATTCGAAAAATGGATGGTCGGTTTGCTTTTTATTGCTTTGTGATACTGCGACGCTTCCAAAAATGAGAAAGTTTGATATCATGGAAATCGAAAAGGAGTCTGCGTTAAATGGGCGTGGAATAATTTGAGTATGACATGACAAACTACTTTAGGGTCTTTTATAAGGAAACGCACTTCGAATGGATTAAAATTTACACTATGCAGTGAATTTCAGATGAGCATGTTTCGGACAGATTGCTTCTAATTCAACCTCTGAGGTTGAAGACTATCTCAGTTCAATATATTATAGACTTTATAAATATAACGCACATTTTGGAAGAAATTTTTTTTCTAATCAATTTGGGAATAAGTGCAATTTAAAATGTTGTCTGCTTTTTAATATTTCTTAGTTGTGATAACC
Organism: Trichonephila clavipes; assembly: GCA_019973935.1. Taxonomy (NCBI): domain Eukaryota; kingdom Metazoa; phylum Arthropoda; class Arachnida; order Araneae; family Nephilidae; genus Trichonephila; species Trichonephila clavipes. The sequence goes on from BMAU01014919.1 coordinate 564,445, forward strand.
ATATTTGTTGTAATCTTGAATGCGAAAGAGCCCAAACAGAACATTCATTCACTATTGAAATTGAGATATAATTAAACTGGACTTTTTTCTTAAATTCTCCTCAAATATTTATTCTCACGTCAAAAATTCGACCATAAAATAATTGATTCAAATAAAATCAAATGTAAGCAATAATCATTACATAACAGAAAAAATTAAATAGATTTAAAAAATTAAAATTAAAAAGGTTCAGTCTCCAAAATCAAAATCGTATTATGAACTTGAAGAAAAAAAATGTAATAAATTTTTGATTAGATTCCCTCCCCCTCCCCACTCACTAAAATACTATTTTCTACAGTAAAATTATTTTTTCAAATACTTTTCTTCGCATAATTTATTTTCCATTAGATTTAGTTGATTGTTTTGCATAATTTGAACCATTTTCAAAATATTCTCCTTTTGTGAAAAATGCTTCTATTATAATAATATTTTGCCTGTATAAAGCTCAGACCTCTCTAAAGAGGCTCAACTAGAATTTTTGAAACATACATATAACCTAGAAGTGGGTTTATCCATATTTTACGACATCAAAGAGTAGTAATTTTAAGAAAAAAACACCGATAATTATTTCAATTGGTGGTAACTCTGAAAATGTGAATTTTTCAAAAATCCTAGTTCAGACTCTCTGGAGAAGTCTTTACTTTATATAAGCGAAATATTATTATTTTAGAAGCATTTTTATAAAAGGAAGACATTTTGAAAAAAAGATTATTCTAAGTTAATTTTTTGCCAAAATATTGCATTTAAATACTTTTGTTTCGTCAAAATGTCCTTAAAACAATTTTATACACATATTCTAATCTAAGTGATACTAAATATCATCAAAATTATGCATTTATGCGCTCTTTTTAAATCACGGTTCCGAACGTAGTCGGATACCTTAATGAATATAAATTATATTTGATAGCTTTAGCAATTAAACTTTCGGCGATGACTGGATAAAAATTTATTCTAAAGTGAGTTCGTAATACAAATTTTTTAGTTACATAAAACTTCAACAATGATAGAAAATTACTAACGGTAGAAAAGGCATGCTACTCCACATTTTCGTTACATTGGAAAGCAAAATGATGAATAACAAACAGAAAAGGCACAGCTCGTTACTCTTTTTTTAAATGTGGCACAAAAAGCGTCATTCAAAGCAGTTACACACTGGAAAAGACGTAACCATCCAGGCCACGGCACCTGCATTGAAGAGCCCAAAGGCACTGTCCCGTCAGATGAGGAGATAGGAACGAAAGCAACCGCAAAAAGCGATGGACAAAAGGCAGCCAGGATGCAGCCGAAGAGAAACAATCAACCAGATAAGCATCGATGCCTCTCTCTTTTTCTTCCCCGCAGAGGAGCGGGATGGAACGGAGTAACGAAAGGGTTGATGCTCTACCACAGACAGCTGCTGTTATCTTCTGCGATCAGGCATCTGCCTGCAGTTCGACTCGTTAGGGGTTGGTAATAGGTGCGTTCGTTTTAATTGATGGAACTAGACGCTTCACTGTGTTTGTTGTTGGAGAGTTTTCTTTCCACAAATCAGATCTTCTTTCGTGGTTAAAAAAGAGGAGGGGAGATAAAAGAACTGGTTTTTATTTATAGATAGATTTTTTTAAAAAAAATACTATATAACGATGGATGGTTTCATTGCAATATAATTTTTAAAGATTATCACTGATGCGTAACTCCCTATATATGAGTGAAGGAGAACTGAGTAATGAGAACATATAATGAATTACGAGGAATTGAAAGGTGAACATCTACAAAAACAATCTCCATAATGAAACCAAGAAAATTCAAATGAGTTAAATCGATACATTCTTCTGAACGAAAATGATTCTAAAAAGATACGGAATGAAAATATGATGCAGCAGAAAATAGGACGACAGAGTAAATATACTTTATACTACGCAACTTTTATCATATTTATTATTATACTAAAACAAAATCCATATTAATGCCACTCAGTAAAACCGTAAATAAGACGGGAAAAAACATTAGAGAAATGAAAATACATCATGGTATGGAAAAAAAAGTCAATATACTTTTAATGAGAAGACAGTATGCAAAATCAAATTATTATTTCAGGTTTCTAAAACACTTAAAAAATACCCAAATATTCGTATTTCGAACACAGAGTTTCCGACAGCGTACAAAGACAGCAAAAACATTTAATTTAGTTAGTTCTTTTCCTCTATTTTAAGTCTACAAAATGATTACATATGTTCTGGTATATAATGATATCAATATTGCTTTTATTTATAAATTTTCAAATTAAAATATTCAAATATTTTCTTACTATTATACTAAATCTGACTCTACCAACACGGTTTGATTTACGATGATGAATACTTTGAATGAACCTGGGAGGGGGGTATTTTGTTCCAAATAAAAACTTTCGCGGTTCATTTTTGCAATGCGGCATGACTAAAATGCTGATAAAAGTTTTTTCATTGGGAAACAATTTTAAGCCAATAAATTAATTGGGTTTTAAGTATCACATGAATTAAGAAACTAAGCTATAATATAAATACAATTTACGTCTGGATAATATATTAGTTTAAGTTATCCCACAGAAATATAAAATCTTATTAATTTATTCAAGATTATTTTATGCACATAACGTAAAACGACTTTGAATCACCAATTACGTAAGCTAAAAATGTAATATACAATGAAAAAAATTGAAAGTGTCCTTGACTAAGAATCGCTATAAATTTACACTGTATGGTAGGAATTACATTGTACGGAGGTAAAGAACGCGGAGGCATATACAAGAGTAGAGTTTGGGGGTTCAATTCCCATACCCCTAAGATCAACAAAATTTAAGTATTTTATTACAGTTATTATCTTTTTCAGTGCTTTCCTCCACCCTCTTAAGACAGGTATATGTTCTTGCTAACAGGGCTATGATCAGACAAGTAAATTTAATTTTATGTAATTATTTTAAACAAATTGAAAAATAATACTCCCAATCCTACTTTCCCCCCAACAGGATGAACTTCAATGAGAAATCTCGGTTGAGGGTTTGATTTTTTAATTGAAATAAGAATGAGCAGAGACAAAGCTTCGATATTTAAATATAAATATAAGTTTTAGTACTTTACGCTGTTCCATTCCCCGAAACACAAAGTATATACGTCATCATTTAACCCTTTTCTCGCTCTCTATTAGATCAAGTGAGTTCATAATTCAACGGTGCGAGTGGAAGCTCGCGGCCATGAACGTTCCCCCATTTTTACAACCCTCCGAAGACCCCTTCCTAAAAGGCGCGAAAACCCTCCCCCTCCTTCCCAAATTAATGAGGATGCCGAGAGAGAGAAAACAAACTTTTATCTTTTAACTCCACCCAGTGGCTGGACAGGAAACATCCAACTCCATTTGTGCGAAAGTTGGGCCCTCGCAAAACTCAATTACGCAAACATCCTCTCCAGAAATTAAATTGGAATTTCGGGAAATGACCAGAGAGTTATTAGATACATGGGGTTGCGGTGGATGATGATGTCTTTCCTGCTGCCCCGTATCGTTTCGAGAGGGAGTGGGGGGTCGTAGAAACACGTTCGATTCTAGGTCTGAGCAGCACGAATGGTATGCGAGCACTTGCGCAAAATTTCTCGTTAATTTTACCGTGATTGTGTTGAGCTTAATTAAGGCAGGTTCACAGAAGGTTTGTGTCCACGCAATAATTTATTTAACTCGTATAGAGGGATATCTAATCTGTACTATTTGCACATTCCCACACTTTGCTTCTCCCAACTTTTATCTGGACTGGATGGCGTGAAATTTGTGATCTTAACAATCCTCGAGCTCGCATGGCAAGCACATATTCACTTCATATTTACCATAAAATATTTTCGCTGCAACCCCTGAATATATTCAGATTTAAAACTGGCCAAACTTGCTCGTATTGTTGAATAGATTTGCTTTTTAAACATCTTTAGAGTAAAAAAGCTCTTGCCTAGCGTAATGGAATTCGTTTGAAATATATTTCCATAATTCTGATTCACACACAATTTCCACAACTTTCTTTTTTGATCTAATGTTAACATTCCTCAATGTTTTACTCAATGTAATATAGTACTTTCTCAATGAATTACTACATGATAATTCAATACAAAGCAAAAGGGAAAAAAATAACCTCAAAACTGAATTAAAATAAGTTATTATTATTATTATTCAATGAACTGAAATATGTGAGTACGTGGACCATGAATTGGCTATGTGTCAAGTTGAAGGAAAATTTCTTTATCATCATATCTAAGAAATTTTATTTACGAGGAAAAAAATCTTAAGATATTAATCTCAATCGTTTTAAAAAATAAATTTGATTTTTAATGCTATGGATTTATATGGCGTTAAGTATTGCAAAAGAATTCAAAATACAAGCGTAGAAAACGACTATTCTTTAAAAAGTTTGTTAATGAGAGTTTTTAACGTCACACTATAAACCAACACAACGGGGATTGGCGACGAACCTCGCAATTATGAATCTTGGTCAAGTCACGAGAACGATACCTGATTGAATAGCCCACTCTCTAACTTCAATATTATGCCATTGTGAGTAATTAAGTCTCCATAGATTTAACGAGCATCAAACCCTTCTACACGGTAGATCTTCAGTGATACCAGGTCGAACCCTCGATAACCTAGTCGCGAGTTTGTTACCATAACCACTAAGATACCGCGGCCAACAATTTTTTTTTGTGTGGGATTTTCTCAAATCGTATGAAATTGTCAATTATAAAATTAAATTCGTTACAATGAATGCATCCCCAATTGCAATTAAAAAAATTTGATTTTTTATGCATGACACAGTTAACCGCCCCAAACTGCAAAATTCAAAGTATTTAAAAAAACGTTCGACCTCTGTTCTTAACAGTTCATAAACATATTTAAAAAGTAAGAGGATTTAAATCATGAGTTATAAGCTTTAATGATAAAGTTCTCAATAAATTTTGTACCAATAAGAGACTCTAAAAGACTTAATCGTTATAAGAACTTTATTCATAGTCAAAGACGAATAGATAGTTCATTGAAAAAGCAACAGATATTGCTACATTTCAACTTTAAAACATAAATAAAATTATCCCCATTACCACATGTCTTCCAATAAACTAGTTAACTATGCATTCAAATCTTGTGAACACATCAAACAAATGGATCTGCTACGCAACAAAAATTTAGTAAATTTTTACTATCTTAGCGATAAAGACAACTTCTAAAAAGTACCATTTAGAATGGTTGGCTCTTTCACAAAACTTCTTGGCCGAGAGCCCCCCTCCCCCATTTGGCGATGCGAAATGGCCACCTCGAGTCATTTGGATGCAACAAAGGGCGTAAGGACATTAAAGCATACCGAAAAATCGTTGAGATCGATCACTTCATTCACACGAGAATAACATTTCACGATTGCTGACCGAATTTTCGTGCCAACCAGCAACATTTAAAGCGCGTGCTTTCCTAAGGGCTGTTGCCAATAATGCCACTGGAGCCTAGCAGCTGTTCTATGAAGGGAGGGAGGGGCGGCCGATATTTCCCGAAACTACCCCCTGGGAAGACGTTTGTCACTTGGATGTGTGAATGGGATGCGCACAGTTTAATGGGTGTGAGAGGAATAATTTCTAAGTTATGGGTGTCAAGATAGGCAACCGGGGAAGGATTCTAATTGTGGAAACATTTCACCGGAAACTTAGTTGAGAGTGTCAAACGTATTTCGCTCACGATGGCGGAAACTTTTCGGGAAAATGGCCACCTATCCAGAAGTTAATTTCGACTTCCTGGAATTGCCTTGTGAAGGAGGACACAATGTAAATAATGACCTAGATGTTGTTGCAAAGTAGCCCTTGCAGATTAACGTAAGGTATCCAACTTTGTGCATATGTATGTATCCAAAACATTACTTTTTCAGATTAAAGATTAAGGTTATCTGCTATAAACAATAAAATGAATATTTCAGCATTGAACTCGGATGAAGTTTCACAAAATCATGAAATAGGAATAATTAAACTCTGAAATTAATCTCTCTAATTCCAGTTTTCTTCAACAACATATTTTTAAAACTGCTCTAAGAAAATACTTTAATTTGATCGCCTACCAAACAACAAGAATACAAATCTAAAAATAATTTTTTTAATCATTGCACTTTCAAGCGATTCCCTGTGAGAATATCGAAGCGTGTTTGAATTTCAAGAGCAATCTGACATTGAAATTTATCGTTGGATCCATGATAACAGGCCACAAAGTTTCCGATTCTGGATGATAAAGACAATAAAAATAATGGATTTCCTGAGGCAATGAAGCCTCTTACTTCCTTTTAACTAATAAAAATTCACAAAATTATTTATTTAATTCAAAAACAATTCAAAATATAAAAGATAAAGTTTAGAAATTTAGAATTAATGGATCATGGCTAATTTTAAACAGGAAGCTAATAATGAAATTTCCTTTGATTTACGTTCGTACCTTTGAAGATACACAAGGACTATTGATGAAGAACCTCGTAATTCTTGACCAAGTGATGAGGACGACACCTGAGCTTGAACCACATTCTCTAAGCTTCCAAACCAACTTAAAGATTATGAGCCTCGCGACAATTTAATGGGCAAGAGTCCCTCTCACGGTGGGTCTTCAGTGGAACTGATATAGAGAAATTGAAAGAGAGTTAGGTTAGTTTAACCTTCTCGCTGTGTAGTTATTTTATCAAAGTAGGTCCAAAAATTGATTTTTTTTTACGTCTTTCAAATCTACATTTTAAAGTAAAAATAGACAAAAAAAATTTGTAAAAGAGTTTTTATTATAAAACATAGACATAGATCAGAAAAAAGTATGAACATAAGAACAAAAGTTAAAACATAAATACGAACAGCACGGCTTACACAGCTAAATAGTTGGAAAAATGCTTACCCGCGGAAATCGAGGGTTGAGGAAATTTTGCTACATCTGCGTTACCCGTGAAAATCGCGGGATGCGCAGCGATAGGGTTAACGAGTTTCGATTCTGCTTGCAAAGCTTTTTGTTTTGGATTTTCAGCAAAATAAAACTTACGTTACATGGGTCAGTGCCGATTTAAGATCATTTCGGGCCCTACAGGATCTACAGGCCCCTTAAGCACTGGCGGACTGAAATTTATAACCAAAAAATCTGGTTAAGTCCAGCTTATCTGGGCACTTCTGGGCTTCTGATTGCTCTCCAAGCTCCCAATGGATAAACCGGTATATTGACACGGATGATTCATCATCCCATTTAAGGTAGGGACATGAGCGAACCTCCAGAAGAGTAAAGACGCGTTTCGTGGAAATTATGCTGACCACTCATTGGACATGCCCCCTTCTAGCTGGAAAAGTGAGGAGATGCTATCTATTTATGGCCAAGTGCATTGGTGTGGTTAAATCAACAATGTTGGCTAATTTATGCTGTCTACAACGCATGAATTTACTCGGTATCGGGATTTCTATGACGTTTTAGTGGGCATTCGACGCTTTGATTTGGATGAGTCAACTTGTAAGTTATCTTTATGTTCGGTATGCGATCAATTTGATTATCACTATTAGATGGAAGTGTATTATTGTCGCACTATATAGCAACATGAAGGCTATTGACAATGCACCTTGTCATTACTAACATAGGTCAAGTGTTGATGACGACATCCTTTGTCCAAACTACCACACTACTCCGACGGGAGGACGTTGAACCTGGATACATTTATGGTGCATCAGCTTCCTCTACAAGAAGGGTCTTCAGTATCACCAGGACTCGAATCCACGACACTCCAGCCACTAATTCGCAATCATAACAACCAGGTTACCGCAGCCGACTGGACTTGGAACATTTCTCTTTCTTCGTATACGCTTTTGAAAGGGCATAATTTAATACTCCATTAATTATCTTGATTATTTAAATTCAGCATAATGTCTCTTGTTTATTATTATTACCGTAAAATACATTATATCTATATATAAAAAGGAGAAAAGCGACTCACTCACTGACTAATCACGATATCTCCAGAACTATTAAACCTACAGATTTGAAATTTGGTAAGTAGGTTCCCTTCATAGAGTAGACATCAGCTAAGAACGGATTTTGCAAAGATTGAACCCCAAGGGGCGTTACGGGGGCATTAAGGGGCGTTATAGATAATTATTTCCATTTTTAAGCTATTAGACGTACAGTCTTGAAATTTGATAAGCAGATTTTTTTAATAGAGTACAGATCCGCTACAGAATGGGTTTTGTGAAAATCGACCCCCAAGTGGCGTTTTGGAGAATTAAGGGGCGTTATAGGCAATTAACTCCTTTTTTAAACTATTAGGCGTAAAATCTTGAAATTGAGTAAGATCCATTCATTGAGTAGAGATCTGCTATAAGACGGGTTTTGTGAAAATCGTTTCCTAAGTGGCGTTGGGGGGGCTTAAGGGGCGTTATATATAATTAATTCCATTTTTAAACTATTAGACGTACAGTCTTAAAATTTGGTAAGCGGGTTTATTTCATGACGTAAAGATCCGCTACAAAATAGTTTTGGAGAAAATTGATCCCCAAAGGTCACTGAGGGGGATTAAGGGGCATAATAGATAAATATTTCCGCTTTTCAAGTAATAGACCCGCCTGCTTGAAAATTAGAAGATATGTTCCGTTCATGGAATAAAGTTCCTTTTACAAAGAGTTTTGCGAAAACGGACCCCCAAAGGAGTGGGGTTGCGAAAGATTAAGGCGTGTTATAGAAAAATTTCTGTTTTTGAGAATTTAACCCATTTACTTGAAATTTATTGAGCACGTTTCTTTAGTTAAATAGAGTTCCACTAAGAATGAATTTTACGGAAATCAACTTCAGAGGGAGCGGGGAGAATTACTGGGGCGTATTGATAGACAAAATTCCCGTTTTCGAACTGCTAAGACTATAATAATAAAATTTGGTTTCCATGCTTCTTTTGTTGAATTGGAATCCGCTAAGAATGCTTTCAGCGAAGTATTGATGATGAAAATTCCGTTTTTGCTCTGTTAGATTTAAACTTGAAATTAAGCACGCATGTTTATTTTATGGAGTAGAGATCCACAGAAAGTTGCTTTGGTGGAAATCCACTTGATTATTAGCCTAAGTGAGCGCAAAAAATCTTTCTACTTCTATTTTAGATATAAATAGAAATTAGATATTCTAATGTATGTCCTTTTTATATCAAGAGAGGAGAGTTACAGCAATAAATTTATTTTTCAAAACAATCGCGCGAATTCTTTATGTTTGATATCAGTAATTCATATATATGTAAACATTATACATTTATACACTATCGTTAAATACCCAGTGAAGCGGGTGGGTAACTGCTAGGTATATACATATAATGTATAACGCGCGCTATTTGAACACAAACAAGTATATAATATAAAAAAATTAAATCAATTACTACTTAGATCAACAAAGAAAAATTTTTTTAGTTACTTTTTATTAAATAGTTACATTTAATATAAATATGTTTATACAAAGGACAGAATCACAATGTTAAGTGGTAAATAAATTTTATTAATTATCATTAAAGTATCGTATTGTCATCCAAAACCATCGTATATATAAAATTTCAGTTCAAATGAATGCTTTAAAATGTGAGAAAAAAACCTTTTCAAGTTTTGACACAAGTCGCCAAAAATGATGCCAACGTGGCTGTATTTGTAATTCTTCGAATTAGCTTTAATTAATTTTTATTAATTAAAATTAAATTACTGTATTGTCATCCAAAATAGTCATGTATATAAAATTTCAGCTCGATTGAGCGCTTTAAAATGTATTTTATTAACGATCGCAAATTCCACGAAGCATACTAATATTTCAGATTTCTTCGTTAAAAAGGGGGTGCACGTTATACGGCGAATATACTGAAAATTAAAAAATGCATCTTCAAAGTATAGGTGCGCGTTATACGCCAGATTTTATGATAATTACTGCTGTTAAATTAAATATTAAAAAAATAATTATTTATAATTACATTATTTCTCAAGAAATCATTCTTATCGTTTTTACCGTTTTTGGTAACATTTTGAGTAACAACTCTCTTTAAAAAATTAAGTTCGATATGATACATAAAATTAAAAGTATCCAAAAAATGTTGCACCTATTTCATGTCTACTGTTTAAAATTATTTCTTTAGATTTCCCATATGTACTCATCTAAAAAAAAGCAATTTATTTCATCAAATATTAGGAAAATTTTTGGACATAACAGCAACATAAGGCAATGAAAGCGAAACGCCTCACACATGTCTTCGTAAAAAAAAAATAATAAAGCAGAAAAAGAAGTAATTACTTTTAATTTACTTTCATTTGAAGTATTATACATCATAGTTTTAAGAAGAGGAAAATTCGTAGATTTTTGACAATCTTGAAAGAGAGAGAATATTTCATTAGAAATCGAAAGCATCTTCAAATTATAGCAAGAACGTTTGTTAGGAGTACAACCTTTTGTTCGAAAGCCAATTATAATTGAAAATGACGGAAGTAAAAACAGAAAGTCATGAAGTTAAGAACTTTTCAAATATTGGTTCCTTCAAGTACTTTTATTCCATAGCCAGTATGGAAGAATCGCACAATTTAATATCAGAAACAGTGATGAGAGTTTTAAAAAAGAATTTACGTGGAAGATTTCAATCAAGCCACCAAATGACAGGATGTGACAAAGGAGTGGGGAAACTTCAAAAGCCATTTTGAGAACATTCGAAACTAATTTCACGATTTTTCATGCGGAATGACAACGACTGTTGACTTCTGTGTGAAGAGGACATTGAAGCAAAGTTTAGAGATATGAAGGAATAAAACCATTTTATAACTGAAGTCACATACACTTTCACTGTCATAGGATCAGGAAACCATTTAAAATAATAATCTACGGTTGGTCGGATGCTTTAGAAAACTGAAATGGGTTTATGGTGTATCACAGCAGTTATTTTGTAACTACGAATAATGATTTCATGAGAACGGGTATTTTGCTCTGCTCAGTGTATTCTGGCATGGAAGATTTATCATGTTAGATTATAGCACGATTTATGAAATTAGAAAATAAATCTGTTAAGGAAGTCATTTCATAAAAATTGGTGAAACGTCACACTACACAGCAATAAGAGGGCTATTGGAAAATGCTGCGTGAAGTGACCTCTTTAAATAAAATTGAGTGCATGAAATTTGATATTTAAGAACATTTTATATTTAGTAATAATACATTTTTTTAAAATTCAATATCTGATTATATGATATCTATTTTTGTTTTCATAATATATAAAAATCAAGACAACAAAAAAGAATTTTATAGATTTTTTTAATAAATTGCATGTTGCTTAGATCCTGAAAAAGCATCAAGGAGCCGAGATAAAGTGATACATTTTTAATCCATAATTTTTCATTCAAATTTATATAAACGAAAAATCAAACTTAAAAGAAACAAGTAGTTAGAGTCGACGTCATCTAATAAAGTGGTTTCAAACCCCCGGTCCGTAGATCAAATACTACTGGTTCCCACAAGAAACCTTAAACTATTTCCATTGTAAGATCGTCTTGTTGAATTAATCATCACTCAAATTAACCGGATTTACCGTTTTTATTATTTCTTCAAAGCACATCACTATATTTACAACTCTATTTACAATTATAAATCGCATCGGGAACTACAGACATCTTTCTCCATTTTTACGTTCGAGACCACACTCCTCTTCTCTTCTCCTTCCCGCTCAAAGGCCAAAACAGTTCACAGCAGCGCCCTCTGTCTAGTCTATCGGGCGCTAGGTGTCAAGCCTCCTAGTGCTATGTACCAAGTCGTTACACCATTTTATTTACTGTGGCATATTTTTTCTTGGGTTTGGGCTACTTTTATGAAAATCACTTTATATTCCTTGTTAAATCACTTTATATTCATTTTTGGTGAAGTAATATTTTATTCTGGAGGCAGGTTTAAATACAATTAAAACAAAAAAATTATTAAAACAAACTTATCTAAAGTATAAATAATCAACGTCTTCCCCCCTCAGCGGGCCGCGGTAAAATTATCCAACGTTGAACCGGTCAGTGGCGATAAAAAGGTTGAGGAACACTGATCTAATATATCCATATAGACGATTCTTAAATTTCTACTTAGGGCAGGTAGGTCATTTAATTTAGGGAGGGAAAATAGGACGATTCTTTTTCCGCTAAGCGATAAAGAAACGAACGGACGAAGCACTCACTTTTGATCAGTGCGATATTTTTTTTTTACTTTTGGAGGGGAATTCCAAAAACATATTTGCGAAAGTGGGTAGGCTGGCGAAAGTCAATTCAATAACCTCACAGTAGGAAATGAAGTTGACCATTTCGGAATCCATGGAATAAAACTTAATGAAAAAAAAATCGTATGATGAAGTGGACATCGAAATGTTCATATATATCTGCAGTGAAGAAGAGCTCATCTAAATTGGTATACTTACAGAAGATTTGAAATTCCAATGATTTTAAAGATGCTTTAGTTAAGAAAAAGATTCAGCATTATATAAAATTATATTATATCAAACGATACAAGATTCTACTTTCATTTCTTTTTTTCTTTCTCTTTTTTTACACGCTTTTCTTAACTTCAAACTCGATTTTTACCCATTTTAAAAGGTCAGATTAATTCGAAATTTTGCACAATTGCCAAGGATCGACGACAGTACAATAATTTCATAATTTTGTACCATTGTCCTGATCAGGATCATCAGGATTAACGATTTCTCATTTCCAGATTTGGCAACTAATTCCAGATTTGGAGACAAAAAGATTAAGTTACAACCCTAAAGTGAAAACGCTCATGGTTAATACAAACACAACAAACAAAAAACGATCTACAATAAAAGCCTGTTGTTTTTTAGTTTTTTAAAACTACCATTTATTATTTTTAAATCAATTCAAATTATTTTGTGACATTCTAATGGAACGGTAATAGTTTTCTTGTCCTGTATCATTATTAATTTTTGAAATATTTCTAGGAATAAGTCGTAGTCGCAATTTAAAATCGATATCTTTAAGATGGTTTAAAATATAAATCGCAGAAATATTTGAATGATTTCAAAAGAAATATAATTGTCCATTCAAATGTGCGTTGTAAAATTTTATTTATAAAAACTTCAATCTTAGCTTGATTAGTAATCAATTTTAGTTCTCCTAATTCCTTAATATTATTGTTTTGAAAAAGAAAAATGATTATTTAATTGTAGTAATATAGTTTTTCACACACACACACACACACACACACACACACACGTCTTATTTTTTATATATAAAAAAATTCAAACATCTTTTTAATGACAAATCCTAGTTAAATAATTGAAAACACTTAAAAAGTACCTCCCGCATTCATGCAAATTTCCACACTGCAATTTTCAACTGAACCATTAAAAATAACACCCGTCCTTTTTAACTAAGTACATAATTATTATCAATTAAGTTTTCTTACCATTCACCAAAAATATGTTGAACAAAAAGAAATTCACTCACCTAGAATAGAAAAAAAAAGAGAACCATAATTAAAAACATTATAAAAACAAAATCAACTGGCAATCTTTAATATAAAACTAACAATGACATAATATCGAAATTTAATGTTTAGTATGAAAAGAAAATATAAAGAAAAGAAAATCTGGAATGACGTTTCAAATTACAAAAAGATTTTCCAATAAAACTGTAACCACATTTAAAAATCATCTGCATATCATCAGCCTTTTAAAGATAATTTACTTTATCAACCGTAATTTGAAGTTGACAAAGAATCCAGAAGGTATAGGAACTCTTTTTTTTTTTAAAAAAAAATTAAATCTATGTCCATATCTTCAGCTTTCGACTTAAGAATGATCAAATATGTCAGAATGAAAGATTTACCTTGTCGCTTTTTAATACACTTTTGTCGAAAATTTCTACCGACTTTTATTGAAAAAGGAAAATGTTTAAAGCGCACCAATTTGTCATTTATCTAACAAAGTAAAAAGTAAAAGAAAGCAGTCCAGAAAATGAAAATGAAAAAAAAATTATTATTCAACGACGAAATAGTTGTAGTGTTAAAACCGATTATCAGGGGCAAATGGAAATAATGAACGCGTCAATTAAAAAAATCTACTTATAAAACTGCAGTTTTTGACGACAGTACTTCTCAAAACTTTTTATTGAAAAAATAATAATAAAAAAGAATAAAGGAGAGACAGAAAGAGAAAGAACAAAAAAAAATCTTTGCATAGAGAAAGCGAGATTAAATAAAAGATTACGTGCGTCGTTGTCGAAAGTGAAAGTCAAACATCCATTAAAAATGAGTGTTTTGATACACTTTCACTTCTCCATAGTCTTTTTTACTCAAGTCGTTTTCGTATTGAGTCGTTAATTAGGTGTATTGGATGAGAAAAAGGAAAAATCGCAGCAATTAGGATGTCAAATGGGTCGTTAAAAGTGGATAAAGATGAGTAAAGAACGAAAAAAAGGGAGGGTGTCACTTTTATTTGTTGACTTTTCTGCTACTTCAGCGTTCATTAGAGTTGAAGGAGATGCCCGGTCAAAAGTACTTTAAAATTATTAAAGCCTAAACGATAAGGGATTGTTTTCCGGAATTTTTATCAGAAGCGTAGGTAAAAGATTAACATTGCAGGGAGGGGGGGAGGAACACGTCTGAATTTTGAAAAATGCATGATTTAAAAGTTTTGAAAATATTAATTTTGAAAAAAAGCGAAAGAAGTATATTACACTTTTTGAGAAGTAATTCATAATTGGATATTAAACCTGTCGGAGAAAAGTGATACGAATTATAAAGCTTAAAACTGATTCTTTTTTTATGCAAACAGCTAGAATTTATTTTTTACAAAATGAAATTCGTCGAGCACATTTCTATATTACTTGGCAAGTTTGTTAACATAAACAAGGTTAACGAAGTAAAGATTATATATATATAATAACTTTTTTATACTAAAAAGTTAAAGAATAGTGTGATTTTGTATTCGACATTGTTTTCGAAAGTATTTAAAACAGATTTTAACTAGATTTTTTTTAATATCTTGTAAGAAAAAAAGAAATTGCATACGTTTTTACCAAACTTCAATCTACATATGATGAAAAATCTTGCAATTTTTTCTTCTGAAATAATGTATTTTATTTGATTAATCAACAGCCTTTTTTTAAGGCTTGGAATAAGTATTGGATGCATCTTTATACTACGAAGTGCTTGTGGATTATTTTCACAATTTTAACAGTAGATCAAACAAAAAAAATATTAATTGAAAAGGGGTATTAATTTTTCGTAGAAGCGCAGCTTTAAGTGTTTGTTACAGAAATAAATTTAATTTATATCAAATTTCCCCATAGCATTATATATAGATATTCACACATGGGGAAATATTTATATCATGCATACATTGCATGGATTAAAAAATAATTATTTGTTGTAAAACAACCTATTCAATTGTAATTTAGTATACATGTACATTATTCTTTGTATTTAAAACGTTTAATCAGAAAAAAAATATTGTATTTAAATAATTAAACTCTTTAAATGTTACGTATTTACAAATATAAGGGTCCATACCATAAAATCCGGCGTATATATCCCGCACCTACACTTTTAAGCTACATTTTTTAATTTTTAGGTCTATTCGCCGTATAACACGCACCCCCTGTTTTATGAAGAAACCTGAATTGTACGTATGTAATGCTTTTATGTTTTGAAATCATTTATTCGAGGTCAAAGACTTTTGAAAAAATAGTATATTTCTAGAGCTACAACTTTTTAAGTTCGTTAAGTATGTCATTTCTTTTAAATAAAGGGTATCTTTGATAATGTAGAAGACTGGTTTTTCAATTCCTACTATTAGGTCGCACTCTATATATTTATTCATTTATCTTGGTGGAATTTTGAATCGCGCGCGTTAATAAAATACCTTTTAAAGCGCTCAATTGAGCTGACAGTTTATATACATGAGAGATTATTTTAGATGACAACAATACAACAATTTAATTATAAGTAATAAAAATTAATTGATTAAAACGAATTACTTAAAGAAATACAAATACAGCCACGTATCACTTTTGGCGACTTGTGTCAAAACTTGAAAAGGTTTTTTTCTCACATTTTAAAGCATTCAGTTGAACTGAAATTTTACATACAGTTGAACCTGTTTTTGTGTGGTTGATAAAAACCGCATAAAAATAACCACGCAAAAAAAATATTGAAAATTTCATTAATTATTACATATAATAAACAAATTCGTCGAAATACTGCAGAAATTTTTTATACGGTCGCACAAAAAAAAAAAAAAAATCGCATGAAAAAGGACAGCGCAAAAACAGGTCCTACTGTACACAATTGTTTTGGATAACAATACTATACTTTTATGATACCTTATAAAAATTAATTACCACTTAATGTTGTGATTCTGTCACATGTATATACAGTGGCACAAACAATTGAGGATACACCTTACTTTTACTTGATAAATCCAACTTTCAATCGAAATAACACATTAACTAGAAGTGTAAACGTGATTTAATTTTCACACGTAACAAAAGGGTTAATTTACAGTAAAAATAACGAAAATCAACAAAAAAATATCTAAAATTAAAAATTTCACAAGTATTTGAAATAAACATAGGCAGATCTTTACCTCAAAAAATTGAGGATACACCAATGAAATTTGTGTGACATATCACATACAAAGACAGTGTCAATATTTGGTTGCATGTCCTTTGGCTTTTATAATGTCCTTCAAACGTCTTGGTACCGATTCGACCAATTTTTTGGAGGTACCTGGAAATATTTTATCCCATTTTTCTTGTAACACTTGCTTTAAATGGGATTTGTTCCCAATTTGGTGTTTTTGGACCGCTATTTCGAGTGTGGCCTACAAATTTTCTATGACATTGATGTCAGGGGACTGTGGTTGTGTGTGAAATTGCTGTTTACAATGAAAAAGACACCACATTTTGACATTACGTGCCGTATGTTTGGGGTAGTTGTCTTGCTGGAAAATAAAATTTCCATCTAAACCGAATTTTTTTGCACTTTCTTTAAGATTGTTGTTGAGTATATCTATATAAAGCTTATGATCCATTATGCCATCTATAAAACTAAATTTCCTACCCCATTTGAAGCCATACGACCCCAAACCATGACGGAGACACCACCATGTTTAACTGCAGGATGTAAATTTTTTGGATCCAAAGCGGTGTTCGGCTTTCTCCAAACGATGCGACGGCCATCACTTCCAAAAATGTTGAATTTACTTTCGTCACTAAAAATATAACTTTCTTCCAAAAGTTATCTGTCTTCAATTGAGGAGTTTTTGCAAACTCCAAACGCTCTTTCTGATTTTGTAAGCTTATGAAAGTTTTCTTTCTAGCTACTCGACTGCTATATCCAGCATATCTAATCCCATTTCTCACAGTTTCAGCACGTACACTTCAGCCCATTATTCGAGAAATTTCAGCACCTAGTTTGATTGCACTTAGTTTAGGATCAATCTTGATATCTTTCAAAACTTTCCTTTTGGCTACATCACTCAGAATACTTTTCCTTCCTCTTCCACTTTTATTTTCAATTAATCCATCGCTTTTAAATCTTCCAATGATTTTCTGGACACACGAGTGGCTTCTACCGACAATTTTAGCTATTTCACGATAAGATTTTCCTTTCTTAAATAACTTTAATATAAATTTTCTTACATCAATACTGGTCTCTCTCCGAGTACCCATTTTCCATTTAAAATTGCGACTTTAAATTCACATAACCAACTTCAAAAGACAAAAGTAGCAGTCGAAAAAGTTTTAAGATAAAATTGGCCAAACTTAGGCTATTATAGTAGCTAGCAGAAAAAAATCTAGTGGTAGTTAAACAAACATTTCTCATTGGTGTATCCTCAATTTTTTGAGGTAAAGATCTGCCTATGTTTATTTCAAATACTTGTGAAATTTTTAGTTTTAGATATTTTTTTGTTGATTTTCGTTATTTTTACTGTAAATTAACCCTTTTGTTACGTGTGAAAATTAAATCACGTTTACACTTCTAGTTAATGTGTTATTTCGATTGAAAGTTGGATTTATCAAGTAAAAGTAAGGTGTATCCTCAATTGTTTGTACCACTGTACATATTTTTAGTAATTGTAACTATTTAATAAAAAGTAACTAAAATAAAAAAAAATGTTGATCTAGTAGGAATTAACTTAATTTTTTTTTTATAATACTTGTTTTTATGGTCAATTCTTTTTTTATTTTTATATCCGATGTATAACACGCACCTGTAAATTTCGATCCTTTTTTTGTGATAAATCAGTAAGTGGGTGAATATTAATGTCGCACTGTTCAGCTACTCGAGGGCTTTTGGCGGTGGACCTCGTCATTTTGAACCATGGTCAAGTGTCAAAGAACGACACTTGAGATGGCACGTCCCTCTCCTAACTACTCCATCAGACCAACGGGAGGACGTTTGAGCTCTCGACAGATTTAACGTGCATCGCTTTCCCTACACGGTGAGTTTTCAGCGGTACTAGGCTCGAACTCATGACACGTCGGCCACGAGATCGTTACCTTAACCACTAGGCAACCACGACCACCTTTTTATATGTTAAAAGTGCACGTTATACGCCGTATTTTACGGTATATATATTTAAATTTTAATAATGTAATAATAATATTGATATTGAAAAAATGACAGTCAATTAATTATTGGCATTGAAAATATTACGCTAGCCAAACACAAATTTTGAATTTTAAGTTTTAAAATATTTATACATCGTAAATCTTAATTAGAATTTACGTAGCTAAAATTTGCAATTGCCCGAAAATAAAAACTCGTGATTAATTCTGTTCCACAAATGTAATAAAAATGATCATTGTAGTAATAGACCATAAAATAAGAAGTTGCGGTTAATTTTAAATTAACGACTTCAACTTCTACTAAGCAAATATTTTTGAATCGATTGTGGTCTCATTTTTCAATATCAATTGCTACCAAGCAGAAGTCAGAATACGATGCCACTTTTCACTCTTTTTCCCTGAATAGATAACTCACATATCAAAACACGACAAACCACGATGAAAAAAAGAACACCGAATAAAAGAAAGCCGCGAAAAGAGCAATACAAAATCGTTCTTCGAATTTTTAAACGACATTTCGCGAAGGTGCATCCTCTATCGTAAATTCAACTTCGCTCTCCAAAAAAATATAGAAATAAAATAAAAAGAGATTGAGATTTTTTTTTTTTTCTTAAAGAAGAATCTTGGAAAACGGCGTTTTTATTTCTCTATTCCACTCAACATCCGAGAATGCTCGTGAAAAACTTTTTTACTTCTGCCCAAAAAGAAAAGTAGGAAAAAAAGGGGGGTTCCATTTTCTGAAGCGGAAGCTCTACTTTCTCGAAGTCGAGACCGCGCATTATCATCAGCATAGCATTTCAATGTCGTTATGCAAATGAATGCAAATCTGATAGCTTTATTTATTTACTTTAGATCTGGCATCGCTCACTTTCACGACATTCGCATGCCCTCACCTTTCGATGGATATATTACCAGTTATTTCTCCCTTACTTTCTCTTGAGGACTTGAGGAAGAAAAGAAAAAGTAAAAAAATCTGTCCGCAGAAAAAATAACTTTTTTAAATACATGGAATGGAAAGTTTGTTTTTCTTTACTCTGTTGTTGTGTGTGTGTGTTCCTTTTTTTCTTTTTCTTCACTATCTCTTCTCTTCCAGCTAGGATGGAGAGAGAAAGCCCTCAAATGAAATTACTCCCGCAACAAAGAGAAAAGGTTGTTCGCCGGCGTACTGGGGTAAAAGCGCGATTCTTGTTGATTTTAAGGTTAAAAATATTTGAGTTGAGAAATGTAAACATCACTCGACTGTACGAAACAGGGGAAAAAGGGCGTTGCTGTTTTAACAAATATTGTGAAAATATTAAGGTATGTTATAAGTACGTAAATGCGTTTTTGTATATTATTTATACATCGATTTTCCACAAATATTAATGCATATCGAAAATGCTAAAATAAATAAGAAAGTTTAGATCTGCGTGGAAAAAAAAAAGTAATTGAAAATGGATCTGCTAGCAACTGCTTAGCTAATTCACATTTACATGTCTCTACGCAAAATCATATTGAAAATATTTCATATTCGCTTTACTGATGATACATCGCTATATTGATGATTTAAAAACTATAGGTAAAAAACAGTGAATTTAAGCCCATTTTTAATGACACTTAAATTATTTTAAATAAATAAATAGAAGTTAACTCCCCCACCTAAAAAAAGAAATTATTAATGTTGAATGAGGTAATAGCTTAAAAGCAATATTTATGGTAAAAGGGAACGCCTTTATTTTTCACATTAATTCCTTTCTGGTACAGAGACACGTATATCAATTTATACAAAAACAATTCTGAATTAATTGACAGAGTACATGTTTCTATAAGGAAACTTTACCTCCTGACATTATTTACTGTCATTATTGACTTGGATTTAGCTTTTACTTAGCCAAGTACATCATTTAAAGGTACCTTAAAACTTTTGAAAAATTTAATAAGAATATTACAGGAAAAAAATTACATTGATTAAATAAAAATACGTTATAAGTTAAATTAGTAAAAGACATGAGAGAACTTAAAATTAAAATAATAAATCTATTTGAGTAATGTGTGTAGTGAGTTCTGCGCCAGTCATGGTTAGGCCCGGCAAATCGGATTCATAACGTAATGACAACTGGTTACTAACGAATGTGATAAATTATTAGCAAATTGAAATTTCTTTAAATATTGTTTAGAACATGAAGACTCTTAACTATTTTTTAAACACATATATATATCATAAAAATAATTATAGTTAGTAGTAATCTACTAAAGTAAAAAATAAAAATTCTTCTATTTCTCGTCTTGTATAAACACATCGCGAGACCTATTTACTACAAGCTTATGAAATACCCTTTAAAATGAATAAGGTCACACAAATTATGCAAAATTAATTTATTTTTCATAAACTTTTTTTTCATTATTACATTACGAAATTTTTTTTTAAATAACAAAATACTTTCCTTTTTCTTTTCCTTTACAAATAATCCTTAATAAAATATAATAGGCATATTTCAATTAACTTTTTTATTTCGTTACTGCTATTTGGATCCTTTCTGGTTTCTTTTGCAATATTTTATTGCTTCTCGTTCGGTCTATTTTTCACTTCTCTATTATATTTTGAAATGAAATTAATATTTTTCTGCTCATTAATGTCGAGTAAAAAAGGGAAATACTGACGCCTTAGGCAGCAGTTCTAATTTAAATCTTAAGTTCAGTACGTATTGTACCCCCTCCCTCTCATTTTTTTTTGTTTCTAGGATTCATAATCTCGATAAAAAAAATTTCTTAATTCGCGTTCCATTAGGTTTAATTAACCATAAGCAATTATGATATACACATATTTCTATTGAAAAATATAACACCTAAAAGGATACAAAAGGATAAGAATAAAAAAAACCCGCACATATCCTATAGATACAACTCTACAAAATTGGACCACGTCCGACCAAAATAAATAAACTAAAAACGAACGATTCAATCCATTTCTTATTTATCTTTTTTTTTTAGTCGAAGATCGCTCCAAGAAAACATGCCTCCCTCGCAGAAATGAATAAAATATTCGAGAGCTGACCACCGCAGAGAATTGAAAAGCGAAACAAAAGAGCCCGGGCCAAATGAGTCCCGCGCGATCGGCCCCGCCCATTATCCAAAGAGACAGTGTGCATAGAATCACGTCCCGATTTCATGGCAGACGATAAACTGTATAGCACGGGATCATCATCATCATCGAAGCCATCCCCCACCGCCCAAGAGGTCAGCGGAAAGAGCCCCATTCCCCCGCTTTATGGAATCCACGTACGATGGGCCCTAAAAGTTTCTCTTTTAAACTGATTCAGCTATCTTTCTTTTTAGGAAGCAAAGATGCCTCCTCTCCACCAAAGAGAAAGATGACTTTAACGATTTTTTTCCCCCCTCTGAAGGACCTTTTGCGAAAAAGTGCATAAAAACTGTCCAGATTTAAAGTCTGGTTTTGTCGTTAGATACTAAAATTATTGTGAATATTGAAAAAAAACTTTAAGGTATCCGAAAACGTTCGGAGTACTTTTTTAGAGCTGATTGAGTAAACATAAGAAATATGACAATCTTAAGAGACCATTATTTAAATAATAAGCCATAACTCAAAAAGTATTCATGCAATAAGAAATATTTTAGTAGATTCTCTAGAAAATAACATAAATATCAGGTTCAAAAAGTGTTATAGAAATACATTCGTAAACTTTTGAGTAATCAGACTCGCCATGATAGATTTTGAGCAATTTAAATGCCCAATTCTGGTAGATCAAAAACCCACTTCTGGTGTTTCTAACTTCATAAAACTGATTGTAACTTGGCCTCTAGGTAGCGTAGAAACAAAACAAAATATGTTTCGTAAAGCCAAAAGATAGCTCTATGTAGTAAAATAAAAAACAAAAATATCTGTCTTGATCGAATTTTGTCGGATACCTTAAACTAATTTGGCGCTAAAGTAAATACTGCCTTAAATTCCAGGTGTAATAAGAGTTAAGTTTGATTGAAGAAAATTATCGACAGAAAGTTTGTTTCATGTATGTAAAGAAAAATCAGACAAAATCGATTTAAAATCATGCAATTTTTTCTTCACTGAATTTTTTGTAAATAAATTAGTAGCAATTGATGATTTATACCTATACATATCAGAAAACGAATTATATAGGAACTAATTTCCAATCTTATGATATCATAAACCCAACTAGGGAAACAACAACATCCTATTATAACAATTTATAGACATGCAGATATGCAAAATTGACACATCGAATTTACTAATTCATTTCGGTGACTATGTTACAGTAGAATAATACTATTCTTTTTATTACATGGCGTGGTTGGCAATAATAGAACACACACACAATTTGTGTTCTCCAATATCATATGATATACTCGTGTGTGCTCCCAAAAAAGGGGGATGGCAAGCTAAAATATGAGTTCATTTACATTAAAAATACAAACATTTTTCTCGGGAAAGAGAATAATGTAAAATAGTGAAAGAGGGGATAAGAAACAACATTTAGATTCGGATTTTAAATTAATGAAGAATAAAATGTTTGTGAAAAATTTTATCATATTCATTCACTTAATTAAAAGATAACAAAATTATATAATAAATATTTATTTTTAAATCAAAGTTAAGCGCTAGGGGCTCAACCCTCTAACTCTAGAGATACTCAGGCTGCGGCCCACCGAGCCTTTTTAATAAGCACGGTAAAAGTCCTTTGCTCCGAGAAATTTTTTTATTTATTAAAAATTTGGTGGGAAAATCTTTGTCAGTAAATCAAATATATAAATTTTGCTTTTTGCTGTCAGTGTCGTACGGGAACGAATTGATATTCTTTTTCTATTTGGAACGGTTACAGTTAGTGATAATAGACAACAGTGGAGTAGTGACAACTGTATAGGTGAAAACTAATTTTTAACTACCTTTCATATCTTACACAAACGAAAAATATTCTAAGAAAATATATCATTTCAAGAGGATTGGATGGTTGACTATTTTGTAGCGAAAACCCAACATGGATCAGTAACTGTTTGATTTGTCACGAAAGTGCTGTATTTTAAAAAATACCAATGAACAGGAATCATACAATAACAATTTTACTCGATCTCTTTCAAGAAGTGATAAATTGGCTTTCTTGAATAATCTTTGTAAGAGAGCAACAAAGTGTTTGTCAGTGGTAATATCACAGCGGTGTAACAAAGACATCCTATGAAGTTTGTTATATTATAGGTAATCATATGAAACCGTTTACTGACGCAGAAATTGTGAAGGGGTGTTTCTTAAATGCTTCTAATTTAGCGTTAGTGACAAAAATAAAAAATATAGAAGATAATAATTAAAAAAAAGCAAAATAGGAGTTATAATATTTTGATCAATATTTTCCACACTTTAAATTTCCAATGTTATCTTGTTCTTAAAGCATCCGACCCCCCATTTATACTCATGTTGCAGCCCGGGTGAAATAAATAACATATTTATATGCGGCCCGCGGTGAAATAGCTGACATATGTATGCGGCAGAGCAGAAAAAAAGGTTGAGTACCCCTGCTCTAGTCATCAACAACATCAATCTATGTATTGAACATACCAAAATATAGAAAACTATTTTCATTATAGAAACAGTTGGCAAATAAATCGTACCGAAATTTCGTACAAGCAGTGGCGCACACAAGGGGGGTCATGGGGTCCAGACCCCCAAAGCCCTTGATTTTTTTTCCGATTAATTATAATTCTAAGAATATAGTACGTAAAATTTAATTACTTGTTATTAAGTATTAATTTTATTAATTAATGCTAATTATTTTTCAAAAATTAGTTTTTTACTGTGTTTTGTTCCCGAAAATCGACAAAATCAAAAGGAGCATGATAAAAGAATGGTGAACATTCGATCCCGGACCCACCCACCCCTTGATAAATTCCTGTGTGCACTACTGCGTACAAGTAATACCTTAATTTGAATTATACATAATTTATCTGAGATCAATGTTATTTTCCCCGATCTAAAGCTTGAATCAAATAATGAAGAATCTGTGAATTCAAGAAATAACATACCAAAACATAGAAAACTATTTTCCTTATAGAAACAGTTGGCAAATAAATCGTACCGAAATCTCGTACAAGTAATACCTTAATTTAAAGTTAAATATAGAATGAATTATATATAATTTATCTGAGATCAATGTTATTTCCCCTATCTAAAGCTTGAATCAAATAATGAAGAATCTGTGAATTCAAGAAATAAGTAAGAAAAAAAGAGCAAGCTGTCTAACGTCTAATAAGGCAAGACAGTGCAATTTCCTTTATAGTTCCCAATTAATTGCCCGTCAGGTGAACAAGGTTGAAGCGATAATTGGTCCTATTTCTCTTGTCGCAATTAATGTTTCTCGTTCTATCGTACATTGGTGAACATGATTGCTATATTGCAGCCTGACCTTTTAAGCTTTCGACAGTTGAATGATTTCTTGGAACTCTCGCAAATTACACAGCTGCCACAATGCGAACAGTAAAAATAAATGACGAGCAGTTAAAAAATGATATTTTAAAAACTTTCGTAGTTTAGATGTATAAAGGCGTTTCACAAATGCAGAGAAATGTATGTAGATTGTTTCAGTAAATACAATTATTATTGACTTTAGTTATAATTGATCTGAGTTCTTCGTGACAAAAGAAAGACGTTTTCTAAAATTCTAAAATAGATAATATATATACATAAAAAAAATTTTCTTAGGAAAAATTAACTTTTAAACAACTTCTTATTAGACGGAAAACAATACGTCCAAACAAAAATATAACATAATTTAAAATTTAAGGAATTTTAATCGGCAAAACATGATTGAATAAGTTAAAAATATTAAAAAATTGAAAACACACAGCACCATAATTATTCATTAATTAAAGTTTTATACAATTTAGATATTTTACACCTAATTTAATTACTTAGATCGGATGTGTACTTCATAACTGTTTTTTTCTCATTTTCTCTAAGTTTGGTTTATTGATTCATGTTGGAAAATAGCAAGACAAAAGACCACATTTAGCTAAGCTGAGTGATTTTCTTGCAGAACTTAGCAGAACACAGGAGCAGTAGCGCACACAGGAATTTTTCAAGGGGGGGAGGTCTAGGGTCGAAAGTCCACCATTCTTGTATCACGCTCTTTTTGATTTTGTCAATTTTCCGGAACAAAAAAACAATAAAAACTAATTATTGAATAAATAATTAGCATTAATTAATAAAATTAATCATTAATAAAAAATATTTAATTAAATGTTATGTACTATATACTTAGAATTAAAATCAATCGGGAAAAAATCAAGGGCTTTGGGGAGGGATCCGGACCCCCAGGACACCCCCCTTGTGTGCGCCACTGCCCAGAGGTATATTAATTAAGGGTGGGCATTAAGTAGATCGCGGTCGACCGGTAGACTGTTAAGACATTTTGGGAAGACTTCCTGAAGATCAGCAGTTAGTAAATATATTCAAGATTAGCTGACAGTATGCAGACTGAGACTGATCTAACTATGAGCACTAAGTTTAGAGGGAAATTTTTATTTTTTAATTTAGTTTGAATTATTTCAAAGCAAATACATCTCTTAATATTATTATATATGTGGCTATTATCATTATGTTTGTATGTTTTGCTTTAAACGTGGTCTTAAAAGTGTAAGTTTATTTGATTGTAGATTTGTAGGTATAAGTACGTATTCCGTATTTATTATTAGGTTGTAATAAATATTGTAGACCTTTTTCTTAGCTCACATAGAATAAATACGTCATTGGATGGACCGCAACACCTAGTAAAAATTAGAGGTAGGCTGTACCTGGAAAAAAAGTGTAAATGGTCACAAACATATACATGATATGTGGACTAAGTAAAGGAAGGTGGTATAAAGGGCTTTTTGCCTAGAAAAAATGATAAACCGACTGCTTTAAAGAGAGAGCTGTATTAATGTAGCACTATAAAACAACACGAGAGTTTTAGACTACGGACCTCGTAATTTTAAACCATGGTCAAGTGACGAAGACGACACCTGAAAGACAGCAGGTACTCTCCCCCACCCCCCGCCTCCAAACTACCAATGGAAGGATTTTAACCTCAACAAATGTAATGCAACGCCCTCTCCCCCTTTACATGGCGGGTTTTCAGAGACACCAGGACTTAAAATACGCTGGCTATGAGTTCGTAACCATCATCACTTAGCTTCCACGACCTCTGCAAACTGTAATAAGAAAACGCCAAGAAAAAAAAAGAGAAGTCTGTGAAGGTCTCCTTGGACCTCACTTTGAGAACGAGAATAAATAGGAGTCATGTAAGAACCAGAAGCCATTTTTATAAACAACTTTCTTTATTTGGTTATCTTATCCAAATAGAATCAAAGACTTATTAACAAATATATCTAACTAGTATTATGAGGTTTTAAAGGTAATATCCTTTAAATTAACTTAATTAATGATCCAATTAATTAACAATTAAATAACGATCACGCAGAGATTACCCCGATAAGAGATCCCAGAATTATATTTAATAATGTTCCTATTGAACATTTAACTTTAATCTCACTCTTAAAACTTTAATGAGACTTTAATTATAAATCAATAATTACCAACGGAATCTCAACTCTTCTTGAGAGTAAATTATCTCCAACAAGAAATCTTCCATTTAACTTCACTATAACTTTCTGCTTCAATCTCTATCTCCTACTGCTCCTACTTTACTATTCCGTTTGACTTAAATACTTTATCTAATCTGCATAACAAGGAATCCTGTCCGCTTTTTGGAGTTGATTGGAAATAGATAGGGAATTAAATTTCCCTAAAAAGGACGACTCAGAAGGTTAGTGATAAAGTTCCGTATAGATTTGTCACAAGTCGAGTATAATTTATTATAAAATATATTTAAGAGTTTAAAAAATTATGCTTTGAAAAGTTTTTAATACTAACGTATGCCTGCACTTTTAAAAAAATTCGCTTTATCCTATTTGAAGTTTGATGTACTCATGCGGTGTAAAATTAGTTCAACGCTTAACTCGATCAGTCTGTTTCTAATAGAATAGAACTTTTGAGGCTTCATTATAGATACATTTTCACACATGCATATAGGATGAAACAAGTATAAAAGAAGCTTTCTGTACTTTTCTTTCGACCGACATATAAGAAATCTAAGTTTGGGGCATCATCTCAAACAAATATTTAAGGTGGTTGTTACATTGTAATTCAATTAATTCTAGTTTTTTTTTTATTCAAATTTTCCTACGAAAGCTTTCCCATATGCAAAAGAGGATCACGCCCTTAAATTTCCTTTTAAACACTGACATTGGAAATCGTACACTATACTTTTAAAAACTGTTGCGTGTTAAATTAAAACAAGGTGGACCGTACCTGACCTGTAAGCGACAGTTTGTTTCATTAACATCATGGTGCTGGAGCCGGTATCTTCTGTGAATATTGTTTAGCTTTATCCTACAATTAGGTATTTTTACTACTGCCTTCAGTAGCGAGATTGAAGTTATTGCAGTAACGGCGAGCAACTATCACCAAGAGCTTTGAGTTCAACAGGGACGTAATCCTTTCCGACTCTAAATTGGCATTACAAGTTCCTATCTAAAGAGTGTTTTTTTTCCAGGTATAGAAGTTTAAGTTGGCATTACTTTCCAAGATGGCGACCGATTTAACAGCTATCAAGTGATTTATTCTCAGTTTGGTTTGGTAATTCATCAAAACGATCATCAAGCAAGGCGTAGATTCGTCGAATGGGCCCAAAACGAGATTGCCGTTGTTCCCGATTTTCATAAGCAAATTTTGTTTAGCGATGAAGCGCACTTCTGGTTGAATGGCTACGTCAACAAACAAAACTGCCGCATTTGGAGTGAAGCTAATCCACAAGTGTATATCGAAACACCGTTACATCCAGAAAAACTGACTGTTTGGTGCGCTTTATGGGCTGGTGGAATCCTTCTTCAAAAACGATGAAGGCCACAACGTTACAGTCAATGGTGATTGGTATAGAGCCATGATTACTAACTTTTTCATTCCTGAATTGAACAATCATGATGTTCAGGAGCTGTGGTTCCAATAAGACGGCGCAACATGTCACACAGCTCGTGCCACAATCGATTTATTGAAAGACACATTTGATGACCGCCTAATTTCACGTTTTGGACCTGTGAATTGGCCTCCAAGATCTTGTGATTTAACACCGCTAGACTATGTTCTGTGGGGCTATGTAAAGTCATTGGCCTATGCGGATAAGCCACAAACGCTTGACCATTTCGAAGACAACATTCGCCGTGTTATTGCCGATATACGGCCACAAATGTTGGAAAAAGTCATCGAAAATAGGACGTCCAGATTGGACTACATCCGAGCCAGCCGTGGCAGTCATATGCCAGAAATCATATTTAAAATGTAATGCCACAAGATTATCTTTCGAATAAAAAAAGATGCATGTCAATCGAATAATACATCGTTGTCTTATATCAATTTAAAGTTCTATACCTCTAAAAAAAACACCCTTTATATAAAAATTATTGCTGTAATTCACAAAGAATTTTAAAAACAGATCGTTCTTAAAAGATTTTCCTCATAAAATTTCTTTTCCGTGGATACCGGCTCA
Organism: Trichonephila clavipes; assembly: GCA_019973935.1. Classification (NCBI taxonomy): domain Eukaryota; kingdom Metazoa; phylum Arthropoda; class Arachnida; order Araneae; family Nephilidae; genus Trichonephila; species Trichonephila clavipes. Next base: position 593,663 of record BMAU01014919.1, read on the forward strand.
TTGTGATTTTGCTGGGAAAGAGCATGTTGACTTTCTTTCTATGAAAGGAGCCCTTGTGATAGATCCAAAGACCCACTAGAATTTCAATCTTTAATTTCTTCAGGCCTTATACTAATAAGGCCTTAAAATGGAAGCTGAGGAGATATCACAGGACAAGAATAAAGCAATCTTGAACGAGAACCCTTCCTGGGTTCCTGAGGCTTCTAGAAAAGCTACTATAGCTCATTTTAGACTTTTGACAGGTCATTACTGTCTGAGATCTCATCTATACAGAATTGGTATCGCCGACTCACTGAACTGTACTCTGTGTGACTCTGGTCGGTCAGCCTATGAACACTGAACATTTGGAGGTGTGCCCTGCTCTAATAAGTCTTAATTCTACTGTTGGAAAATATTGGAGAGCATGTGCACTATTGGCTTAAGTGCTATTGCAGTGCGTGTTTTATTTGTAAAATAAATTTCCTAAACATAATAAATTAGTTTCTTTTGAATTATTAAAATCCTACTAATAGTTCACACTCTTTATATTTATTTATCTTGGTGGAATTTTAAATCATTAATAAAATACATTTTAAAGCGCTCAATTGAGCTGAAATTTTATATACATGATTATTTGGATGAGAATACAATATTTTATAATTATAATTAATAAAAATTAATTGATTAAAACTAAGTATTTAAGGAATTACAAATACAGCCACGTTGGCATCATTTTTGGCGACTTAAGGGCCCTTTTGGCAACTTGTGTCAAAACTTAAAAAGGTTTTTTTCTCACCTTTTAAAGCCTTCAGTTGAACTGAAATTTTATATACACGATTGTTTTGGATGACAATACAATACTTAAATGATAATGAATAAAAATTAATTACCACTTAATGTTGTGATTCTGTCCTATGCATATACATATTTATATTAATTGTAACTATTTAATAAAAAGTAGCTAAAATAAAAATTTTCTTTGTAGATCCAAGTAGGAATTGACTTAATTTTTTTTTATATTACTTGTGTGTGGCAAATACATCAATTACGTCTATATATAGTAATATTTACGGAATGTATTAACGCTATTTTTCTTACGCCTGCATTTTTCACCTACCTAAATAAAAACCCCTTAACTCTAAATCTAAAGCAGCCTACCATGCTATCTAAATTCTGCACCAAAGAACGACAGAAGCAAATCACTATCACCAAAACACAGTCCGATCATCCGATTGATCCCTCTGCAGCACATGAGTTGCGCTTTGTGCGACGGTGAACAAAGCAAAGACTGAACTTTGTAGAAACTTCAATTGCAACACACAGAGAGAAAATTCTAATTTGATTCATTCGGAATAGAGAGAGAAAGCTTCTTCCGCGATAAGGACTCGTGTTTCTGTTGACGCTGCTTTATCAGTCCCGTCTCGGATCCATTCAACTTAATTAGCTTAAAGGCGGCCGCCGCCGAATTAAATGAGCCTGCGCTGCCTTTGTGGCTTCCATTTGCACCCAGGGCTAATCTGCGCGCAAATTGACAACCACTTCTTAGACTGAATTTAGAGACGGAGAGTTTCCAATAATATCCTATCTAACCCCTCTGCAAATAATACGGAAGCGATAAGTAGTCGAAATTAGATACTACATTAGTGAGCAATTTCCAGAGGATGGACTGCGACAAACTTGAAAGCAGAGTTATTATCAAATGAATATAACGTGGTAGTGCATGTTTCTCTCCCCCATTGCTTGTTAACTAGTTGAAGTAAAAATAATTGTTTTGTCATACTATTTTTAATTGGACTTAAACAAAAATAATTTTAAAAATACATAGAGATATTCTGGGAATGTTTTAAGGCTGTCTTCGGTTTATGTTGAAGAATAGGACCAGAATTTGAAACATTTTTTCAGATATAAAAGAACTAAAACATTAATATGATATTCTGGCTTCACTATCCTTTAGACAGCAGCATTTTTTTATCATACTTTCCGTTTTTAACAGTTCATTCATTTTTTCATATAAAATGTGTTTCGCGTTTTGTCTCATGTACCGTAGGGTTAAATGGGCTAGGCCTTCACATATTATAGCAAAAAAGAAAACATTCATGGAATATTTTGGCATTTTTAAAAACACTATATTGTTAACAGAGGTACGAGTTATACTATTGCAAATTTCCATGGAAATTGAGGCATTTTTTTCTATCTGAAAACAAATGCGCTTCGCGTTTAGTTCAAGCTCTCGTGCTTTTACCGAAGACAGCCTTAAAAATATAGACATATTTTTGGTCTTTCAGATGTATAAATTTGATTTATATATATATATATATATATATATATATATATATATATATATATATATATATATAAATGTTTTTAATAGTATTATCATAGTTTTGAACTTGTTTAATCTCTTCGCTAAAATGGTTTTCTATTTTGGAATTGGAACTTTTGACCACAAAAAAGAAAATAATAATAATAGTAATTATGTAATATATCGTCAACCAATATCGTCAAATCAAAAGACGTTACCAAAACCACAGTAAGCAGCCAATAGTGGAAACCGTTCCACCGTTTGCCAGAAGATAGTTAGTTTGGCGACACTTTTTGAACTAGCAACATCTTTAGATTTAGAGAAATTATTCGACAGTATAATACGTAACTTCCCCAAAATAATTTTAAAAGAAGTAACAACAATAGTAAAAAAAACATAAGATGAGTTCACAAATGGTATGGCACACTACTTTATGACCGCGAAAAACTGCATATTTAGTTTTTCTATGCAAAAATCTGCAAACTGTTTTAGCTATTAAATAACATGTCATTAAAAATACTTCAATAGAATAAAAGCAATAAAAAGAAAACTTCCACTGATATAATATATTTTTAAAATTAGGTTCATTATTTAGCAAAGCAAGAGTGAACATAGCATAAAGGAACATAGCATAAGGGATTAGTTGACCAATTAATTGGTAGTTAAAATTATAGCCACACTATAAGTAATAAAAATAGTATAAAGGAAGCTAACTAAATATACATATGTAGAGTCAAGCAGTTCCGAGAGCTAAAAATAGTACGTACACAAAATAGAGTACACTTGTGTATTTTTCATATTATGTAGAGTTATATCACATATATTGAATTTTTCAATATTATAAACAAATTTTTTAAAAAAACTAACATACGTGTTATTAGTTGGAACAGAATTAGCTCGTCAACGGAAAAAGTGTTGCATAGCAGTATCATTAAAATTGATAATTTCAAAAAATTGAAGAGTTGAATAAGAAGCTTTAAAGAATTTTTCTCCTTTTTTTTTATTTTTTAACAGAACAACTTAGTTTAAATAGCAAAATAATTTATCTCGTTTTTTTTGTGTGTGTGTGCTTTGGATGATTTACGTTTCAATTTATAAGGAAATACTTTTGAAGATGCAGTAAAATTACTTAATAGCGGATTACAGCGGAGAAAATTTTTATAATAATTATAAAAAAATTAATCATACAAAGTAAATTTATTTTATTCTCAAAGTTTCCGATGAGGAGTTAGATTTCCGGATATCTCTTATGAAATTAGGTAATGGTTTTTGCAAGAACTTATTCGTTTTGCACAATATTAGGAATAATTGAAAAGGTGACATTTTTCAATGTCTTGCTTATTTAAAAATAAAATTTCATTTTTAAAAACCAACAAATGAAATATAATCCCCTGACTTTTCACACATTACGTAAAAATAAAAAACACTCAATTCCTTGCATTAATTTTTTTACAGCTGTAAAAATAAAGATTTCCCATTTCCTTTTTCTCCTCCCAAATTCTCAATTATTTCTCCTTTTTTGTAATTAATCTTTTGATTTAGCCAGTAATTTCAAAGTATCTGAGAAATATAATATTTTTTTCTTTCAAAAAAAATTTCTTCAAGGTTTAGTATATAAGTGCAAGACACCTTTTTTAAAAAGAAAAATATAATTACGAGAATCCAATTATACTCTTCTAACCATACCCTGAATGACTGTGAAAATGCTCTTTATTATTTTAACCATAATCTTCCGGTTACAATAGATTCCTTTTATAATCCCTCTTTCGTAAAAATAAAAAAAAAAGTCTTTAATTTATCAAATTACACATTTCCTCAAAACCATTTTGATCGTAATTTTATTGCCTAATTTATTTCTAGCATTATAAGTGCATTAACAAGGAAAGACGATGTTTAAAATGAAAGAAAATTTAATCCAATTTCACGGCAAGATTTTTATTAAAATAAGATTTTAAAGAATTAGGATTTAATCTAAGATGAAAAGGCAATTACTAACAATGATTGTAACGATTTAAAAAAAAGGATAATTGATTGGAATTGTTCTTACATGAAACAATCTAAATGCATGTGAATATTTAGAATATTTTTGAAAAATGTTTATTTATTGGCGAATACATATTTAGAAAAACTTTTGATAAGAAAAAGATTAAACAACTGCTAGATTATTTTTCTCTTGCAGTGTAACAGATAAACTATAAACAACAGTCATATAAATTTTAACAATTTTTTTTAAATTTTTAATTAACGTCCAATACGAGAACTATTGGCGATAGACCTCGTAATTTTGAGTCTCGGTAAAGTGACGAGGGCGCCTCCTGAGCGGGCACTCCATTTTCTGGACTTTCATACTATGTGAACGTGAGCCTAGATTCATTTAACGTACATCAACCCTTCTACACTCCGGGTTTTCAATTGAATCAGGACGCAAACACAAGACTCGGCAATGACCGATCAAGCAGAACCCTGGAGATTAAAATCATTTCATATTTTTCTGTGGTAATAAATCAATTGAATCCTGAGTTCAAAACTCGATTTTATAAGAATAGCATCAAGTACAATAACAGTCATTTGCGACAATCCTAAGACGTTGTGGAAAAAAATCAAATATCTGCTTACCTACAGGTGGTTATTAAAATAATGGAAACATCTAAGATTTATAAAGAAACCTTTATTAGAACGTTTCAATTATACTTAAATCGGGTGAGGGCCAAGATATATGTTTAACTTCATCCTCGTGTTCATTAAACCATGACTGGACAAGTCCCGCTGCATGGATACAGGTACATTATATCATCCTAGAGAAAATTACATCGCCTCCAGGGAACAAAGTTTTCATTATAGGATGGACCTCATCACAGCAAAAATTTCTCTATACTTTTTCCTAGAGATCCTTCCTTTCATTGTTACAATTGGTCTTGCAGAAAGGCACGATGCGGCTGCCCATATCATGACAGATCGACCTACATGCTTGACAACTAGAAGGAAATACTCACGACCATACGCTTGTGCAGATGTCCTCCAAACGTGCACCCATCCTGTTATAGGGAAAAGTGTGAAAGACGATTGGTCAGACGGTATTACTTTCTTCCACTTATTAATCTACCAGGTTTTGTGAGTATGACACCATTGCAGATGACGTTTGACATTAACATCTGTGACAAGCGGCTTGGGAATTGCTGCTTTGCCGTAAATGCTCAGTTCATGAAGGCGCCTTCCAATTGTTAATCATTTGCACAGAAAAACACAAATGTTGATTGAACTCTACGGTCACTTTTGCTGCAGTTGTTAGCTTTTTAGACATAACAATCCGCTTCACTACCCGTCGGTCCCGTCTTCTCTTTCCGTTCACTATTTTGCTTTGCCGAGCTTGTCTTGCCACGCTGTATGTATGCTGTCATGACTTTACACATCGTACATATTCAAAAACGTTTAAAAGTTGGGATGATTCAGTCACACTTGCTCTAGCTAGACGAGCTCCTACAATTTAGCCTCTTTGAAAATCTGAGAGGTCCAACATTTTACGATTTTGAAAAAAAAATCCAAACTTTCAGAGCTTCAATAAAATTACTGCATACTAACAGCTATATTATATTTTAATGTTTACGAAGAACATTTAAAAGTATCACTTTTACACACAGGTGTTATCATTATTTTGATAGCTACTTGTATCTTAAATGATATAAATTATAAGAAACCATCCCTTTTGATTTAATTCTATATTTTGTCCTACGGGTGATATTATTTATAAATCTCCGAACATAGAACCTCAAGAACCTACGATAATACCTGAGTTTTTAGTTGTCTCTCATAAATTTCATATTACTGAATGACTTTAAGACAAAATTGAACATAACATGTTAGCGCAGTTACCATTTTTCTGATTGACTACCTTCAAGGTCAAACGCCAATAGTTCACGTGTAGCTCGATGGTTTCCGAACTTCATGCTATTACGCCCAATCCTATAAAAATTTAAACCCAATGACTTCTCTCGATTTATGTGAAACAGGTTTCCATTTTTTTTTTTCTTATCGAAGTTTTTATTGAAATTGAAGTAGG